>CM052648.1:179044759-179082577 GCA_028533165.1 Leontopithecus rosalia
CTGAGACGATGGGGTCTTCTAGATATACTATCATGTCGTCTGCTAATAGAGACTATTTGGCTTCCTCCTTTCCTATTTGAATACCCTTTATTTCTTTTTCTTGCCTGATTGCTCTGGCTCGAACTTCCAGTACTATATTGAATAGGAGTGGTGAGAGAGGGCATCCTGGACTAGTGCCAGATTTCAAAGGGAATGCTTCCAGTTTTTGCCCATTCAGTATGATATTGGCTATTGGTTTTTCATAAATAGCTTTTATTATTTTGAGATATGTTCCATCAATACTGAGTTTATTGAGGTAAACCACAAATTTTTAACTGGCATCTCTGATTCTAATCCTTCACCACTGGGTTCATTTTAACCTTTCTTTATTTGGAAGTTCTTTCTCTAGTAACAAGAAACCTGGCTTTTGTTATCTGTAGTTCACCTGCTTATTTGCTCAATCCTAGTACACCCTGAGTGATTTCAGAAGTTCTAGAACACATTTATTATGTGTTTCACCACACCCAGCTAATTTCTTAATTTTTTTGTAGAGATGAGGCCTCGCCGTACTGCCCAGGTTGGGTTTGAACTCCTGGACTCAAGCAATCCTCCTGCCTCAGCCTCACCAAGTGCTGGGATTGCAGTGTGAGCCACTGTATCCCACCTCGTCAGTTGTCTTTTGACTTTGCTTACATTTTGTTGTTGTTGTTATTCAATTTTTTAACATAGTCAAGTATATTAATCTTTACTTATTGCCTCTGGATTTGGGATCATAGTTAGAAAGTCTTTCCTTGTACCAAATTTAAAGAGAGATTCACTCCATTTTTTCCCCTAGACTTTGTATGTTTTCATATTTTATATTTCCTAATGAGAGCGTGGCATTTATGTGTGCGATTCTGGTGGTGACCAGTGAGGATGTGATTCACCAAAGCTACCTGGGTTAGTTCTTTTCCTGCCCGACCCTCCACGTTCGTGCTATCGTGTGACTCATTTGTGACACAGTTACAGCAGATCGTCTGCTGGTGCTTGTACTTCATTGGGGGTATGTGAAGGATGTGTGAAACATTACTATAGTTCTAAGAGTCAGACCTATAAAAAATACACTCCAAGAAATGTCATTCCTTTTTACTTCCTGTCACCCCACTTCATTTACCCCTTTTTCCTACCCCACCCTCTCCCTCATAGATAATCAGGTAGTGTCTTTCATATTTCCCTTGAACAAATAAGCAGAAATATATGTACTTTCTTGTATTCCCTTCTTTCTTTCTCTTTCTTTCTTTCTTTCTTTCTTTCTTTCTTTCTTTCTTTCTTTCTCTCTCTCTCTCTCTGTCTCTCTCTCTCTCTCTCTCTCTCTCTCTCTCTTTGTCTCTCTCTCTCTCTCTCTTTCTTTCTTTCTTTCTCTTTCTTTCGAGACAAAGTATCACTCTGTTGCCCAGACTGGAGTGCAATGGGATTACAGGCATGAGCCACTGTGCCCAGGCCGTTTCCTTTTTTCTTACATGAAGTTTAGCATACTGCAGGTAATCTTTTACTCTTTGATTTTTTCACTTGACAATATGTTCTGGAAGTACAATGGTGAGAACATGGCTCACTGTAGCCTCTACCTCCTAAGCTTAAGTGATCCTCCCACCTCAGCCTGCCTCCCAAGTAACTGGGACCACAGGTGCATGCCACCATGCCTGGTTAATTTTTAGTATAATTTTTGCATTAATTTTTTATTTCTTTCCCTCTCTCTTTCTGTCTTTCCCTCTTTCCCTCCCTTCCCCTTTCCTTTCCTTTCCTTTCCCCCTCCCCTCCCCTCCCCTCCCCTTTCTTCTTTCCAGAGAGAGTTTCACTGTGGCCCAGGCTGAAGTGCAATGGTGTAATCTCAGCTCGCTGCAACCTCCACCTCCCGAGTTCAAGCAATTCTCTGCCTCAGCCTCCTGGGTAGCTGGGATTGCAGGCTCCCACCACCACACCTGGCTAATTTTTGTATTTTTAGTAGAGACATGGTTTCACCATCTTGGCCAGGCTGGTCTTGAACTCCTGACCTCGCGATCCATCCGCCTCAGCCTCCCAAAGTGCTGGGATTACAGGCATGAGCCACCGTGCCCAGTCAATTTTTATATTTTTCATAGAGACTGAGCCTCACCATGTTGCCTAGGCCAGACATGAACTCGTAGACTCAAGCAACCCTCCTGTCTTGGCCTCCCAAAGTACTGGGATTACAGGTGTGAGCCATGGTGCCTGGCCTTGTTAGTTGTCTTTTGACTTTGTTCATGTTTTGTTATTCTTATTCAATTTTTTTTAACATAGCCAAGTTTGTTAATCTTTACTTATTGCCTCTGGATTTGGGGTCATAATTAGAAAGTCTTTCTTTGTACCAAATTTAAAGAGAAATTCACTCCATTTATTTTCCCTAGACTTTGTATGTTTTCATATTTTAATTTAGAGTCCTGATCCACTTGGAGTTTGTGTTTGTGTATGCAGGAAAATGCAAGTCTAATTTTCCCTTCCTCCAAATGTTTATGTAATAGTCCCAGCACCATTTATTCAAAAGTCCATAGGCTGGCCGTGGTGGCTCAGGCCTGGAATCCCAGCATTTTGGGAGACAAAGGCTGGTAGATCACCTGAGGTCAGGAGTTCAAGACCAGCCTGAACAACATGGTGAAACCCTGTCTCTAAAAAAAAAAAGAAATCCCTAAAGTCCATTCTTGGCTGGTCATGGTGGCTCACGCCTGTAATCCCAGCACTTTGGGAGGCCAAGGCAGGCAGATCACAAGGTCAAGAGAGTAAGACCATCCTGGCCAACAAAGTGAAACCCAGTCTCTACTAAAAATAGAAAAATTAGCTAAGCATGGTGGCAGTCGCCTGTAGTCCCAGCTACTCAGGAGGCTGAGGCCAGAGAATCACGAGAACCCAGGAGCAGAGGTTGCCTGCCTGTGCTCCTGCACTCCAGCTAGGGTGACAGAGTGAGAGTCTGTGTCAAGGAAAACAAAAAAGTCCATTCTTCCCCCATTGATTTGAGATGCGACCTTAGTCATATACTAAATTTTCCTGCGAATTTGAGACTAATTCCGGACTTTCCATTCTATTCCAATTGTCTATTTATCTGTTTATGTGTCAGCACCACACTGTTTTAATTATGGAGGCTTTAGCCTATACTTTAATGTCCGATAGAGTGAATCTACGCTTGATTTGTCACTGTTTCTCTGCTATTCTTCATGTTTGTTTTCCATAAGGACTCGAATTGCATCGTTCAACTCTATAAAATAGCTTGTTGGTATTCTTATGGGGTGGGCTTGCATTGAATTTGTAAATTAACTTAGGCAGAACTGACACTTTGTAAATGTTGAGTCATTCTATCCAAGCAAAGGGGATGTCTTTCTTTTGGTTCATCAGTTTTTGTCTTTCAGGAGTATTTTAAAACTTTTGTCACATAAGCTATGCACATGTCTGTTGAGCTCTCCTCCTGTTTACCCCATTGGTGAAGAAGGGATTCCCTGCCTTAAATAGCCTGTGATACCGAGCATGCCACCCTACCACTGGGCAGATGGGCAGGGGAGCAGATCATTACATAGGCTCACAGCCCAGGGGAAGAGGACACTGCCTGCCATATGGGGCCACCTGGGGCTGCTAGCGAACCAGCAGGGACTGCAGGAGGTAGACTTCATAGTAACAAAGGGTGGAGGTGCCCCTGGTCCCGTGGGAGGATGCAATCAGTTGTTTGGGTGAAAATGGGGAGCCTTTTCCCGGGGTGCAGAAAGTCATATCTGGCAAGAGCAGGGAACTCATGGTGGAGCTGTTAAGGTCCTTGAGAACCAAAGATCTCAAGGCATCGCGGAATTGCAGTCCTACATGCAATGTCTTGTTAAATTTATTCCTAAGTTGTTTCTCTTATTTGCAGCTTTATAAATGGGTTGCTTTTACTGTTCTGTTCTGTTCTGTGGCTAAACAATATATTTGAAAGCTTAACAGAGACTGCAGAGTAAAGCAGCTACCATTCAGAGACACAAAGACAAAAAAAAATCTCAATTTTACAACGGAAAAATCAGAGAAGATATTTGTGGAGCAATTAGGACCAAGCATTACATCCCAGGTCGGCTCCCTTGTCAAGCTGTTTGCTCTGAATGTAGAAGAGCAACCTTTATAAATCCTCAGGAACAGAAAGGGCTGCCATTAAAAACCATTCATTTCAAGGATCATCAAAAATGGACAATTTAATTTGCATTTCAAAAGTAGACTCAGGAAAGATAAATTTGTCAGGATGACTAATGGGGAAAGTTTCATGGTGCGAATTATCTTTGGTCTTCATGGAAAATATGATATATAACAACAAGATATACAAAAGGAGCTAAAAAGATTTAAAAGCAGCCATCTTAATGATTTAACAAAGATCACGGAGAAGGCAGTTAAACCAACTGTCCCTCAAAAGGAACTTCAAACCATTTTTTAAAATCCATGAATAGCAACATGAATGTCTCATTCATTTTTATTCAGCAACTATTTATTGAGTGCCTTCTAGCAGCCAGTGTTTTTTCTGGGAGCTGGTATTCAGAGGTCAAGTTTAAATCCTGGCCCTCAGATTGCTCACAAGACTTACAGGGAAGATGAAACAGCAAACAGATGTTACAGGTCATAGGTGCCACAGCTAACAGGTGACATAGGGTTCTACTTGAGCTATAGGAGGAGGTGAGGAAGGGGTCAGGAAGAAAGGACTTCTCAGTGGGGTGGAGGGGATTTTAACCAAAATTTCAAGGGTAAGGAGGAGGTATGCGGGCAATGAAAGAGGGGAAGGGAATTCCTGGCAAAGGGAAGAGGGTCAGTATTCAGGGACATGGGAAGTGAGGCAAGTGGCTGGGGCTTAGTACAAAAGGAGATGGTGGCTGGGCAGGTGGACAAGGTTTACATAAGAAAGATCTTGCATTTCATGGGATGAGTTGGGATCCAATTCTGAAGGCAGTAGGAGCATGGAAGCATTCTCAGCAGGGGGAGATAGGATCAGATCTGGAGTTCTGGAAAAGTCCTCTGGCTTCATTGAGAGTGGTAGGCCGTAGGCTGGGAGGGCAAGTAGGCAGACGATGTAGTGGTCTAGAAGAAAAGATTTCAGGGCCTGGAGGCAGAGGTGTTGGAGACCAGACAATGGGACAGAGATGGGTTGTTTTAAGGAAGAAGATGCAACATGACATGGTCATTGACTATGCTTGAAAGATGGGGCCCAAAAGGGGTGGAGGAAGATTGTCCCAAAGTTTTTTTTACTTGGATGGCTGAGATTTTAGGGATCAAAGATGGTTAAGTTCAATTTGTCGTGTCATGTGCTGAGTTTATTATACTTGGAAGTCCTAGAAAGTTCACCAGACCAGTGGTTCTCAAACTTGTATGTGCTTCTTGATGTCGCCTGAAAGCCATGAGTAGATACCTGATTTATAACATCTGAAATGTAATACAGATATAATTAGATGAAGAATTAACTCCAAGAATTGCTTTGGGAGAAATGCTTCCATAAATGCTTGTGGTGGGAGGTGAGACTAGGAGAGCAGGTAAGGAACTGTGGGGTGCAGGCTTTGCTGGGGGACACCCACCGGGAAAGGGGGGCATGGTGGGTGGTGCTGTGGGCAGGTCCTGATTATTAGGGAGGATGCATAGATCCCTAGTGGTCTTGTGGGGTGGTAGGGAGAGGGGGGACGTGTGTGCATGTGCATGAGTGCATGTGTGTGTGCACGAGTGCGTGCATGCATTATACATGAGTGTGTACATGTGTGTGCATGAGTGAGTGCATGCATGTGTGCACGTGTGCACAAGTGTGTTCATGTGTGTATCATGAGTGCGTGCATGTGTGCATGTATGAGTGTGTGCATGATGTATATGGGTGCACAAGTGTGTGCATGTGTATGTCCATGTGTGCATGAGTGTATGTGTGCATGAGTCAGAATGTGTGCGTGTGCATGTGTTCATGAGTGTGTGCACGTGTGTGCATGTATGTGTATACATATGTGCATGATTGTGCATGTGTGCACGTGTGTGTACATGAGTGTGTATGTGTGCATGTGTGTGTGTTTGAGGCAAGGCTGAGTTCTGCATCCAGGCAGTGCACAGCCAAATATCACCAGCAGCAGGGACAAAGGGCCTGGCGATCTCTTGAGGTCCGTAAAGAACATCTCAACAAAGCAAAACATCCTGGTGGTGAAGGATAGCAGCATGTGACAGATACACAGGAACCAAATTCTCTGAAAAGGAAGAGTTCCCAAGTGAATTTCAAATCCAAACCCAAGAATATAATGGATCCAAAGACAAGTTAAAAAAAAAAAAGGCAGACTAAAATTTACCCTGAGTAAATGTAAGAAATGGGAGTTTTTACAATTTACTTTTTATTTGTATATATTTAGGCAGTACAAGTGCAGGTTTCTTACAGGCATATACTGCATCATGGCAAAGTCTGAATAGTGAACACTGTACACGATAGGTAATTTTTGAATCCTCACCTCCCTCCTGCCTTCTGGAGTCTCCAATGTCTGTTATTCCACTCTGCGTGTCCATGTGTACCCCACTGTTTAGCTCCCACTTACAAGTGAGGTATTTGACTTTCAAAAGCAGGGCTTTTAATCATGATCTCCAACACAACAGACTTTACACAAAAGCGTGGGGAACTGTCAACAGTGACACATCAGAATGATCAAAGGCACAGTAAGTAATGAAAACACAGCATTAAGTGTCACACATGATAGCAAAAAATAAAAATTGACGAAAAGGTGACAGATATTAGAAGAAACAGAATGAAACTCTACTTGGATTCCTTAGTACCCTGCTTTCAGAATATGGCAAATCAACTAATCAAAAGAATGATCAAAAATCACAGAGCTGAACACCACCATTAATAAGATAGAATTGGCCAGGCATGGTGGCTCACACTTGTAATCCCAGCACTTTGGGAGGCCAAGGCAGGCAGATCACCTGAGGTCGGGAGTTTGAGACCTGCCTGACCAACATGGAGAAACCCCGTCTCTACTAAAATACAAAATTAGCCAGGAGTGGTGGCACATGCCTGTAATCCCAGCTACCTGGGAGGCTGAGGCAGGATAATAGCTTAAACCCAGGAGGCAGAGTTTGCAGTGAGCTGAGATTGTGCCATTATATCCCACCCAGGGCAACAAGAGCAAAACTCAATCTCCAAAATAAATAAATAAATAAGTAAGGTAGAATTAACAAGAGCTACAGAGAATTCAATTTAAAAATTAGAGAATATACCTTTTAAAAATGTATACCTCACACCCCAAATAATTATATTTTATGTTAAGAATTTTCAAGGGGTTGGACACAGTGGCTCACATCTGTAATCCTAGCACTTTAGGAGGCTGAGGGAGGAGGATTGCTTGAGTCCAGGATTTGAGACCAGCCTGGGCAACAAAGTGAGATTCCACCTTTCCAAAAAATAAAATAATTAGCCCGATGTGGTGGCATATATCTGTAGTCCCAGCTACTCAAGTAGCTGAGGCAAGAAAATCAGTTGAACCCAGAAGATCAAGGCTGCAGTAAACGGTGATGGCACTGCTGCGCTCCAGCCTGGGCAACACAGTGAGATGCTGTCGCAAAAAAAGAAACAAATAAATGCAAGGAGATAAAAACAATATACAGATAAGCCATGTGTTGATTAAATTAGAAACAATAGCAAACTCAAGGTGCATATCATGTAACAGGCACTCTTTTCTATGTTTACTAATATTAACTCATTTAACCTTCACTATAAGCTCACAAAGTAGATACTTTTTTTTTTTTTTTGAGACAGAGTTTTGCTCTTGTTGCCCAGGCTGGAGTGCAATGGCGCAACCTCTGCTCACTGCAACCTCCGCCTTCTGGGTTCAAGTGATTCTCCTGGCTCAGCCTCCCAAGTAGCTAGGATTACAGGCATGCACCACCATGTCTGGCTAATTTGGTATTTTTAGTAGAGACGGGGTTTCTCCATGAAGCACCTCTCTCGCTTCTGGCTCTCTGAAGCCTCAGAATCCCTTTCTCACTCCAGCTCACCGTCATCTTTTGAGAGCCTTTGGCTTCCCCAGTGCGATGGGGTGGGTGTTCTCCCCTGGACACCTGGGAGACTGGGACACACTCTTGGCTCAGGGTCACCAAGCATGTTGGTCAGGCTGGTCTCGAACTTCTGACCTCAGGTGATCCACCTGCTTTGGCCTCCCAAAGTGCTAGGATTATAGGCGTGAGCCACTGCACCCAGCCAGTAGGTACTATTTGTATTAGCCTCATTTTAGAGGTGAGAGAACAGAGGAAGACAGAAGTTAACTGTCCAGAGGCAGTTAACAGTGACAGTCACTGGAAAAGTGACAGTCACTGCACCGTGAACAGGCAAAGCCGCCCAGTTCACAGTGCTCCATTCTGTGACCCCAGTGACCCTCAGAGACAGGCCACATCTGTGCAGTAAGACTCTATCTTCCCACTGGACCCAGAAGTGGACATCTGACCTGACCCATGCTGGGCCAATCAGATCTCATCTCCAGGAGCTTAACCCTGGCCCTGAGAGCCCCTGAGGCTTAACAAGTCTCCAGCTGAGCTCCAGGAAAGCCACAGGCTCTAGTGGACGCAGGCCTCGGGCTGCCAGCACCTGCGTCCTGAGAGCCATTGTTGGGTTCTTCCTTCACTGTTAAGAGCTGCCCAGGGATCCTTCCAGTACTTCCTAGTTTTGCATAAGTTACCCGGTGACCCAAAAAGCCTTAATACGCACACTAACTTTAAAAACCTTCCCCCAATAGCAATGAAATCACAGAGAATATTCACAAACAATAACATACCGTTTAAGAAGCAAACTTCACCTATCAAAATTTGTGACTGCAAGGTTTTATCTAGAAGAAAATATGTTTCTCTAGATACATATACTAATAAGGTAGAAGGAGGATATAAAATAGATCTCATTACAGGATTTAGAAAAGGAACAAAGTATGACTTGTTCAGCAGAACAGGACTGAACAAAATATAAACTAAAAAAAAGAAAATGTAAACAAACCAATGATTAGTTCTTCAAAAGATCAAGCAAAATAATACATCATTGAATCAACTTTTTTAAAAGACAGAAAAAAATTAAGAAAGTGAAAAGGCGATTAATTCCACAAGGGAGGAAATTGGCAGTAAATCTAAGCCCACAACTATGTAATATGAATGTGTGGATTAGCTGTGCTTATATGCTTCAATTACACATTTATTAAATCTGTGTAATTTAAGCCGCGCTGTATCTTTGCTTCTTACCAGCTAATTCCTTGTTTTTTTGTGGGATTTTTTTAAGTGCCTGGTTAAAGAAACCTGCCAGGAATGATAAATCAGAGTCCTCGAATCTCAGAGGATGGAAAAGGCTCCGCTCGGGTGACACAGCTGTGCTCACTGGCCAAGGGCCTGGGGTGAGTGGCCTTCACTGTCACCCAGGCCACTATCTGTGGCATCACACTGCTCTCACATGGAGTCCTGTCCTATGATGCTTGTGCTACTGGGTTGTCTGCTAACGGCAGAAATCCCCAAACCTCTACCCTCTGTCTCAGGGGAAGCCCAAGGCACCTCTCTTGCTTCTGGCTCTCCCAAACCTCAGAACCCCTTTCTCACTCAGGCTCACCACCATCTTTTGAGAGCCTTTGGCTTCCCACCGCAATGGGGTGGGCGTTCTGCCCTGGACACCTGGGATTTCTGCTCTTGCATCAGGGTCCCCAAAGCCTGTCATGAACCCTCGAAGCAATGAAAAGCAAAACCTTGCTTCTGAGGACTAAGCTTTAATTTTTTTAAATCTTGCCCAAATTCCTATCTAAGAGGTCTGGGGGGGGGTCATGCCCTACAAACCATACATTCTCATCAGATGGGTTTTATTTGACCCTTTATATGGGTGACCTCCTTTCCAATCTGACTCTGGAATTGTGTTATGACACAAGGAAAAAAACCAAAATAACCCAAAACATGTTTCTCCGCCATAACTTGAAATGGCCTGCAAAGCCATCCTTTGGGGGGGACAATCTGCATCTGTGAGAAAGTCTCTATTAACATAGCTGGATCTTTTTCTTCCTCCCAATTCTGAAGCAAATAACTAAAAGTCTAGCACTTATATTAAAGATCTGAATAGGCAACATTTGTCATCTATTGTCTCTAAGGGCAGCCACTATAAATCTTCAAAAGAACCTCAGTCTCCACAACCTTTTATCTTAACCGGAACATTTTCTTTCTGTAGATCCCAGGTCTTTAGACAAACTCAATGAATTGTCAACTAGAAAATGTTTAAATTTACCTATGGCCTGGAAGCCTCACTTTGAGTTGTCTCGCCTTTCTGAGCCAAACTAATGTATTTCTTTTCTTTTTTTTTTTTTTTTTTGAGATGGAGTTTCGCTCTTGTTGTCCAGGCTGGAGTGCAATGGCACGATCTCGGCTCACTGCAACTTCCGCCTTCTGGGTTCAAGCAATTCTCCTGCCTCAGCCTCCTGAGTAGCTGGGATTATAGGCGCTCGCCACCATGCCCAGCTAATTTTTGCATTTTTAGTAGAGACGGGGTTTCACCTTGTTGACCAGGATGGTCTCGATCTCTTGACCTTGTGATCCACTCGCCTCAGCCTCCCAAAGTACTGGGATTATAGGCATGAGCCACCACGCCCAGCCCACCAATGTATTTCTTAAATGTATTTAATTGACATTGATATCTCATGCCTCCCTAAAATATATAAAACCAAGCTGTAGTCCTACCACCTTGGGCCCACGATCCCAGGACCTCCTAAGAGTTGTGTCTCAGGCCATGGTCATTTATATTTGGCTCAGAATAAATCTCCTGAAATATTTTACAGAGTTTGACTCTTCATCGACACTTCTTGGAACAGGAAGAAGGAAAAACAGCAGCAAGAGACCGACACAAATTACAATAGCCGTAAATTATCCTGGTGTGGTTGTGAAGGGTTGCCCGGAGGACTGGCCATTGACCTGAGGCTGTCAGGAGTGATTCTTTGGGTGTCAACTGACAAGGCAGGTTCTGGAAAAGCTGGCCATAGAGAGAGGTGCTGGAACCCCTGATAGCACAGTTACCATTCGTGCATATTATCTGTAAGAAGAAAAATACAGTTTTTCAGACTCCAGTAAATATCAAAGCAGCCCAGAGACAAATTTATTTTTTCTATTTTTTTAAAGACAGTAAGTATAGGCTGGGCATGGTGGCTCACACCTGTAATCCCAGCACTTTGGAAGGCTGAGGCAGGCAGATCACCTGAAGTTAGGAGTTCGAGACCAGCCTGATCAATATGGTGAAAACCCATCTCTACTAAAACTACAAATATAAGCTGGGCATCATGGTGTATGCCTGTAATCCCAGCTACTCAGGAGACTGAGGCAGGAGAATCGCTTGAACCCAGGAGGCAGAGGCTTCAGTGAGCTGAGATCACGCCACTGCACTCCAGCTTGGGAAACAAGAGTGAAACTCTGTCTCAAAAAAAAATTGTTTTGTTAGGAATACATTATTGCAAATAGAAAATCATTACTAATGTATGATCATTCATAACTCTTATTTTTGAAGATATGACCAGTATGTATAAGTAGAATTCCGATGTCACAAAAGAAATAGCACTAGAAGATAAATCCTCTCAGCAAGGCAGTTTACTTCTATAGAAGGGTGTGGCTCACAGATGGAGGGAGCAATGGTGGCAGCAGGCTTGGACAAGGGGGGAAGGGGTACTTATGCCTGATGGGGGTCATCCCTACTGCTGTGTCATTCCCCTATTGGCTGGGGTTAGACCGCACAAGCTAGACTAATCCCTACTGGCTATTTTAAAGAGAGCAGGCATCCAAGCTGGAGTGGCTGGGTGGGTGTTTAGGCAGGAAGGACAGTTACGGGTGGGTCAGAGCAGGCAGCCAGGGGTGACCTAGGTCAAAGAAGGTGACCAGAGCAGGTTACTGGAGCAGGTGACTGGGATGAGTCAGGATGGAGCTGGGGGGGGGGCAGGGGAACAGATGTGAACTACTGATGAGAGCCAGTGGAGAAGGTTGTTTACTGAAACTACAAGGAAGTTAAACTTTAAAATAGAGAATTAATAAGAGAGCTGAACACACTGACATACTGATTCTCTGAAGAGAAACTTGGGGTTCACTATAACAAGCATTTTAGATATTTATTCTAATACAACCATTGTGATTTATCCGATTAATACTAGACATTCAGATTGATAGTATTTCATTAAGGATTTTTATCTCTACATTCATGAGGATATTAACCCCCCCCCCACTTTTTTTTTTTTTTTTGTAAAATCCATCTGGTTGTGGAATCAGGGTAATTACTGGCCTTATCTAATCTTACTAAGTTCTTTTTGAGAATGTTGAGAGCTTTTTCCTCTTTTGTTGTTTCTTTCTCTCTTTCTTTCTCGTCAAAAGGCAAAATCACAACAAATTTAGTTTTAGATCTAATTGGTTTGTATTTGCAGTTCATGAATCAAGACAGCCTCCAATCTACAAATAGAATGTGAGTTCCTGCCAGCTAACTGCAGGTTTTGGAAAGTGGGGAAACAGAACGATAGAGGGAAAAAATGGACTGGTTCATATCAGGTTACTTTTCGGAAGGGTTAAAGCAGAAGGAACTTCCTTATTACTCAAGTAGTCTGAAATCTCTTGTTTTCAGGAAAAACTGATCTGTTTGGGGATCTGTTTACTTCCTTAAAGCTTCAGTTCGTTATGTGGCATTTAGCATAAGTAACTCCATTTGGTTTGGTCTGGTGGACTAGGGCCTCGTGCAGGAGTTCAGTCCAAGAAAATAGTTTCTAATAATTTCTCTCTCTCTCATCAGGGAATCAACCCAGTTAGGCTCAGCTAGAAGTTATTCTGGCTTTCTGTGGATAGCGATCTCTGTGTCTTTCAATATTCAACGTCTGCAGTGTTGTTTGGGGTGGGTAGCTAAGAGGGGAGCTCAGACCTGTGTGGTTTCATATGTGGTATAAGGGAACCCCTTTTACCTGCTTTCTTCTATGATTCTCTCCACGTTCTTCAGCTGACAGGATCCCTTATCACCAGCGCCCCGACTCCACTGCCCAGAAATGCGTGATTTTTATCTGAATGTTGACTGCTTGCTCTGCCCCAACAGAGCTCTGCCACAGATGTTTGCCCTTGGGGCAAACCCATGAGAGAAAGGAGAAAAACAGAATGGAGATTCCAGCCCTCTCCCACACACTCTTCAGACAGCCTGGGCTACTTTTCTAGATGACTTTGGCCAGAAATAGCAGAATGCCATCTGAGTTTAGTCCCCCAGCTACGTGACTTCATGACTGGAACTCAACTTCAAGGCAAAGTCATGAGAGAAACGGAAAAAATAGAGGGGAAGAAAAAAAATCGGCAAACTCATCTCCACATTTTCAGCCCCCTCCACAATCACGATCTGCCTGCTTTCCATTTTTTTTTTTTTTTTTGAGACAGAGTTTCGCTCTTGTCACCCAGGCTGGAGTGCAATGGCACAATCTCGGCTCACTGCAACCTCCACCTCCCGGGTTCAGGCAATTCTCCTGCCTCAGCCTCCCGAGTAGCTGGGACTACAGGCACGCGCCACCATGCCCAGCTAATTTTTTGTATTTTTAGTAGAGATGGGGTTTCACCATGCTGACCAGGATGGTCTCAATCTCTTGACCTAGTGATCCACCCGCCTTGGCCTCCCAAAGTGCTGGGATTACAGGCTTGAGCCACCGCGCCCGGCCTCCTTTTCTTTTCTCTTTTCTTTTCTTTTTTTTTTTTTCAGGCAGAGTCTTGCTCTGTCGCCAGGCTGGAGGGCAGTGACATGATCTCGGCTCACTGAAACCTCCGCCTCCAGGGTTCAAGGGATTCTCCTGCCTCAGCCTCCTGAGTAGCTGGGATTACAGGCGCATGCCACCACGCTTAGCTAATTTATGTATTTTTAGTAGAGACGGTGTTTCACCATCTCTTGGCTAGGATGGTCTTGATCTCTCGATCTCCTGATCTGCCCACCTCTGCCTCCCAAAGTGCTGGGATTACAGGCGTGAGCCACCGCACCCACCCACCTACTTTTGTTTGCTTTGCAAAGTCCTTGGAAGGTTGTGTTTGTTGATGAAAAGGGTCAAACTTTGTAAAATATTTCAAGAGATTTACTGTGAGCCAAATATGAGTGGCCAGTGGTCAGCAACACAGCCCTCAGGAGAACCTGAGAACACGTGCCCAAGGTGGTCGGGATGCAGCTTGGTTTCTGTTGTTGTTGTTGTTTCTTTGTTGTTTTTTTTTTTGTCTTCTTTTTTCTTTTTTTGAGATGGAGTTTTGCTCTTGTAACCCAGGCCGGAGTGCAATGGCGCAATCTCGGCTCACCGCAACCTCCGCCTGCTGGGTTCAAGCAATTCTCCTGCCTCAGCCTCCCGAGCAGCTGGGACTACAGGCTGTGTACCACCATGCCCAGCTAATTTCTGTATTTTTAGTAGAGACGGGGTTTCACGTGTTGGCCAGGATGGTCTCGATCTCTTGACCTCGTGATCGCGCCCAGCCTACAGCTTGGTTTTATAACATTTTAGGGAAACATAAAGCATCAATCAATACATGTAAGATAGACATCGGTTCAGTCTGGACAGCCAGGACCACTAGAAGGTGGGTGGGCTTCCAGGTCATAGACAGATTCAAAGATTTTCTGATTGGCAATTGGCTGAGTTATTATCAATAGAAAGGAGTGTTTGGCTTACGATACAGGGTTGTGGAGACCAAGGTTTTATCATGAAGGTGAAGCCTCCAGGTGGCAGGCTTCAGAGAGAATAGATTGTTAATAGGAAATGGGAAATCATTATAAATTTGTCATTGTTTCTGTCTCACAGTTCGCAACGAGCTTCCTGAAATAGACTGGACTTCCCTCAGACTGAGAACCTCAGAAAGCTCTTCACAGGGAAGAGAACAGAGTCCACGCTTTGGTACCTGCCGGTGCTGGCTGTGCCCACCTCACCCAGAGTTGCCAGCATGTGCCCTCCCACCACACGCCCTGTCCTCCAGGAACGCGGAGCATCCTGCAGTTCCTTGATGACGTTTAGGATTCCATAGCTATGCACAGGTTTTACTCTCTACCTTGAATGCCTTTCTCCTCCTGATATGGTTTGGCTGTGTCCCCACCAAAATCTCATCTTGAATTGTAGCTCCCATAATTCCCACGTGCTGTGGAAGGGATCCCATGGGAGATAACTGAATCATGGGGGCAGGTTTTCCCCGTACTGTTCTCGTGATAGTGAATAAGTCTCACGAGATCTGATGGTTTTATAAGGGGAAACCTCTTTCGCTTGATTCTCATTCTCTCTTGCTGCCATCACGTAAGATGTGTCTTTTGCCTTCTGTCATGATTATGAGGCTGCCCCACCACGTAGAACTGTGAGTTCCCTAAACCTCTTTTTCTTTGTAACGTACCCAGTCTCAGATATGTTTTTATCGTCAGCAGAGTGAAAATGGACCTCCTCACCCTTCAAGGGCCTTAATTCTTTTGAAGTCTTTTTAAATTGATAGTCCAGACAAAATCAGTCACATCATCTTCTCTGTCCCCAGAGCTCTAGCTATAGCCCTTGTTACAATGTATTGTACTTACTGGCTTTAAATATTTGTCCTACCACTAAACTATAAGTTCCTCGAGGCCACTTTTTATTTTTGAATCCAAGCCTGTTGCAGGGCAGGTGGGAGCAGCTTGATAAGTGATTGCTGAATGAATAAGCAAACAAGCAGGGGAATAGGAGATCTTAAATACATCTGTTACAGTCTTGCAAATAGTTACTCAGAGCAAATGAAAATGGACAGCCATGCACAGCCAAGTCTGTAGATCTAATTACCTTGTCTCTGCTAAATTGGGCTAGGAGGTTTAGCAGGAATAAAAATAGTAGCAGATGGCCTTATTTAGCATATACCCTTTCCATTAATTTAATGTAATATTCACACACTATTTTATGAGTACACGTGCTATAATTAGTCGATAATTTGATTAGGTGTTAAGTAACCATATCAATCCAGTAACACAACGATAGTTAAATAAAGTTAGCAATTAATGTAAGAAAGAATGTTTTTTAGCTGGGTGTGGTGGCTCATGCCTGTAATCCCAGCACTTTGGGAGGCTGAGGCAGGAGGATCGCTTGAACCCCGGAGTTCAAGATCAGCTTGGGCAACATGGCAAGACACCATCTCTACAAAAAATAAAATATAAACAAATTTGCTGGGTGTAGTGGTGTGCACCTACCTGTGGCCCCAGCTACTTGGGAGGCTGAGGTGGGAAGATAACTTGAGCCCAGAAGGTTGAGGCTGCTATAAACTGTGATTGCACCACTGCACTCCTGCAGTTCCTTGATGATGTCAGCATATTTAGGATTCCATAGTTATGCACAGGTTTTATTCTCTGCCTTGAATACCTTTCTCGTCCTGATATGGTTTGGCTGTGTCACCATCGAAATCTCATCTTGAATTCCAGCCTGGGTGACAGAGCAAAACCCTGTCTTGAAAAATAGAAAGTATTTTATATAAATATTTACTATAATAGAGTTAGATATTTGTGGCTGGGTGCGGTGGCTCATACCTGTAATTCCAGCACTTTGGGAGGCCTAGGTAGGCAGATCACTTCAGGTCAGGAGTTCAAGATAAGCCTGACCAACATGGCGAAAACCCGTCTCTACTAAAAATACATTTAAAAAAATTAAGAGTGTTGGGGTACACCTGTAATCCAAGCTATTCGGGAGACTGAGACAGGAGAATCACTTGAATCCAGGATGCAGAGGTTGCAGTGAGTAGAGATCATGCCATTGCACTCCAGCCTGGGCAACAGAGCCAGACTCCATCTCAAGAAAAAAAAAATCAAGATATTTGTAAAGTTTACTAAGTACCTAATATGTCCTTGGCTCTATAGTGGCCTCTTTTGTGTCAAGTTAGTTATTACAATAAGCAGAGGGTTTAGTATTATTCCAATTTTATAAGTGAGTAAATAGGCTCAAATATGCTGAATATTTTGTCCAGGGCCAAACATGCTACTTTATACACCAAGATACAAAAGTTTGGATGCAGATTTTCTGATTTCAAGTCTACTGCACCACTCACTATCCTGCAGTTGCCATAAATGGCACACTTCCTCCACTTCTGAGAAGTTCACTTCCTTTACTATACGGCTGCAATGTGGAAAGGATCTGCTCTTCTAAGACACACGAAGTTGGTCGAACCCTGACAGTAGCATAAATGCATCTGCGTGGAACCATCACACATATCTGAGGGTTGGTGCCACGAGTCAGTGTTTCCCAGAGATGATACCAGTAATGGCATGAGTGATCATCTCATGACACAGGAGCCAGGAGAAATCATTGTGTCTGTGTGAAATAACGCAGAGCCAAAATTCCATCTTCTTTTCTGGTAAATAGTATTTGTAAAAGCAATTACTTCAAGCTAGAATGATGAAAATCAATTTCAAAGTCTGTCAATTTCAGGTTGCTTATTTCACAGTCACAGGAAGAGAGATGACATTTAAGGGCCAGGACTTAGCAAGACTCATGTCAAGGATTTTGTTTTTGCCATTTTTGTTAAATCTGTTAAATGTTTTCCTAGAGGCAGAAGAGCATTTTGTTTGTTTTGCTTTTTTTTTTTTTTTTTTTTGTAGAGATGGGGTTTGCTATGTTGACTGGGCTGGTCTTGAACTTCTGACTTCACATGCTCAATTTATATCAATGATCCTCCTGCCTTGGCCTTTTAAAAAAAAAAAGAATCATAAACATCCAGAAAGGTAGATACCACAAAGATTACACTCAATCTTTGTTAGAAGCAAAGATTGATAGGTGAAATTGCAGGAGTCCAGTTAGATTTCATCCTCATAATAGCTGCTTGCCTCACTGTATGCGCATAATTAAGTCTCCAAAGTAGTTACATCTTGTGAAGTCCACGAATTATAATTGTGATTATAAATTCTTTAAAAATATATCTTTGTAGCCAGGAGCAGTGGCTCACACCTGTAATCCCAGCACTTTGGGAGGCCAAGGTGGGTGGATCTCTTGAGGATAGGAGTTTGAGACCAGCCTAGCCAACATAGCGAAACCTTATCTCTACTAAATATACGAAAGTTAGCTGGGCATGCTTGTGCACCCCTGTAGTCACAGCTACTCGAGAGGCTGAGGCATAAAAATCGCTTAATCCAGGAGGCGGAGGTTGCCTTGAGCCGAGATTGAGCCACCGCACTCCAGCCTGGGCGACAGAGCAAGAGTTTATGAATAAAATAAATCTTTGTGATTCCACCGTACCATGAGGAATTACAACGAAGAGAACCATGCAGTTCTGACGTAAAGGCTAGGTGCAAATTCAAGGAGGTGTTCCAGGAGGGAGGATGACATGCTCCCTTCGTATCATTCCTTTCCACCATTGCTGGATTAGGATAAACTACCGGAGGTGTTAATGCTCTTGGTGGGCATGCCAGTTCTCAGCTTACACCCCCTGAGCTCCAAATCCACCTTCCATTGCCTGTTTGTGACACTGGAACATTTCTCCTTGGCCAGCTGGCATGAGCTTAAGCTTTGTCAGTCTGGGGGAATGGAGGAACACTGCAGAAGGAAGGGGCTTGCTATGGTCTGAGTGTACTCCCCAGATTCATGTGTTGGAACGTAATACCCAATGTGATAGAATTAAGAGGGAGAGGCCTTTGGGGAGTGATGGAGTCATGAGGGCCCCACCCTCATGGATGGGATTGGTACCCTTACGAAAGAGGCTCAGGTAAGCCTTCTGTTACATGAGGATGCAACAGGAAGGTGCCGTCTTTGAAGCCAAGAGCCAACCCTCACAAGATGTCGAACCTGCTGCTGCTTCGATCTTGGACTTCCCAGCCTCCAGCATGTAGACAGTAAATTCCTGTTGTTTCTAAATTACCATCTAACATATTTTGTTACTGCAGCCTGAATGGACAAAGCCAAGGCTCTTCTGTTTATTCCTATGGTCATAGACACCCAGTGGTGCTCACACTAGTGAGTTTCAGAGCCACCACCTCTCAGGTGGATTTCCAGTGATTTCCGCATTTCAGCATCTCCCTGTGGGCAGTCTTCTCCCTGGTTCTCCAGTAGGCAGAGACTCATTGAGTTCCACCAGTGTGGAATCTTAGTAGATTTCTTCCTGACCCTGTGGGCATGGCCATACCCTCTTCAGCAAGATCGGGATCCCAGCCCTGGCTGGGAACGAGCTCCCTCCTTTGGATTTCTTCCTTTCTTGGGTGCTCTTCCCAGATCCTAGAGGTAATGGCTGCTCCCTCCGCTTTCTTTACCTATATTCTTTAGGGTTCTCTCCATCCCTTAGTATGTAATCCTCTGTCACAGTGAATCATTCTATATATTGAAGCCCTCGTTCAAGTTACTTTGTGGTTCCTTTAGCCTGATTGACCCAGTGAGCTATACCCTTAAAAATTCCTAATAAAGGATACCATGGGTTGAGGGTTTCTGATATGATGACACTGTGTTAGGCACATTACAAACGTCTGACTTAATCCTACCAGTACAACTAGAATGTAGATATCCTTATGTCTGTTTGCAGATGAGGAAATTCATGTTCAGTGTTGCCCAAGTAAGAAAGCAGAGACCAGGTCTAAGGACTCAAGGCCTGTGCTAGTAACCACTCTACTCTGTCTCCCATTAAGGAGACAATGCAATCCTGACCTAACTAAGGCGTAAGTGCCAGTGCGGGGGTAGTCTCCATTAGGCAGAGATGAGCATGCCACTTTCATCCACAGCTGAAGTCACACATTTTCTCGGATGAAACATAGATAACTACAGTTGCCTTCTCTCGTAAGTATTCAGTCTGCTCTAGGGCGGACTTCCTTCTTGGATAGTTTTCAGCCAATCAACTTGTCGAAAGACAAAAAAATAAGGGCACTCTCTGCTCGGTCCACAGATAGTCTGAAATTTTCATTGCATAAACCTTCCCTTGCCTTTGTTCAGTGACATTTGATTTGCAGATGACTGATCGCCCTAGTATATGAGTAAGCTTCAGCTGGGCTTTTCACTAAACTCACTCATCTGAATTATTCTCTGACAGTTATTTTGGGAGGTCCCACTGAGGTCTGCTCGCTGGAATGTATTCATAGGAGCCTACAGAGACACGCAGTTTGTGGACAGTCCCCATGGGACCCCGTGGGTCAGAGCTTGCCTTGTCTGGGTCCCTCTGGTGAGTATCATTTTGTGCCACTTCAGCTCTTCGGCTCTTGGGTGCTGATGATACTTCTTGGCCAGTCTAGTTCTTCTGTGTCCATGTCCATCTTGCATGGGGACGGGGGAACTGCCAGACAGATCAAATCATGATAATTCTCTGGAAATGTGATTTTGGAGAACCCCGAGGCCATCATCTCCCTCCAGAGGCTGATAGGCTGCTAGCTTTCACAGCTACTGTGAGTCTCAAACTTGATTTTTTCTTTTCTTTTCTCTGAGACAGAGGCTCACTCTGTAGCCCAGGCTGGAGTACAATAGTTCAGTCTCGGCTTACAGCAACCTCCACCCCCCCGGGTTCAGGTGATTCTCCTGTCTCAGCCTCCCAAGCAGCTGGGACTACAGGCGCCTGCCACCACACCCGGCTAATTTTTGTATTTTTAGTAGATATGTGGTTTCACCATGTTGGCCAGGCTGGTCTGAAACTCCTGACTTTGTGATCCGCCTGCCTTGGCCTCCCAAAGTGCTGGGATTACAGGCCTGAGCCACCACTCCTGGCCCCAGACTTGGTTTTCAAGACTGCTGCAGTTACAGAGAAGGGGATGGGAATAGGGCAAATTAAACTATCACAGAGATCCTAGTTCTTAGCAACATTCAACTGGTTTCCTTGAATAAACACTCCTTGGATTGTCACAAGTCTGATTAATTTCTAGAGTTCTGAGAAAGTTAATTTTGACATTTTGGGCCTGTGTTCTCCTCACTTTTAGGAAAGAGTAGATTTTTGGACATACTAACTCCATTTATTCCAGAAGTGCTCCGACGAAAAGGTTTAAGTAAATCCTAAATTTGAACCCTGAATTTGATTAATAGTCTTTCTGAATAAGTACAACAGAAAACAAGGCTGGGCGTGGTGGCTCACACCTGTAATCCCAGAATTTGAACGGCCAAGGCAGGTGGATCACCTGAGGTCAGGAGTTCGAGACTAGCCTGGCCAACATGGCAAAACCCTGTCTCTACTAAAAATAGAAAAATTACCTGGACATGGTGGCAGGTTGCCTGTAGTCCCAGCTAGTTGGGAGGCTGAGACAGGAGAATTGCTTGAAACCAGGAGGTGGAGGTTGCAGTGAGCAGAGATCATGCCAGTGTACTGCACTTCAGCCTCGGCGACAGAGCGAGACTCCTTCTCAAAAAAAAAAGAAAGAAAGAAAGAAAGTACAACAGAAGACAGCACAAAACAAAAATCACAGAAATCTGGTATAAATTTTGCCAGAGTTGCTGTATCTTGCCCAAGATTTTCCATTGTGCGAGTATGAAGCTATGTTTCTAAACAGATAAATTAGTAGTATTCTATATAAAAGGAACTCTGGCTCCCACCCGCCATGTCCCCCTACTTGAGAATCCCTGGGCTCAATGCCTGCTAAGACCCCTCCCACTAGGAGCATGTTATAACTCATGACCACGTCACATAAAGTGCACTGCAGTATGCATATTGACGTGTGCAAATGCTGATATGAAAAGTGTTTACCTACAACCTTAAGTCCAAGAAGTTGTGGGAAATGAAAATAAGCTGGAGAGTCACATGCCCATTTGTATGAGAGATTCTGCTTGTCTGACTATTCTTGAACCCCTCTACTTTTTCCTAGCTTTAATCATTTTATTTCTCTCTAGTCGTTATTTTCATTAAAATTATGCATGAAAAGAATTTCCTCAGTTGAATAATCCTGTGAAGCTTGAGCTGCAAAATGGCCAGGCACAGTGGCTCCTGCCTGTAGTCCCACCGCTTTGGGAGGTTGAGGCAGGATGACTGAGCCCAGGAGTTCGAGACCAGCCTGGGCAACACAGCAAGACCCCATCTCTACAAAATACAAAAACTAGCTGGGTGTGGTAGTATGCACCCATAGGCTCAGCTAGCTACTCAGGAAGCTGAGCCAGGAGGCTCACCTGAACCCAGGTGGTTGAGGCTGCAGTGAGCTGAGATTATGCCACTGCACTACAGCATGGGTGACAGAACAAGACACTGTCTCTGAAAAAAGAAAAGAAAAAAAATCACCCCATTTTACCACCAGTTTTTCACTCTACAGGTACATCTTTTAACTCTTTTAACTAATTTTGAACGATTTTTATTTGGATTTTTCTCTATTTCCTTAATAACATATGTCTATTGCTATTTCTTGTTTTTTTAAACTTTAGGCGTTACCTAATGGCTTCCTACTATGGAATATGAGGCCATAGCTCTTTCTCCCTCATGCCCTGATGCCCCCACCCTTCCAATAGGGCAATGTTGTCATTTTGGTTAGAACAATAGCTAGTGTTCCATTACTAGGACTATGTAAATACCACTAATAGAGAGCTGTATAATATACTCCAAAAATTTCGTTTCTGACACAACGTTGTATTTTCTCTGGAACTAATAATCATCTTCTTTAATATGCTGAATTTTTAAAATTCTTACCACTGATTTATCTCCAGACTCTCCCCGTCCCTTTCTTTCCCCTCCCTCCCTCCTTTCTTTTTCCTTCCTTCCCTTATTTTCCTTCTTTCCTTTCTTTTCCTTCCCTCCTCTTTCTTTCTTTCCTTTCCTTTCTTTTCTTTCTCTTTCCCTCCCTCTCTATCCCTCCCTCCCTGTTTCTCTCTCCCTCCCTCCCTCTCTCCCTCCTTTTCTCCCTCCCTCCTGTCTCTCTTCTTTCTTTTCCTTTCTCTCCCTCCCTCCCTCCCCCCACTTTCTTTTTTATTGACCAGGCTGGAGTACAGTGGCTCAATCTCAGCTCACTGCAACCTCTGCTTTCAGGTTCAAGCAATTCTTCTATCTCAGCCTCCCAAATAGCTGGGATTACAGGCACGCACAACCACACCTAGCTAATTTTTTGTATTTTTAATAGAGATGGGGTTTCGCCATGTTGGCCAGGCTGCTCTTGAACTCTTGACCTCAAATGATCCACCTGCCTCAGACTCCCAAAGTCCTGGGATTACAGGCATGCGCCACTGTGCCCAGCCCTTCCCTTTTTTTCTCTAAAAACAAAAAAACAAACAAACAAAAACCCTCAGTGGGAGTCTTCCGATAAGCTCCAAACCCCACTAGGAGGTGTCTGGGCCAGCTGCCATCATAGGCTCCCTTTTGACCATCATCCTGGGCATTCTCATCTTTCTCTGGAGCTGGAACCCCACGTTTTCTCTTTTCTTGGTTCACTATTATTTTGGTAGTGTGCATCTTCCACTAGCTTTGTGAATATGTTCTATGGAAGGTAAGTGTTTGAGGCCTTAAAACGTCCTGATCTGTCCTCCTGCTCGACTGATGGTTGAGCGAGGTGCAGGGTTCTAAAATCTTGTTTCAAAACCTGAAATCACTCCACTGTTTGCCTAGAATTGTGAAACAAGTGCCGTTGGAGGAAAGCGATCCTTTCACAACCCTTCCCGTTCTTTTACCTTCCTTCCCCTCACCGCATTTTTTATGGTTGTTGCATTGAAGATATGAACAACGACGTTTGGCACCAAAACCAAATAAACCAGAAACGCCACTGTAGTCAGACAAGAGAGGTTTGCTGTGTACCCAGCACTGCTGGGAGGTGCAGAGAAGCCGGGGGGGAGGGACCCCCTGGAGGGGGGTCCTTCATGGAAGACACCTAAGCGTAGGAACAAACACACTGTACCACTGCACTCAGGGGGTCCTTTGAGGTGCTGTGGGAGCTCTCTGGCATGGCAGAGAGATGACAGCTTGGCCTCGTGCTGCTGGAAACACGGCTGTATTCGTGAGGCTAGGTGAAATGAGCATCTACTGTGTAAACACAGGGACTCAGGGATAGTAATACAAATACCTAATATGCATAAGTACCTGTAATATGCCAGGCTCAGCTCCAAGCACCTGACATGTATTAACTCATCTAACTCATCTTCCCACAACCCTATGAGGTAGAATTTTTCATTTTCTTTTTTTCTTTTATTTTTGAGGCAGAGTCTTGCTCTGTCACCCAGGCTGGAGTGCAGTGGTGCACTCTCGGCTCACTGCAACCTCTGTCTCCTGGCTTCAAGCAATTCTCCTGTCTCAGCTTCCCAAGTAGCTGGGATTACAGGTGCGCACCACCACACCTGGCTAATTTTTGTATTTTTAAGTAGAGACGGGGTTTTGCCATGTTGGTCAGGCTGGTCTCAAGCCCCTGACCTTGTGATCTGCCCACCTCAGCCTCCCAAAGTGCTGGGATTACAGATGTGAGCCACCGCGCCCGGCAGAATTTTTCATTTTCTTGTGTTTCTCTCCTTGTGCTGAGATCTATGTCTCCAACAGATGTTGGAGATGATGTGGAGAAATAGGAACGCTTGTACACTGTTGGTGGAAGTGTAAATTAGTTCAACCATTGTGGAAGACAGCGTGGTGAATCCTCAAAGATCTAGAACTAGAAATACCACTTAACCCAGCAATCCCATTACTGGGTATATACCCAAAGGATTATAAATTATTCTACTATAAAGATACATGCACATGTATGTTTATTGTGGCATTGTTCACAATAGCAAAGACTTAGACCCAACCCAAATGTCCATCAACATGGATATTTTTCTTTTTTTTTTTTTTCTCAAGACAGTCTTGCTGTCACCAGGCTGGAGTGCAGTAGCATGATCTCTGTTCACTGCAACCTCCGCCCCCCAGGTTCAAGCAATTCTCCCAATTCAGCCTCCAGAGTAGCTGGGATTACAGGTGCCTGCCACCATGCCCAGCTAATTTTTGTATTCTTAGTAGAGATGGGATTTCACCACGTTGGGCAGGCTGCTCTCGAACTCTTGATCTCATGATCCACCTGCCTCGGCCTCCCAAAGTGCGGGGATTACGGGTGTGAGCCACCACACCCGGCCAGCTATGAAGTATTTCATAGATATTATTATCCCTTTTTTACAACCGAGAAAAGGGAACTTGGTCAATATTATACTGATAGTGCCTGAGCCAGGATTCAAACCCAGCCCTGATGCAGAGCCCTGCATTTAACCACTGAGCAAGCGCGCACATGCGTGCACACACACACACACACACACACACACACATTCCCTCTCTCTCTCTCTCTCTCTCTCTCTCTCAGGCATAGAACGTTTCTGCAAGGATGTAAGTATCAGTGATATGGTATCAGTGGTTACCTTGAGGGAGGGTGATCTTAAGGGGTAGGTGACTTAAGAACAAAATATTTATAATTAAACACCTTTTGGTATTTATCATGTATTCTTTTTTTTAAATTATACTTTAAGTTCTGGGGTACATGTGCAGAAAGTGCAGGTTCGATACATAGGTATACATGTGCCATGGTGGTTTACTGCACCCATCAACCTGTCATCTATATTAGGTATTTATCCTAATGCTATCCCTTCCCTGCCCACCCATCCCCTGACAGGCCCCAGTGTGTGATATTCCCCTCCCTGTGTCCATGTGTTCTCATTGTTCAACTCCCACTTATGACTGAGAAACTGCAGTGTTTGGTTTTCTGTTCTTGTGTTACTTTGCTGAGAATGATGGTTTCCAGCTTCATCTATGTCCCCACAAAGGAGATGAACTCATCCTTTTTAATGGCTGTAGTATTCCATGGTGTATATGGGCCACATTTTCTTTATCCAGTCTATCTTTGATGGACATTTGGGTTCGGTCTAAGTCTTTGCTATTGTGAACAGTGCCACAATAAACATACATGTGCATGTGTCTTTATAGTAGAATGATTTATAGTCCTTTGGGTATATACCCAGTAATGGGATTGCTGGGTCAAGTGGTATTTCTAGTTCTAGATCTTTGAGGATTCACCACGCTGTCTTCTACAATGGTTGAACTAATTTACACTCCCACCAACAGTGTAAAAGCGTTCCTATTTCTCCACATCGTCTCCAATTTTAATGATCGCCATTGTAACTGGCGTGAGGTGGTATCTCAGTGTGGTTTTGATTTGCATTTCTCTGATGACCAGTGATGATGAGCTCTTTTTCATGTTTGTTGGCTGCATAAATGTTTTCTTTTGAGAATTGTCTGTTCATATCCTTTGCCCACTTTTTGATAGGGTTGTTTTTTTCTTGTAAATTTGTTTAAGTGCTTTGTAGATTCTGGATGTTAGCCCTTTGTCAGATGGATGAGTGCAAACATTTTCTCCCATTCCATAGGTTGCCTGAACAACTAAGGCAAATCTCTAAAAAATAAAAATGTCACGAAAATGAATTCTTATCTTTAGCTGCAGTAATGTCACCTTTTTAAACTGTGGCATGAGAATAGCTTTAATAAAATTTGTATGACAAACAAAATAATTGCCCTCTAATAATAATTATACTTAGTTCTACAAATCAGTTATGAAGCCCAGATTACCAGTGTCAAGAAAGATTTTTAGTATTTCTTTTTGCCTGGCATAGCACAAAAGCATTGCACATAGCAAATATATACATTACATTTTATTTTTTGTTTTTTGTTTTTTTGAGATGGAGTTTAGCTCTTGTTGCCCAGACTGGAGTGCAATCATGCAGTCTCAGCTCACTTCTGAGGCATCTTCTGCCTCCAGGTTCAAGTGATTCTTTTGCCTCAGCCTCTGGAGTAGCTGGCATTACAGGTGAGTGCCACCACACCCAGCTAATTTTGTATTTTTAGTAAAGACGGGTTTCACCACGTTGACCTGGTTGGTCTCAAACTCCTGACCTCAGGTTATCTGCTACTTTAGCCTCCCAAGGTGCCCAGCCTACACATTACTTTTTTGTTTTTAATGTGACCCAGTGGAAAACCTGAAAAATGACCAACAATAGTCCTTCTAATGCATGAAACTATGGTTGTAACCAATCATAGATGAGTCAATCCTGCCTCCAGTGTTTGGGATGAAAAATTCATTAAGTGGCTTACAGACTCCCCGGAGAATGTTAAAAGTTGCCCATGAAGCCAGCTGCCTGAATGATGTGACAATTTAGCAGCAGAAAATTGTTTCCAACTGCCCACTGAGCCAAGAAGTTTCTCAGGAATTCGTGGAATCACTTGTTGAAAGAGCTCTCAAGCCGTAAGCCAGTCTACTGCTCCTCAGGTCTAACTGGTCCTCAGAATCGCCTGGGGGTCTTTTAGTTGTTATTTTTAATACAGATTGCTGGGTTCTCCCCAGAAAGTTTAGTAGCTCTGGGGTGCAACCCAAGCATCTGCAATCCATTGCAGTTGATTTCTACACATTTGGGAAGCGCTGGTCTGGTTTATCTATTTACTAATCAAGTTGTAACTCATCTCATTGTGTTGTTGTGAATGACCTGGGTACACAGTGAATAATGAAATGCCCTGTAACAATTTTTTTTTTCTGTATGACCAAGTCTCATTCTGTCACCAGGCTGGGGTACGGTGGCAGGATCTTGGCTCACTGCAACCTCTACCCCCTGGGTTCAAGCGATTCTCCTGACTCAGCCTCCCGAGTAGCTGTGATTACCGGTGCCCACCACCAAGTCCAGCTAATTTTTGTATTTTTAGTAGAGACGCGGTTTTACCATGTTGGCCAGAATGGTCTTGATCTCTTGACCTCATGATCCATCTGCCTCGGCCTCCCAAAGTGCTGACATTACAGGCGTGAGCTGCTGTGCCCGGCCACCCTATAACACTTTTAAGGACATATCCTGCTGCATTGAAGTAGACTATATGAATTATAAAATAGGAAATAATGATTCACAGGTTCATCACTTTCTAGTTAATTTGCAAGGCCAGGCGTGGTGGCTCATGCCTATAATCCCAGCACTTTGGGAGGTGGAAGTGGGTGGATGACTTGAGGTCAGGGGTTTGAGAACCATCCTGGCCAACATGGTGAAACTCCATCTCTACTAAAAAAAAATACAAAAATTAGCCTGGTATGGTGGTGCAAGGCTGTAATTCCAGCTACTTGGGAGGCAGAGGCAGGAGAATTGCTTGAACCTGGGAGGTAGAGATTTCAGTGAACCAAGATGGGGCCACTGTACTCCAGCCTGGGTGACAGAGTGAGACTCCATCTCAAAAAAAAAAAAGAAATTTGCAGATGTTGTAATGGAGGCAGTACAGTGTAGTGGTCAAGGTTCTGAAGTCAGGTCGCTCAGCTTCAAATCCCGGCTCCGCTTCTCCCTATCCACGGGACCTGGGACTCATTTTCTCATTTTCATCCTCTGGGCCTCATTTTCTTCATCTTCTAAAATGGTGGTGAGCACAGGACTCTCACGGAGTCTGTTGTGAAGCTCGAATGAGTTAATACTTTTGAGCCCTCAAATCACAGTCTGGCATTTAGTAATTACTTGTCAGATATTCACTGTTATTTTATGTGATCTTCACAAGGTATATTTCCAGTTTTATGACTGCGGAAATTGAAATTTGGAGAGTTTAAATTGCTTGCCTCAGGTGAGATGAAAAAACAGTGGAAACTCAAAACCAGATTTCCTGACTCCAGGTTCTATGCTGCCTGGCTTTTAAATATGTATTATTTAACATTTTAGAGTTGTCTCTCATTCTTGCCAAGAGGATTTGTGACAGGAATTTAATATTGATTGACTAAATGACTCTAGAAATAAAAAGCAGAAAGATACATATCAACAAGAGAGAGAGCTCACATCAAAAACAGCTATTGACCAAGTAGGAGAAGGTTTAAACAGAACAGGTAAATGACATGTGTAAGAATATGCATGGGTGTGAGATTGACTTAGGTGAGTGAGGTTATGACAAAAATAAAAGATCGAGTGTGCTTTTGCCTGATCTGCTATTAAAAAGGGTGATATCAAATTCAAACAAATGAGGAAGTTGCTACCATTTCACATGTATGGCTTCCGAGTACCCGTTTAGCCTCTGTTAGAGACCCCGGGTAGACTATTACCATATCACTGTAAAGATACAGCCCCCTCAAATCAATACAGTGGATTTCAGCTCAACACAGGGATGAAATTGAAGAGACCTCCCATCAGTATTTGTTTGTTTTTGTTCTTGTTTTGTTTTGAGACACAGTCTCTGTCGCCCAGGCTGGAGTGCAGAGGTGCGATCTCAGCTCCCTGCGAGCTCCATCTGCCAGGTTCAAACGATTGTCCTGCCCCAGCCTCCTGAGTAGTTAGAGTACAGGCATGCATCACCATGCCTGGCTAGTTTTGGTATTTTTAGTAGACATGGGATTTTGCCGTGTTGGCCAGGCTGGTCTCGAACTCCTGACCTCAGGGAATCCTCTCGCCTCAGCCTCCCAAAGTGCTGGGAATACAGGCACGAGCCACCACGCCTGGCCCCTTCAGTATTATTGGCCATATGGAAACAAAAAATTATAAGCCTCATAGTCTTTAATTCAACCTTGGCAAGAGATGATAACTGAAACCAGGAACTATAGGCCCTGCTGCCATTTGGTTTTTCAAAAATTAAAAGAACTGGGGCAGTTGACATGGTTCTTTGAGATGACAAGCTTGCAGTCAGCCATTAGGCTCTCTAAATAGACAAGGAAAAGGTTACCAAATATTTACAAACCTATTACGGTAAAAGTGAAGTTAAATCTATATTTATTCTGCATCTCGTTATCTTTTTTGTTTTTTTGTGATGGAGTTTCGCTCTTGTTGCCCAGGCTGGAGTGCAATGGCGCGATCTCAGCTTACTACAACCTTCAGCTCCCAGGTTAAAGCGATTCCCCTGCCTCAGCCTCCTGAGTAGCTGGGACTACAGGCGCATGCCACCATGCCTGGCTATTTTTTTATTTTTTATTTTTTAGAAGAGATGTGGTTTCACCATACTGGCCAGGCTAGGCTTGAGCTCCTGACCTCATCTTGGCCTCCCAAAGTGCTGGGATTACAGGTGCATGCCACCACGCTCAACCTAACTTTGTATTTTTTTTTTTTTTTTTGAGACGGAGTTTCGCTGTTGTTTCCCAGACTGGAGTGCAGTGGCACAATCTCGGCCCACCACAACCTCCACCTTCTGGGTTCAAGCAATTCTCCTGCCTCAGCCTCCTGAGTGGCTGGGACTACAGGCACGCACCACCATGCCCAGCTAATTTTTTGTATTTTTATAAGAGACGGGGTTTCACCTTGTTGACCAGGATGGTCTCAATCTCTTGACCTCGTGATCCACCTGCCTCGGCCTCCCAAAGTGCTGGAATTATAGGTGTGAGCCACCACGCCCGGCCAACTTTGTATTTTTTTAGTAGAGACGGGGTTTCCCTATGTTGGTCAGGCTGGTGTTCAACTCCTGACCTCAAGTGATCCACCCACCTCAGCCTCCCAAAGTGTTGGGATTACAGGTGTGAACCACCGTGCCTGGCCAATAGTTAATTACTTTATCCTCCCAATCACTCTGTCAAAGAAACAAGATACAGCCAGACAGAGGCCAACCCTGTATTTTTTCCTAGAAGAATGCTTAAGTGTTGCAGCCTATTTATACTTTCAGAGTTGATATAAAAAGCCCCATAAACTCTGGAAGAGGCCCCCTAGGTGATGTTTTCAGATACCATCCAGCTTTCAAATTCTTTAGCTTTATGAATAAATGAGGGTTATCTCATAAAAGAGGGAGCAGATTTCTTTTGGATTGAATGATGAAATAAAAGTAGTTATGGGAAAAAGGATTTCGGTCCACATAAAGAACTTTTATTTCTTATTTTATTTTATTTTTGAGACTGAGTTTCACTCTTGTTGCCCAGGCTGGAATGCAATGGCATGATCTTGGCTCACTGCAATCTCCACCTCCCAGGTTCAAGCAATTTTCCTATCTCAGCCTCCCAGGTAGCTGGGATTACAGGCATGTGTTACCACACCTGGCTAATTTTGTATTTTTAGTAGAGATGGAGTTTCACCATGTTGGTCAGGCTGGTCTTGAACTCCTGACCTCAGGTGATCCACCCACCTCCACCTCCCGAAGTGCTGGGATTACAGGCGTGAGCCACCACACCCGGCCAAGAAGTTTTTAACATCCAAACAGTCCAAAAGTGAAATGAACTGTCACTAGAAGTCGTAGGTGCCCATGTTAGTTTGCTGGGGCTTCCATAACAAAATATCACAGACTGGGTGGCTTACACAAACAAAAAATATCCATATTTTCTCATAGTTCTGGAGGCTGGAAGTCCAAGGTCAAGGTGTCGGCAGGGTAGGTTTCTTCTGAAGCCTCTTTCCTCGGCTTACAGGTGCTGCATTTGTTGGTCCCTAACATGGCCTTTCCTCTGTGTCTTTGTCCTAATCCCTTCTTTTTAAAACAATTATTTATTTTTAAAATTATAGTTTTGAAATAAAACAAATAAAAATATATAGAGAGAGATGGGGTCTCGCTATATTGCCCTGGCTGGTCTCAAACTCCTGGGCTCAAGTGATCTGCCCACCGTGGCTTCCCAGAGTGCTGTGATTACTTCTCCTGGCCAATCTCTTCTTTTGAGGACACCAGTCATGCTGGATTAGGACCCACCCTAAGGACCTCATTTTCACTAAATTACCTCTTTAATTCCTTCCTCCAAATACTGATATGCTCAGAGTACTGACGGTTAAGGTTTCAACTTGTGAATTTGATGGGACACAATTTGACCCATAGCAGTTCCTTCATTGGAAATATCCAGTATCTCTGTCACACATTTGCAGACTGTGTTTCCTTCACTGGGGTGCCACCAGCCCCTCCCACATTTGCAGCCCAGTTTTGACTCGTGTACATGTCTTACACTGGGTTCCCTTGAAAGCAGGCCTTAGACGAGGATTCCAGTGGAAGTAGTGATCTGTTTGCAAGGTGGTTCCATGAAACAGTGGTTGGGGTTGGGAAAATGAGTCAGGAGAGGAAAAGGTGGCAACCAAGGGTACTTTATGAAAGTCTTCATTGCTAAGGACCCCTGGGCCACCAGAAAGATGCACTCCACTCTTTTCCCCACCCATGTGGTGGAAGAGCAAGGGCACTTTCCGCCAACTTCACTGTTGAAGGCTGCACCTTGGGGACATTCATCTCCTGATATTTCTATCCTGCCCTGTACAGGCTGAGCAAATTGCCAAAGCCAGAAAGAGCCTCCAGAGTCTCAGGTGCAGACAATTGGCCATCAGGCCGGCATTCATGAAAGTGGCTTCTGCCAGGAGATATGGGCACAGCACAGACATCTCCCACAGTGTAAAAGTTACTTTAGCTGCAACAGAGGGCAGACTCCCTTAAGGTGACTTATAGCTGACTGGATGTGCAGGAGAGCAGGTGGCCACTTGGTCTAGAATGGACATGGTCTGCCATGCGTGGGAGGTGAGAGTGTGTGCACAGCAGCACAAAAAGATCATTTGTTTCTTGGATCATGTAAGAACTTTCTTTCATGAGGTCAAGGCTGTTCTTTCAAACGATTCTATTTTAAAAATTACCATGTAAAAGTGCAATCAAGTAGAATGAAATCTTCCTGAATGTTATCTCTTAAAGTATGGAGCAAAAAAATTTAGTGTTCGAAATTGTATTTTTATTTCAAATAGAATGACGTGGAACTATATTCATCATATATTGTGTTATTTGTTTAAAAAAAAAACCCAAAATGTAGAAAGTATGAGTAGTAGGCGTGTGTGTGTGTATGGGGCGGGGCATATCTGTGCTCATGTTTGTTTGTGCCGGGATTATCTCTAGAAAGATCCCCAAGTCTTAGCAGCAGTGGTTGCCTGTGGGAAGGTGGGCTGACTAGTGAGTTGACTCAGCTTCCAGTCTATCCTCATTTTAAGGTGCCATCCTGATTGTAGAGGTTAGAAAGATGAAGGCTACTTTCCCTGACTCCTTTGCAGCTAGAATCTTGAAAGTGAATGTAGTTCACTCGGTTAGATAACACTCATGCACGATTTGGGAAACAGAGGCACAGAGCCTCTTCCTGAGGCAGCATTTGCTGCTAGGAAAGGCCATGGGGCATGAGCAGCTGAATTCTCCATTCAGGTGCCAGCACCTATATTGTGTCATTGCTGAGAGGCAGTTGTGGTGATGGTGGCTGTATTGGTTTCTTGGCCTCTGGGTCACAGCCATGGTGGCTGCTCTTGAATCACCTAACTCCAGAGGTAGCCTTTTGTCAGTCCCTTTCCCAGCCCATCCCAAGATTTTGTAAATATCAAATTCCTTGTAGACATCAAATCTCTTTCTGCTGGAAGTGCCTACAATGAAACCCTCACTCATGCAGCATTAGAACTGGGTGGGATGAAATGGAAGAGAAACTTAATTTTCACTCAGTATCTTTTTTTCAAAAAAGATTGTTTATTGTGATAAAATTGGTACATTTATTTACTAACGTTATGTAAAATAACAAAACTGGTACATGTATTCAACAGAATATATAACAGTAAAAAATAATGAATTACCACTACATGCAACAACATGGAAGAGTTTCACAAACATAATGTGTAGTGAAGGCAAGAAATCCAGAGGCAAAGTATCCATATGGTACAATTCCATTTATATAAAGACAAAACAGTCAAACTAGATGGTGGATTCGCACCAATCTAACCAACTGTGATTCATGACAAGATTGTGCTTTTCAATAAAATGCAAGGTTTGTGCATTTAAATAAAATGAAGGATGGGATTCTGGATTCTGATCAGTTACTACTGAGGATGTGGGCTGTACAGCCAGACCTCTCCTGACCACAACCCCTGTCTCTCCCTGAGCTTGCTTTAAAATTCAGCCATTCTTTGACCCGTCTCTCCTTTAGCAACAGTCCAACATTGCCCCACAAAAGGACTGCTCTGTAAGTTACTTTAAAATGAATGAAAAAAGGTTTCTTGGATTTTCTTTGATCCCTTACTATTGTCAAATGAGATCATAGTTGACTCTGTCTAACCTTTCCAAGAAATGGCTTCTTTTGAAAATATGTGGGCAGTTGATAATAATTGGATTGCATTTCTCTTTCTTCTCTTTTAGTTTTCAGTTCCCTTTCCAGGACACAGTCTACAAGCAAAATAAAAAGGAAAGTTATACCACGCTAATTAAGTCGTCTACCCTGAATGACATTAAATTTTTTCAAACAGACTATGTAAAGTTACCATTAAGTTTTATTGGCAATCCTAAAAGTAGTGGAAGCATGCCATCAGGCTATGACTCAGGGACAACCTAGTCACCCAATATTAAGTTCATTTAGGTAACAGTTGCAAGAGTTATTAAACTCTTTTATAAGAGTTTAATACAAGAGTTATTGTATTTAAAATAATATGAACAAAAATCTGTGACATCCTCAAATTTCTCAGTTACTCCTTTGGGGGAAAGTTTATTCTTTCAATATTCTGCTTTTCAAAATTACTACATTTTATGTATCCTTTATTTTTTTGATTTTTATTTTTGATATGAAGTCTCCCTCTGTTCCCCAGGCTGGAGTGCAGTGGAGCAATCTTGGCTCACTGCAACCTCTGCCTCTGGGATTCAAGCAATTCTCATGCTTCAGCCTCCAGAGTAGCTGGGATTACAGGTGTGTGCTGCCACACCCAGTTGATTTTTGCATTTTTTTTTTTTTTTTTTTTGTAGAGGCAGGGTTTCATCATGTTGCCATGTTGGCCAGGCTGGTCTTGAACTCCTGACCTCAAGTGATCCGCCCACCTCAGCCTCCCAAAGTGCTGGGATTATAGTCCTGACCCAGCATGCTGGCGCACATTTTATGTATCCTTTAGAGGATGAAACTGACCTATTAATTGAAAGTAGCAGGAAGGTGACTGGTTTGCATCCCTGCTATTTATTAGTATATGCCTTATGAACAAAAAATCATTCCAATATGAATATTTGCTAAATTATTTCCCAAAACACCAAATGTCTTAAAGGACCCCCTACTGACTAGCCTATTCTCATTTTCATTTAAACTGGGTAAATGAGCTTGTTTATAGAAATAGGTAGTAATGAACATTTAAATTCTATTAAAACTGTTAAAAAATAAAAATGTGATTGAAGAAAGCAAGTTTCAATGTCTCATCACAATCTAATTATTTCAGAAGAAGGAATCTGACCCAGAGGTATAATTAAACCAATGAAAACAAAGCCTCGGGTCCCTTGTTAATTGATTCTGCACCTTCCTTCAGGGAAAATTGTGTTGTAATTATTTCTATGGAGGGAAAAGCGCAAACTAATGCCAAGTTGGGGCTTCCTGGGTCTTACTGTTTCTTACTGTCCATTGTCATTTTCATCCAGAGAGAAGTGATTAACCCTTAACAAGCTGAGGTATTTTCAGTTAGAGGGTTAATTCCTCCAAGCTCCCTGTATTAGTCCGTTTTCATGCTGCTGATACACCCGAGACTGGGCAATTCACTAAAGAAAGAGGTTTAATTGGACTTACACTTCCACATGGCTGGGGAGGCCTCATGATCCTGGCAGTAGACAAGGAGGAGCAAGCCACATCATACCGGGATGGCAGCAGGCAAAGAGAGAGATTGGGCAGGGAAGCTCCCCCTTATAATACTGTCAGATCTCATGAGACTTATTCCCTAGCAGGAGAACAACACAGGAAAAACATGCCCCCATGATTCAATGCCCTCCCACCAGGTCCCTCCCACAACATGTGGAAATTCAAGATGAGATGTGGGTCAGACACAGGCAAATGATATCGTCCCCAAGGATTCTTGATTCTAGAGAGTTCAAGAACTCTAAATTAGAGCCTGGCTTACAGATTACTACAAAGGAGTATTTGTCAATGTAGGCAGACAGGGCACAGTTAACTTAGCTCTTCGTTTGCTTGGTTCTAAGTCTTAAGGATTCAGTCCTATGGAATAGGGGTCCATCTGTGCCCTCCACCCCCAAACGTCAAGGAATGACCTGAGTCAAAAGCATGGATGAGTGCCTGTGCTCATGCCCATCCCCAGCTCTTGCTTCTACGGCCTCCTCCTTTCTGCTTGTCTGCCTTGTTTTGTTATGGTTTTTTTGTTTGTTTGTTTTTTGTTTTTTGAGATGGAATTTCGCTCTTGTAGCCCAGGCTAGAGTGCAGTGGCATGATCTTGGCTCACTGCAATCTCCACCTTCTGGGCTCAAAAAATTCTCATGCCTCAGCTTCCGGAGTAGCTGAGATTACAGGCGCCCACCACTATGCGCAGCTAATTTTTTGTATTTTTAGTAAAGACAGGGTTTCATCATGTTGGCTAAGCTGGTCTTGAACTCCTAACCTCAGGTGATCCACCCACCTCGGCCTCCCAAAGTGCTGGCATTACAGGTGTGAGCCACTGTGCCCGGCTTCTTGTTTCTTTTCTAAATCACATTCTATGCTTTTAAGTTTGCTTGGGAAAATTCAACATAGAGCCGTAACCAACTGCCCCAAGCAGGGTGGCTTATACAACAGAAGTTTACCCTCTCCCAGTTCTAGAGGCCGGAAGTCTGAAATCAATGGCTGCCTTCCTCAGGAGGTTCTGAGGGAGAATCTGCCCAGGCCTGCCTCCTAGGTACTGTGCTTTGCTGGCCATCTTGGGCATTGTTTGGCTTGCAGATGCATTGTGCCAATCAATGCCTCTCTCTTCCCGCAGGTTCTCTCTGATTATGTGTCTGTGTCTCTTGTCCTCCTCTTATAAGGACACAAGTCATATCAGATTAGACCTCAATGTAACTTGATTACATTTGCAAAGATCCTATTTCTTTTTCTTTTTGAGACAGGGTCTCACTCTGTCACCCAGGCTGGAGTCCAGTGGCGTGGTCTTGGCTCACTGCAACCTCCCTCTCCCAGGTACAGCTGATTCTCGTGCTTCAGCCTCCTGAGTAGCTGGGATTATGGCACTCACCACCATACCTGGCCAATGTTTTAATTGTTAGTAGAGACGGGGGTTTGCCATGTTGGCCAAGCTGGTCTTGAATCCCTGACCTCAAGTGATTCCCCCGCCTCAGCCTCTCAACGTGCTGGGATTATAGGCATGAGCCACTGCACCAAGCTGGCCATATTTCCAAATAAGGTCATGTTCACAGGTACTGGGAATGAGGACTTGAACCTGTCTTCCTGGGGGTGGGACATGATTCAACTCACAGAACCTGCTCCATTTTAGCCCCCTGGAATGTTTTGCTGAATGAGCCAGTCACCACTTTGAACACCAGTGCAAATACTCAGCTATAGCCACAGTGACACCTTCAGGAAATGCTCCTCCCTGGTGGTGGCTGCTGACCAGCCCCACAGACTGTCCCTTTCAGCAGGGGCACCTGCACATCCCACAGTGGTCCTTGGGGTTGGAGGACTTGACTTGTCTCTTTGTGGGGACTGTGGACCAGGGCAGTATGTACTATGGCACATAGAGTCACCATATGTTTTCCTGAGTAATTGACTGTTTTTCTTTTTTTTTAATTGCATTTTAGGTTTTGGGGTACATGTGAAGAACGTGCAAGATAGTTGCATAGGTACACACATGGCAGTGTGATTTGCTGCCTTCCTCCCCTTCACCTATATCTGGCATTTCTCCCCATGCTATCTCTCCCCAACTCCCCCTCCGCTATTACCCCCAACAGACCCCAGTGTATGATGCTCCCCTCCCTGTGTCCATGTGTTCCCATTGTTCAACACCCACCTATGAGTGAGAACATGCGGTGTTTGATTTTCTGTTCTTGTGTCAGTTTGCTGAGAATGATGGTTTCCAGGTTCATCCAGGTCCCTACAAAGGACATGAACTCATCATTTTTGATTGCTGCATGATATTCCATGGTGTATATGTGCCACATTTTCCCAGTCCAGTCTATCATCAATGGGCATTTGGGTTGGTTCCAGGTCTTCACTATTGTAAACAGTGCTGCAATGAACATTCGTGTGCATGTGTCCTTATAGTAGAACGATTTATAGTCCTTTGGATATATACCCAGTAATGGGATTCCTGGGTCAAATGGAATTTCTATTTCTAGGTCCTTGAGGAATCGCCACACTGTCTTCCACAATGGTTGAAC
>CM052648.1:179082677-179107346 GCA_028533165.1 Leontopithecus rosalia
CTTTGTCAGATGGGTAGACTGTAAAAATTTTTTCCCATTCTGTTGGTTGCCGATTCACTCCAATGAATGTTTCTTTTGCCTTGCAGAAGCTGTGGAATTTGATTAGGTCCCATTTGCCTATTTTGGCTTTTGTTGCCAATGCTTTTGGTGTTTTGGTCATGAAGTTCTTGCCTATGCCTATGTCCTGAATGGTTTTGCCTAGATTGTCTTCTAGTGTTTTTATGGTGTTAGGTCTTATGTTTAAGTCTTTAATCCATCTGGAGTTAATTTTAGTGTAAGATGTCAGGAAGAGATCCAGTTTCTGCTTTCTGCACATGGCTATCCAGTTTTCCCAATATCATTTATTAAACAAAGAATCCTTTCCCCATTGCTTTTTTTTTGTCAGGTTTGTCAAAGACCGGATAGTTGTAGATATGTACATTCGTGTGCATGTGTCCTTATAGTAGAACGATTTATAATCCTTTCACCTCCAAGGCCTCTGTTCTGTTTCATTGGTCTATGTCTCTGTTTTGGTACCAGTACCATGCTGTTTTGATTACTGTAGGCTTGTAGTATAGTTTGAAGTCCGGTAGTGTGATGCCTCCCACTTTGTTCTTTTTGCTTAGAATTGACTTGGCTATGTGGCCTCTCTTTTGGAAGTTTAAGGTGTTTTTTTTCCAGTTCCGTGAAGAAGGTCAATGGTAGCTTGATGGGGATAGCGTTGAATCTGTAAATTGCTTTGGGCAGTATAGCCATTTTCACGATATTGATTCTTCCCAACCATGAACATGGAATGTTTCTCCGTCTATTTGTGTCTTCTCTTATTTTGTTGAGCAGTCGTTTGTAGTTCTCCTTGAAGAGGTCCTTTACGTTCCTTGTAAGTTGTATTCCTAGGTATTTTATTCTCTTTGTAGCAATTAGGAATGGCAGTTCGTTCTTGATTTGGCTCTTTTTAAGTCTGTTATTGGTGTATAGGAATGCTTGTGATTTTTGCACATTGATTTTATATCCTGAGATTTGCTGAAGTTGCTTATCAGTTTCAGGAGATTTGGAGCTGAGACGGTGGGATCTTCTAGATATACAATCATGATGTCTGCAAATGGAGACAATTTGACTTCCTCCTTTCCTATTTGAATACCCTTTATTTCTTTTTCTTGCTTGATTGCTCTGGCTAGAACTTCCAGTACTATATTGAATAGGAGTGGTGAGAGAGGGCATCCTTGTCTAGTGCCAGATTTCAAAGGGCATGCTTCCAGTTTTTGCCCTTTCAGTATGATATTGGCTGTTGGTTTGTCATAAATAGCTTTTATTATTTTGAGATATGTTCCATCAATACTTAGTTTGTTGAGGGTTTTTAGCATAAAGGGCTGTTGAATTTTGTCAAAGGCCTTCTCTGCGTCAATTGAGATAATCATGTGGTTTTTGTCTTTGGTTCTGTTTATGTGGTGAATTATGTTCATAGACTTGCATATGTTGAACCAGCCTTGCATCCCTTGGATGAATCCTACTTGATCATGGTGGATAAGCTTTTTGATGTGCTGTTGCAATCGGTTTGCCAGTATTTTATTGAAGATTTTTGCATCTATGTTCATCATGGATATTGGCCTGAAGTTTTCTTTTCTTGTTAAGTCTCTGCCGGGTTTTGGTATCAGGATGATGTTGGTCTCATAAAATGATTTGGGAAGGATTCCCTCTTTTTGGATTATTTGGAATAGTTTCAGAAGGAATTGTACCAGCTCCTCTTTGTATGTCTGGTAGAATTCAGCTGTGAACCCATCTGGACCTGGGCTTTTTTTTGGGTAGTAGGCTCTTAGTTGCTGCCTCAACTTCAGAACTTGTTATTGGTCTATCCAGGGTTTCGACTTCTTCCTGGTTTAGGCTTGGGAGGAGGCAAGTGTCCAGGAATTTATCCATTTCTTCCAGGTTTACTAGTTTATGTGCATAGAGTTGTTTGTAATAATCTCTGGTGATGGTCTGAATTTCTGTGGAAATGGTGGTAATATCCCCTTTATAGTTTTTTATTGCATCTATTTGGTTATTCACTCTTTTCTTTTTTATTAATTTGGCTAGTGGTCTGTCCATTTTGTTGATCTTTTCAAAAAACCAACTCCTGGATTTATTGATTTTTTGAAGGGTTTTTTGTGTGTCTATCTCCTTCAGTTCTGCTCTGATCTTTGTTATTTCTTGTCTTCTGCTAGGTTTTGAGTTTTTTTGATCTTGCTCCTCTAGCTCTTTCAATTTTGATGATAGGGAATCAATTTTAGATCTCTCCTTGCTTCTCATGTGGGCACTTATTGCTATATATTTTCCTTTAGATACTGCTTTAAATGTGTCCCAGAGATTCTGGTATATTGTGTCTTCATTCTCGTTGGTTTCAAGGAACATCTTTATTTCTGCCTTCATTTCATTGTTTATCCACTCAACATTCAAGAGCCAGTTGTTCACTTTCCACGAAGCTGTGTGGTTCTGAGTTAGTTTCTGAATTCTGAGTTCTAACTTGATTGCACTGTGGTCTGAGAGACTGTTTGTTATGATTTCCATTCTTTTGCATTTGCTGAGGATTGATTTACTTCCAATTATGTGGTCAATTTTAGAGTAGGTGTGATGTGGTGCTAAGAAGAGTGTACATTCTGTGGATTTGGGGTGGAGAGTTCCGTAAATGTCTATCAAGTTTGCTTGATCCAGGTCTGAGTTCAAGTCCTGAATATCCTTGTTAATTTTGTGTCTGGTTGATCTGTCTAATATTGACAATGGGGTGTTAAAGTCTCCCACTATTATTACGTGGGAGTCTAAGTCTCTTTGTACATCATTGAGAACTTGCCATATGTATCTGGGTGCTCCTGTATTGGGTGCGTATATATTTAGGATTATTAGCTCTTCTTGTTGCATTGATCCTTTTACCATTACATAATGTCCTTCTTTGTCTCTTTTGATCTTTGTTGCTTTAAAGTCTATTTTATCAGAGATGAGAATTGCAACTCCTGCTTTTTTTTGCTCTCCATTTGCTTGGTGAATCTTCCTCCATCTCTTTATTTTGAGCCTTTGTGTATCCTTGCATATGAGATGGGTTTTCTGGAGCACACCGATGGGTTTTGGCTTTTTATCCAATTTGCCAGTCTGTGTCTTTTGACTGGGGCATTTAGTCCATTTACATTTAGGGTTAATATTGTTATGTGTGAATTTGATACTGCCATTTTGATGCTAGCTGGCTGTTTTGCCTGTTAGTTGATGCAGATTCTTCATTGTGTTGATGCTCTTTACCATTTGGTATGTTTTTGGAGTTGCTGGTACTGGTTGTTCCTTTCTATGTGTAGTGCCTCTTTCAGGAGCTCTTGTAAAGCAGGCCTGGTGGTGATGAAATCTCTGAGTACTTCCTTGTTCACAAAGAATTTTATTTTTCCTTCACTTATGAAGCTTAGTTTGGCTGGTTATGAAATTCTGGGTTGAAAGTTCTTTTCTTTAAGGATGTTGAATATTGGCCCCCACTCTCTTCTGGCTTGTGGGGTTTCTGCCAAGAGATCTACTGTAAGTCTGATGGGCTTCCCTTTGTGGGTAATCCGAACTTTCTCTTTGGCTGCCCTTAGCATTTTCTCCATCATTTCAACCCTTCTGATGATTATGTGCCTTGGGGTTGCTCTTCTTGAGGAATATCTTCGTGGTGTTCTCTGTATTTTCTGGACTTGAATATTGGTCTGCCTTGCTAGGTTGGGGAAGTTGTCCTGGATAATATCCTGAAGAGTATTTTTCAGCTTGGATTCATTCTCTTCATCACATTCAGGTACACCTATCAAACGTAGATTAGGTCTTTTCACATAGTCCCATATTTCTTGGAGACTTTGCTCATTCCTTTTTACCCTTTTTTCTCTAATCTTGCCTTCTCGTTATATTTCATTGAGTTGATCTTCAACCTCGGATATACTTTCTTCTGCTTGGTCAATTTGGCTGTTGAAACTTGTGCAAGCTTCAAGAAATTCTTGTGTTGTGTTTTTCAGCTCCATCAATTCACTTATATTCCTCTCTAAGTTGTCCATTCTTGTTAGCATTTCGTCAAAACTTTTTTCGAGGTTCTTAGTTTCTTTGCATTGGGTTAGAACATGTTCTTTTAGCTCACAGAAGTTTCTTATTACCCACCTTCTGAAGCCTGATTCTGTTATTTCATCACACTCATTCTCCAGCCTTGTTCCCGTGCTGGTGAGGAGTTGTGATGCCTTGTAGGAGGAGAGACATTCTGATTTCAGGTGTTTTCCTCCTTTTTGGTCTGGTTTCTTCCCATCTTTGTGGATTTATCCACCTGTCATCTTTATATGTGCTGACTTTCAGATTGGGTCTCTGAGTGGACTCCAGTTTGTTGATGATGAAGTTATTTCTGTTTCTTAGTTTTCCTTCTAACAGTCTGGCCCCTCTGCTGTAGGACTGCTGAGGTCCATTCCAGGCTCTGCTTGCCTGGGGATCACCTGCAGCAGCTGCATAACAGTAAGGGGTTGCTACCAGTTTCTTCTTCTGTTATCTTTGCCCCAGAAGGATGCCTACCAAATGTCAGTCTGATCTTTCTTTTATGAGGTGACTCTTTGGATATATGGGGGTCAGGGAGCTGCTTGAGGAGATAGTCTGTCCTTTATAGGAGCTCAAGGGCTGAGCTGTGAGCTCTGTTGTTCATTCAGAACTGCTAGGCAGGTACGTTTAAGTCTGCTGCAGCAGAACTCATAAACCCCTTTTTTTTCCCCAGGTGCTCTGTCCCGGGGAGTTAGGGCTTTATTTATGAGTTTCCATTGAGCTGCTGCCTTTTTTTCAGGGCTGCCCTGCCCAGCAAGGAGACCGCCTAGTCACTGCCTGCTTGCAGAGGCTTTGCTGAGCTGCTGTGGGCTCCACCCAGCTGACATGTGAACTTCCCTGAAGTCCTGTTTATATGGGTGTAGTTAGAACTGCCTTGGCAATGGTGGCCCACCTCTGTAATGGCAGACTCTCTCTGTAATGGCGGACTCTCTCTGTAATGGTGGGTTGCCTCGGCAACGGCAGGCTACCTCAGTAGTGGTGAACTACCTCTGTTGTGGTAGAGTGCCTTGGTAATAGCAGACGCCCCTCCCCCGCAGAGCTGGACAGTCCTGGATTCAGCTGTGCTTGCTGTGAAACTCTCAACCCAGAGCGTTTCCAATTGCTGGTTTTTTTTGTGGCTGTGGGGCCAGCCAAGCCTGATCACCTGGCTCCCTGCCTTTTTTTTTTTTTTTTTTTTTTTGAGATGGAGTCTCGCTCTTGTTACCCAGGCTGGAGTGCAATGGCGCGATCTTGGCTCACCGCAACCTCTGCCTCCTGGGTTCAGGCAATTCTCCTGCCTCAGCCTCCTGAGTAGCTGGGATTACAGGCATGCAGCACCATGCCCAGCTAATTTTTTGTATTTTTAGTAGAGATGGGGTTTCACAATGTTGACCAGGATGGTCTCGATCTCTTGACCTCGTGATCCACCCGCCTTGCCTCCCAAAGTGCTGGGATTACAGTCTTGAGCCACCACACCCAGCCCAAGCCTCTTTTTTGTTTTTAGTTGAACGGTCGACTCTCTCCCAGGTGTTCCATTCACCTGTTGAAAAGGTGCCGGGATCTGTGATTTCCCGTTCGGTGACCCACTGCGCCGGCTGAAACAATGGCACTGAGATTTGTGGCACTTTTTTGCCTGGGAATCTCCTGGCCTGGCTCCCTGTTTCAGTCCCCTTTTTAATCAGATGAATGGGTTACTCTGCCTTCCCGGAGCTCCAATCGCCAGCTAAAAGGGCACCCAGACCGGTGTATTTTGTATGGAGAACCGCCGCACCGGGGTGCCGGCAAAACAGCTGTGCTGGCCAAAACAGCCGCACTGGCAATGTGTGGGGTTCCTCCACCTGGGAATCTCCTGGTCTGTGGGCAATAAAAATCTGTCTGGAAATGCGGCGTCCACTCACCCTCTGCACTTTCGCTGGGAGCTGCAATTCTGAGCTACTCCTAATCGGCCATCTTGGATCTTCCCCCAATTGACTGTTTTTCTGCCTTGGCTTTCTATCTTGTGGTTATGTAATGAAATGAAGACAGAATCAACTCGTAGCCTGACCTTTAGGCTCAAGTCCTGGTTCTGCTAATAATTAGATGTGTGCCTTAGGCAGCATATATTCCAGTGGGTCTCAAAGTGTAGCACACAGCATTAGCAGAGGACTTCATAAAACAAGGTCTGCCCCCCAACCCCTTCACTGGGTCTAAGGAAGGTTCAAACATTAGCATTTTATTTTATTTATTTTATTTTATTTTATTATTTTAAAATAAATAATATTTATTTATTTATTTATATTTATTTATATATTTATATATTTATTTCCTCTGTCACCCAGGCTGGAGTGCAGTGGTGCAATCTCGGTCCACTGCAACCTCCCCCTCCCAGGTTCAAGCAATTCTCCTGCCTCAGCTTCCTGAGTAGCTGGGATTATAGGCACCCATCTCTATGCCTGGCTAATTTTTATATTTTTAGTAGAGATGGGGTTTCACCATGTTGGCCAGGCTGTTCTTGAACTCCTGACCTCAGGTGATCCACCTGCCTCAGTGTTGGGATTATAGGCGTGAGCCACCACACCCGGCCTTTTTCTTTCTTTCTTTCTTTCTTTCTTTTTTTTTGTCACCAAAGCTAGAGTCCTGTGGTGCGATCTTGGCTCACTGCAACCTCTGCCTCCTGGATTTGAGAGATTCTCCTGCCTCAGCCTCCCAAGTAGCTGGGATTACAGGCGCCTGCCACTGCGCCTGGATAATTTTTGTCATTTTAGTAGAGACGGGGTTTTACCATCTTGGCCAGGCTGGTCTTGAACTCCTGACCTCGTGATCCACCCGCCTCTGCCTCCCAAAGTGCTGGGATTATAGGTGTGAGCCACTACGCCCAGCCTCCTGTTTCCTTCTTAAGGCTAAATCATATTATTTGTATATATACAGCACACTGTTCATTCATTCATTCATTCATTTATCCACACATGCTTGGGTTGCTTCTACTGCTTGGCTATTTATGAGTAATGCTGTTATGAACATGGGTGTGTGCACATTATTAATAAATATATTCCATAATTAATAAATACTTTACAGTATTTAATTATTTCCACAGCTCAGGCTTCTACAACCAAGAGCTAGAAGACAAAATATTTGATATCTGAGTTGTTAGAAATCTGGCTCCCATATAAAGCAAACATTTTGTTGAACAAATGGGTCTGAAAAACAGATAACTTTATACCGGCCTAAAGGAGATGATTTAGGCTCAAATGAGGGCATTCAAAAATGCCAAACGTCTGGCCAGGCACCATGGCTCACGCCTGTAATTCTAGCACTTTGGGAGGCCGAGGCGGGTGGATCACCAGAGGTCAGGAGTTTGAGACCAGCCTGACCAACATAGTGAAACCCCATCTCTACTAAAAATACCAAAAATTAGCTGTGTGTAGTGGTAGGTGCCTGTAATCCTATCTACTTGGAAGACTGAGGCAGGAGTATCACTTGAACCCACGAGGCAGAGGTTGTGGTATCACGCCACTGCACTCCAGCCTGAGCAACAACAGTGAGACTCCATCTCAAAAAAAAGAAAATGCCAAACGTCCATGTAAAAATCCAGGCAGTCCTGTGATTGATTACTGTGGCCTTTTCCAGCCCATATTTCCTTCAGTGCACCTGCTCTCGCCGTCCCTACTCTACGCTAGGGGAGGGAAGGACATCCCCAGAGTCTGCTGCTCCCTTATTTCTCACTCAGATTTTCCTCACTTGGTTTCTTCTGACGTTTCTTTTTGGTTTCCTGCCTTCTTTTCTCATACTTCTCCATTTGACCCTTCTTTCTTTTGGGGCCTGTTCTAAAATTATACGTGGGATTTAATTTATAGAGGCCAATGCCATTAGAAGAAGAAGGTATTATATTTAGCACAGTGTCTGTGCTAAGAAACAGACACTGCACCAAGTGGGGCCGTCAGGGAAGCCGCAGTATATGCGGAGGGGAAAGCCCAGGCTGGAGCCTTTTTTTTTTTTTTTTTGAGACAGAGTCTCGCTGTGTGATCTCAGTTCACTGCAACCTCCACCTTCTGGGTTCAAGTGATTCTCCTGCCTTAGCCTCCCGAGTAGCTGGGCCTACAGGTGCCCACCACCATGCCTGGCTAATTTTTAAAAATATGTTTAGTAGAGACAATGTTTTGCCATGTTGGCCAGGCTGGTCTTGAACTTCTGACCTCAGGTGGCCTGCCCACCTTGGCTCCCCAAAGTTCTGGGATTACAGACATGAGCCGTCTCATCTGCCCCCCCATCTTTTTTTTTTTTTAAGGCAGGATCTCACACTGTCACCCAGCTAGAGTGCAGTGGTGCAATCATGGCTCTGCAGCCTCAACCTCTTGGGCTCAAGCAGTCCCCCTGCCTCAGCCTTCTGAGTAGCTGGGACTACAGGCATGCATCACCATGACTAATTTTTTTTTTTTTTTTGGAGAGCTGGGGTTTCACTATGTTGCCCAGGCTGGTCTTGAACTCCTGGGCTCAAGCGATCCTTCTGCCTCAAGCTCCCAAACTGCTGGGATTACAGGTGTGAGCCACATGTCTGCAGGACTAGAGTCTGAATTGGGTCTTCTGGAAAGGCAGAGTAAATATCTTAGGATGGCCTGCTTTGAATAGGAAGGTGGCCTTTGGGCTCTGGGGTGGTCTCTAGTTGCCTAGAACCAGGCCCTGGGATGACTTGAGGCAGAGGAAATGTTGGCTTGGTGTGTGAGGGTCAGATTAGGAGGTAATGGGGCAAAGCCTCGGGTTGGATGATCTGCATATAAAAGGCAAGTTCCAGGTGAAGGTTCAGAACATGCCACCCCAAAATATGCCAGATTGGCATATTGATTTTTTTGACCTGAAGGCACTAGAAAAAGAGTCTCACTGTCGCCCAGGCTGGAGTGCAGCAGCACAATCTCAGCTTACTGTAGTGCAATCTCAGCTCACCTCCCACCCATACCCCTTTTTCTTTTTTTTTTTTTTTTTAGACGGAGTTTTGCTCTTTTTGCCCAGGCTGGAGTGCAATGGTGCGATCTCGGCTCATAGCAACCTCCGCCTCCCGGGTTCAAGCGATTCTCCTGCCTCAGCCTCCTGAGTAGCTGGGATTACAGGCACTAATGTTGTATTTTTCGTGGTGACAGGGTTTCTCCATGTTGGTCAGACTGGTCTCAAACTCCTCACCTCAGGTGATCCCCCTGCCTCGGTCTCCCAAAGTGCTGCATGCCCGCTATTCTTGTCACAGCCCCACAATCTATCACTCTTTGTGTAAAAAGGACGATAAGCTTTTGGCCTCTCAGCTTCTTTGGCCTTCCATTTTCTTCTGAAGACTCCTATATACAAGTACAAATCTTAAATAAATGGTGCACTTTCCCCTTGTTAATCTGTTTCATGTCAATTTGCTTGTTAGGCCCAGCCACAGAACCTAACAAGGTAGAAAGGAGTTTTTCCTCCTCTAAACAGGCAGTTTTCTACCACCCTTAGGAAGGAGCCAGCCCTGGGAGAAGGAGTCTTTTCATGGTTCTGTAAGGGCCGCAGGAAATGTCAAAACATCGCAGGATACAGAAAATTTAAAAACAGTTAATTCAGAGGTCAAACCAGCACATCCCACTGGGCTCTGGGATTTCTGCCACTTTCCCATGGCCAGGCTCAGGGATACTGCCTGGCTCTCCCTGGACAGCTGCTCAGCTGTGGCCTTGCTGAGGATGTGTCGCTAAGGACACATGAAGCCATCTCCCAGGAAGTGGAGGCATGGCTGCCTATGAATTATTCATTATTGTAGGTTTCAGGACTAATTAATTAACCCTTTAATAAGGGTCTACTCATCTGTCTGTAGTGGCCGTGAGGGTTTCTTAAGGTCTCTGAGTCCCTGAATTTTTGTGGTGGTGGTGGTTTTGAGACAGGATCTTGCTCTGTTGCCTAGCCTGGAGTGTAGTGGTGTGGTTGTAGCTCACTACAGCCTCAAACTCCTGGGTTCAAGTGATCCTCTCACCTCAGCTTCCTGAGTAGCTGGGAACTATAGGTGCACACCACCATGCTTGGCTAATTTGTAAACATTTTTTGTAGATATGAGGTGTTTCTATGTTGCCCAGGCTGGTCTCAAACTCCTGGCCTCAACTGATCCTCTTGCTTCAGCCAAAGCACCAGGATTATATGTATGAAACACCAGGCCCTGCTGAGTCCCTGAGTTTTGAGAGCCATGAATATGATGGCAACACCAGTGATTTCTTTTCTTTTCTTTTTTTAAGACAGAGTCTCACTTTGTTGCCAGGCTGGAGTGCAGTGGCCTGGTCTCGGCTCACTGCAACCTCCATCTCCTGGGTTCGAGCGATTCTCCTGCCTCAGACTCCCGAGCAGCTGGGACTATAAACATGCACCACCACTCCCAGCTAATTTTTGTAATTTTAGTAGAGACGGGGTTTTACCATATTGGCCAGGATGGTCTCGATCTCCTGACCTCATGATCCACCCTCCTCGGCCTCCCACAGTGCTGGGATTACGGGTGTGAACCACCATGCCTGACCAGCACCAGTGATTTCTATTGCTGGGGTCAGATTCCCTGCTCGCTGTGAAGTTGATATGTCTGCGTACCCATCTGTTAAGTAGACAGGTTACTTCTGGTGAGGTGTACTGGTTATCGAACTGCCAGAGGATGGCAGAAACACCAAAGAAGGTCCACCACTGCTGATCGCCCATGTTTGTGAGACGTTGGGTTGCAGCTTATGAGTGTATAGTTTACCTGTCCCCTGGATTTTAGTAGAGAAAGCAATGGCTGTAGGGCTTAGTTTTGTTATCACACATAATCACTTGCGTGAAGGCAGGGGAAACGGATATTCACGTGAGATGCCTCAGTCAGCCCCCAAACAGATTTCCCAGCATTTGGGAAATTGCGTGTCCCATTTTCTTGTTTTGAAATTCCTTTTCCTTACTGCTTTCTTTTCTCTGCTGCATCTCTTCATTATGCAGCAGTTTAAAAACCGTTCTTCCTGTCTCTTCCCCTGCTCCCCTTTATTTTTCACTGTTGTTTCTTTGAAAATAATTAGAATAAGAAAGTTACTGTTACAGCTGTGTAGTTCTGCCTGCGGAACTCAAAAGTTTTTGGACAGAAGAGGCCATGTCACACATCAAACAGGTTAAAATTCTTCAGTCCATATTGCAACTACATTAAAAAATAATTACTCCTCGGGAGTTCTAAGGAGCCAAAATGTTATTTTGAAAACTGGTAAATAAGGGGAAAGAATAAATCATTTGGTCTGCCTTGTTAATATAAACTGTATTTCTCTAGAAATTTCTTTGAGCTTCAGATCCAGCAAAGGAAGAAGAAATGATAGAATTAGGGTATCTGTAAATATTTCAGTACGTAATCTCTAAAGATAAAGATTCTTTTTTTAAACATATAACCATAATTTAATTACCACATCTAAAAATATCCAATCAGCATTCAAATGTTTGCAAATGAAATAAGAAGTTTATATAAGGATCGTTAATGGGAACAAAATGCCTAAAAAGAGACCACATATCACCCACCTCCTGTTGGGAGTTTAAAATATCCTCTTATAAAGTCTTCCTGCTCCCTACCCCCCACACAAAATTGAAGTGCATGAGTCAAGTCTTTAAATCTAATTACCAGTTACAGGAAATGCTAGAGTCAGCAGAACACATAAATACCATAAGGATATAGTCAGGAAACTCCAGAATGTGGGGAATTATGCAAGGCAAATGACCAGATTTCTTCTACAACAAAAGATAGCAAGGGGCTGGGCGCCGCGGCCCATGCCTGTAATCCCAGCACTTTGGGAGGCTGAGGCAGGTGGATCACGAGGTCAAGAGATCCAGACTATCCTGGCCAACATGGTAAAACCCTGTCTCTACTAAAAATACAAAAATTAGCTGGACGCAGTGGTGGTGGTGCACGCCTGTAGTTCCAGCTGCTTGGGAGGCTGAGGCAAGAGAAATGCTTGAACCCAGGAGGTGGAGGTTGCAGTGAGCCAAGATCGCGCCACTGCACTCCAGCCTGGCAACAGAGAGAGACTCCATCTCAAAAAAAAAAATTTGCAAAGAAAAAAATGGGAAGAACAATCTATACATTAAGAGACTTAACAGAAGACATGTTAATCAGACATCATGTTTAGACCTTATTTGGATCCTGCCTCAAATGAACTGTATAAAACATTTATGAAACTGGGGGAAATTTGAATATGAATGTTCTTTGTTAAAATAAGGGTACTGTGATCGTGCCTAAAAATAAGAGTCATAAATATGTACCAACACACATATACATATATATATACGCGTATATATAATATACCAGCATGTTTACAGATGAAATTATATGATATTGAGGATTTGCTTCAAAATCGTGTATGTCTGCGGAGGGAGCTGCGTGGAATTACAGATGAAATAAGATTCAAGAGTTGGAGTAGAATCCTAACCTTTTAAACATGGTGGTGCATGTTTATAGTCCCAGCTGCTCGAGAGGCTGAGGCAGGAGAATCGCTCGAACCCAGGAGATGGAGGTTGCAGTGAGCCGAGATCAGGCCACTGCACTCCAGCCTGGCAACAAAGTGAGACTCTGTCTTTAAAAAAAAAAGAAAAGAAATCACTGGTGTTGCCATCATATTCATGGCTCTCAAAACTCAGGGACTCAGCAGGGCATGGTGTTTCATACATGTAATCCTGGTGCTTTGCCTGAAGCAAGAGGATCGGTTGAGGCCAGGAGTTTGAGACCAGCCTGGGCAACATAGAAACACAGAAAAGGTATCAGGTTTGCAGGACCAGGGGAAAGTAAAAAGAGAAAGCAGATAAACTGTAAGTCTGCTTTTCTTCGTGGTCCGGAACACACGGCCCTCCTGCACAGATAACTGAAAATCTTCCTGCCCCCAGCTATCACCAGATCTTCAGCTGATAGAAGAATGCAAGTTAGCTCACTGCAGCTGCGGCATTATCAGCACTGCACAACCCCTTTTCAACACGCAGCGCAGACACCACCCTATAAAATCCCAGCAAGACTTTGTCTCCTTGCAGTCATCTCCTCTCTTGCTGACCTGCCCAGTGCTTCCTTGCAACAGACTTTCATACCTTCTCTAATCTGCCATGTTATACCTATAACTGTCTTGGTAATTTCTCCTTGCTGCTGGTGCTACTGGCCCAAATAGTCGCTAAGCACCTGCAACGGGTGGTAAATGCTGCAGTTGGCCGATGACGGTTTACTATATTATTCTCCCTATTTTTGGGTATGTCTGAAATTGTTCATAATTAAAAGTAAAATAGGCCAGACATGGTGGCTCATGCCTGTAATCCCAACATTTTGGGAGGCCAAGGCAGGTGGATCACTTGAGGTCAGGGGTTCAAGACCACCCTGGCCAACATGGTGCAATCCTGTCTCTACTAAAAATACAAAAATTAGCTGGGCGTGGTGGCGCATGCCTGTAATCCCAGCTACTAGGGAGGCTAAGGTGGGAAAATTGCTTGAACCTGGGATCAGAGGTTGCAGTGAGCCGAGATCACACCATAGCACTCCAGCCTGGGCGATACAGCGAGACTCCATCTCAAAAACTAATCATAATAAAATTAAATTTTTTAAAAAGGAAAATGCATGAGTGAATGAATGAGCAAACACTCTGCTATGCACTTTCCCTCGTGGGTAAGTGGGTGGGTGAAGTTTCTCCTCCAGTATTATAAACAGACTGTAAAATTCAGGTCTCAGAAACATCCGCTCATGTTTTTGCATTGGGATCATGTTTTGCATTGGCAGCTGATGCCATTGATTTGTCTGTGAAGGTTTCTGTAGCGTAACATGGATATTAGCAACTCAGTCAAACACGAAAATCCATACGGAGGCCCTGGATGTGCCGGTAACTGGGCTGCAGGTGGTGGAGCAAAGTCCACGTGGAAGCAGCCCCTCCCTGAGGAGGAGACAGCCTCTGCGGGTGGGTTCACCACCGCCTTGTTGACAGCCATCTCCAACCTGCTTAGTTCTGCTCCTTTGCCCAGTCACCTAGCCCATGTTACAAGGGACTCCAGGCAAACAAAGCTGAGGTGTTCACTTTTCAATTCTCCTAAATCCCTTAGAACAAAAACTTGCATTGTTGAAAATCACACCATCCTTTAAAAGCAATTAAATATACATTTCCTGAACCAGAATCAATCCATACCTAAATATCATCTGATTCTTAAATATTTACTACTGTTCTCTCCGAGCCTGACAAACGGGCTGTTTTCATGGAGTCTCACCTGAGTGTAGATGTTGTTTTCCCCGGGTGTGATACACTCTCACTCTCAACCCGCCTTGAAATTAGGTCAGCATTTATAGTTCAGGGGCTTTTTATTCTTCCTGGTGCTCCTTGTTGGCCTAGTTAGTCTTTCCGACGCTGACTTTCGGCCCAGGTGTGGAGCTCCCACTAAATTATTGTAGCGGAAGCGGCCCCTGCAATCGGATCGCTGCCTCCTTTTGAAGGACCCAGAGGCCCCTCACGAAGTCTGCTCTTTCCTCATTTTACTGTTATTTATTATTATTTTGAGATGGAGTCTCACTCTTCCCTAATTATTTATTATTATTTTTGAGATGGAGTCTCGCTCTTCCCTCATTTTATTATTTATTTATTAGTTTTGAGACGGAGCCTCGCTCTCTCACCCAGATTGGAGTGCAGTGGCGCAATCTCTCCTCACTGCAACCTCTGCCTCCCAGGTTGAAACACTTCGCCTGCCTCCCCCTCCCGAGTAGCTGGGATTACAGGTCCCACCCGCCACCATACTCAGCTAATTTTTTGTTTTTTTGTTTTTTCGTTTTTTGAGACAGAGTCTTGCTCTGTCGCTAGACGCCAGGCTGGAGTGCAGTGGCGCGATCTCGGCTCACTGCAACCTCCGTCTCCGGGTTCAAGCCATTCTCCTGCCTCAGCCTCCCGAGTAGCTGGGACTACAGGCGCGTGCCACCACGCCCAGCTAATTTTTGTATTTTTTAGTAGAGACGGGGTTTCACCATGTTGGCCAGGATGGTCTCAATCTCTTGACCTCGTGATCCGCCCGCTTTAGCCTCCCAAAGTGCTGGGATTACAGGCGTGAGCCACCGCCCCTGGCCAATTATTTGTATTTTTAATAGAGACAAGATTTCACCATGCTGGCCAGAACTCCTGGCCTCATGATCCACCAGCCTCGGCCTCCCAAAGTGCTGGGATTACAGGCATGAGCCACCGCGCCTGGCTTCTTTATTATTTTTTGAGATGGAGTTTCCCTCTGTCGCCCAGGCAGAAATGCAGTGCAGTGGCGTAATTTCACCTCCTGGGTTCAAGCAATTCTCCTGCCTCAGCCTCCCGAGTAGCTGGAATTACAGGTACCTGCCACCACACCTGGCTAATTTTTGTATTTTCAGTAGAGACAGGATTTCCCCATGTTGGCCAGGCTGGTCTCAAACTCTTGATCTCAGATGGATCTGCCTGCTTCTGTCTCCCAAAGTGCTAGGATTACGGGCGAGAGCCACCGTGCCTGACCCTTCCCTCACTTTAGAACAAGGTGAAAAACAAAATCCAGATCGGAAAAATGGTTGCTAATTTATTTTCCTGAGTCAGGAGTTAAATCTTGAAAGGCTGTTAATGTTTAAGAGCAACCAAAATTAAAGACTTTTTTTTTAATGTAAAGAATGAAAATATTCTTTTTCATGGATAGTTTTTTTTGACATTTCTTTGTTATGCTGAGAAAAACAAATGGACCCAAATGCAATAAAAACCACATAAAAGCATGAAATAGCCACAGCACAGTAATTTCTTTTTAAACAAAGGAGCTACTTTCTAACCTTTAAATTAAAAAGAAAAATAAACTCTCAAGTCCTTTTAAAAACTAATTTTACTGTAAACGCAGCATTCATGGCTTTATTAAAAACATGCATTAGTTTAACATTTCCATATTCTAATTTAAGAAACCTTCATGGGCAATGCTAAAATATTCTTCTGTGTTTGAAGTGGGAGTAGAGGCTAAAAGAGATGGAAGACACTTTTAAAAAATATTTTTGCTATTTTTATTTCTCAGCTTTAATTTTTTCCTCTCAAATTCTCTTGACTATGAGCAATATTCGGATTTTGATACTTGCAAGTACCCAGAATTTGCTGCTTTATATTTCAGGGGCTGACTTTTGTTCGTGCTGGGAATATGATGTCAGGACTCATGGTAATGACATCTTTGCTCTGAATGAGTATCATGGTCAGGCGACACTCCCAAATTCTCATACATTTGTCAGTTTTCATGGAGAAAGCAAGCAAAGACTCTTAATCCTAGCAAATAGTATCTTAGTTTCTTAAAAAGGGAACAAGGTAAAAATCCAGAGCCTATAGACCAATATATTTGGGAAAAATTCTTCACAAGCTTTTTTTTTTTTTTGAGATGGAGTCTCACTCTGTCACCCAGGCTGGAGTACAATGGTGCAGTCTTGGCTCACTGCAACCTCTGCTTCCTGGGTTCAAGAGATTCTCCTGCCTCCGCCTCCCAAGTAGCTGGGATTATAGGCACTCGAACATATAGAGATGGGGTTTTGTCTTGTTAGCCAGGCTGGTCTTGAACTTTTCACCTCAAATGATCCACCCACCCTCAGCCTCCCAAAGTGCTGGAATTACAGGCGTGAGCCACAGTGCCCAGCCCCTCAAAAGCATTTTAAAAATAACATGATTGACTATCAGAAAATCATATGGACCAACAAAATACAAGTCATGCAAAATTCATCCCATTTGCTTTTTTTGAAGTTGACTGACTCTAGGTTGATTGAGAGAGAGAGAGACAAAAAAAAACTTTTTCTTCTCTTACACAGACACTGCAACACAGAACACTTCCTCTGGTTACCAAAGTGTGGGTAGATTTCCTTCACAAGGACCAGTTCTTCGACACCAGCTGGGTGTCTGGTTCAATTCAATTCCCACCTGGAGGTAGCATCAGATCCCCCAGGTTGAGGCTCAGTTCCCCTAAACTGTCCCTGCATCAGATGCCAATTGTAAGCCCCAGGCTGTTCTATTGGACCGACTGGCTAGAAATTGGATGTTCCTGCGACCCCTCCTTGGGTTCAATAATTTGCTAGAGCAGCTCACAGAACTCAAAACAAATCTCACTTGTATATACCCATATATTATAAAGAATAATACAAAAGACGCAGCTGAACAGCCAAATGAAGAGATGTGTAGGGCAAGACCTGGGGGCAAGACAGGAGCCTCCATGCTCTCTTGGTGCATGCCACCTTCCCAGAACCTCCCTGTGTTCCACAGTCCCGAAGCTCTCCAAACCTTAGTCCTTGGGGGTTTTGTAGAGATGATTGATGAACTCATTGTCGATCAACTCAACCTTCGGGGCTCCTCTACCCTCCTGCCAGAGGTTGGGAAGCGGGGCTGAAAGTCGCAGCCCTTACATCACATGGTTGGTTCCTCTGACAGCCAGCCCCATCCTGAGGTTCTCCAGGATCCGCCAGCTCACAGTCATCTCATTAGCATACAAAAAGTTACTTGTATCACCCATGAAATGCCAAGGTATTTAGGAACTCTGTGTCAGGAAGGGGTCAAAGAACAAATATTGGAACAGAAGATTCTCCTAGCATACCTACCTACAAGGGCTTTAGGAGCTGTCTCAGGAACTGGGAGCAGAGAACAAATATATATTTCTTATATCACAATATTGCATTGATAAAGTAAGGTGATGTCGGAGTCCAAAGTTCTTAATTTCATCAGACAGTTAATATTGTCTTTCATGTTACAAGGTAGAAAAATGTGAAGCTTTTGATAAAGAGGTTTTAGAGGCCAGGCATGGTGGCTCACGCCTGTAGTCCCAGCACTTTGGGAGGCCGAGGCAGGTGGATCATGAGGTCAGGAATTCGAGACCAGCCTGGCCAGCTTGGTGAAACCCCGTCTCTACTAAACATACAAAAATTAGCTGGGTATGGTGGCGCACGCCTGTAATCCCAGCTACTCGGGAGGCTCAGGTAGGAGAATTGCCTGAACCCAGGAGGTGGAGTTTGCAGTGAGCCGATATTGTGCCATTGCACTCCAGCCTGGGCAACAGAACAAGACTCTGTCTCAAAAAAAAAAAAAAGTTTTAGAGAAGTTAAATAAATTGGCCTCACTCCTAAATTAAATAATGGTGGTTCTTTCACTGAGGGATTTTAGGGGAATATCACAAGATGTAGCCCATGACTCCTCCTAGTGATGTGATATGAGATGGACATGAACGTGGATATGTAGGAGACATTTATCAACTCTGCAGATGACACAGAGATGGGAAGGAAAGTAGTGTGACAGAAGATACCCGAGAGCTTCCAATGATGGTGAGAGCTTGGAACAGCAGTCCAAGGCAAACAGGAAGAGATTTAATGAAGATAAATGAAAACAGTTTTAAGGTGTCCCTGGGATTTGTTTTAATCAGCGATGGTAAAACGTGCAGACAAGGACATTTGCGTCATGAAGGCAGAAGCTTCTGTTATTCTCATGGAAGCACTGGCTCAGCCAGGAGGCAGAGGGAGCAGGGGAACTCCCACAAGGGCTTTTGTTAGTTTCCATGGAAAGCCAGGATGGGCAGGCTTACTACTGGCTAGTTTGAATAATTCTAGTAGACTCCGGGGCACAGGAGCTTTCTCTAGTTGTCTGGTACTTGGCCTGAGGGCAATTAGGGGAGGGGTTAGAGGTCCTAAGTGTAAGAGCCTCATAGAAGAGGTGGGCAGGCTTGGGCTCTAGATGGGTTGGTTTGCATTTGAAAGGGACACTTGCAAGTGAGTTATTTACCGGTAGGAACTAGCCAACCCCAAGGGTGGGGGGTTGGGGGGCGGAACCTCCAGGATCAGCAAGGCCCCAGGATGTTAAAGCATCAAATACAGCTACTAGAGGATGTCATCATCACAGAAACATCATGCATACATCCCTTGCTAAGAGCAGAATGGGAAGATCAGGCTTAATAATTCATGTAAAGAAATCTGGGATTTAGGGTTGATTTCTTTGCTTGTTTAGATGACTGGCTCATCAAAACAATGTGATGATTGGATCAGCAGCGCGCTACTACGCTCTTATGCTCTTTCTGTAGCCGTTCGTTGTTAGGTCCCTGCTCAATTGTTACCCCTCAAAGAGGTTCTCCCTCACCCCCACCCCAGCCCAATACCAGTCCCCATTCCCATCACTCCCTATGACGTTCTTGTAGAACTTTGCTCCTTAGTTGAGCTAAACCAGGTTCTTGTCACAAGAATATAGGAGTTAAGAAATTATTTAGGCAGATAGTGAGGGCACAGGAGTCCTCAGTTTGAATGAAAAGCAATCCCAAATCACCTTCTTTTCTAACAACGAGCAGCCTGTAAAATTGAGCTGCAGATACAGACAAGCAAGCTAGAAGCTTGCACAGGTGAATGTGGGCAGCTGTGCCAATAGGAAAAGGTTACTTGGGACTACACATGTTCAAAATGGCGACTCCAGCTTCCCCTCTCTTTGCCAGCCGTGTGTACAATAAGGAGCAGGCAAAGTGGCACAGGCCAAGCAAAGACCTATTTGCATAATAAGATTAAGGTGGGGCCACCAGCTTCCCTGCGAGTTACATAAATGTCACACCAGGTTCAACCAATCTTTAACCAATCTTTAGGCCCTATGTAAATCAGACACCACTTCCTCAAGCCTGTCTATAAAATTGAGTGCACTCCAACGTGGGCCAGAATTCCCATTCAGGTGTTTTTCTCTCTCCCTCTCTCTCTTTCTCTGTCAAAACTATCTGTAAGAAATAATTTTTTCATTCTTTACATGAAAGAGAGGGCTGTTCTTCTTCCTCTTTCTTTTGCATCTTAAACCTTTGCTCCTAAACTCACTCCTTGTGTGTGTGTGTGTGTGTGTGTGTGTGTGTGTGTGTGTGTCCCTGTCCTTAATTTTCTTGGCATGAGACAATGAACCTCAGGTATTATCCCAGACAAGGATGCTGCCTGAACATGACCAGGAAAAGTTAGGCACACAGACACATTGAAGGGTGAGGGAAGCGGAATTTATTGAGCAGAAGAAAAAGGGGGGAAAACAACCTCTCTGTAAAGCGAGAGGAAGTCCCGCTAGAGGACTCCTATCTCAGGGACTGAATTCTAGAGGCCACTACACAGGAACAGAAGAGGCCAGGCTCTTGCCCACTGCACACTGAGCGAACTTCCGTGGCTCCACCCCGTTCTTCCAGTACACAGGCAGGTCGGAAATTCTCCAGGGACCCTTCCCTTTATCTACCTCCTGCATCTATCATTAGACTGTTTCACGTCCTCCTAGCATTTATAATCTGAGACGACCTGGTGTACTTCCCTGCCTGCTTGGCTAACATCTGTCTCTCCCACTAGAATGTAAGCTCTTCTTCACTGCTGTATCCCTAGCATGTAGAACAATGGCTGGCACATAGTCAGCACTCAGTAAATATTTGCTGAGTGAACAAATGAAGGGCCAAAAAAAAAAACCAGTTGCATCTTTAATTGAATTAATTGACATCTGGTAGTTGATCAGAGAAAACAATAATTCCTTTACTCAGTTAGTAAACACAGAGAATGTTAACGTTATGTCACATTTTTGGGTGCAACACATTTTAAGAAAAACATTGACCAACTAGAGAGACCAAAGTATAGAGAAGGGCACCCAGGAGAGTCTACAGACCATCTCACATGGAATTAAGGGGGAAAGAATGGACATTTTTTTTTTTTGAGATGGAGTTTCGCTCTTGTTACCCAGGCTGGAGTGCAATGGCGCGATCTCGGCTCACTGCAACCTCCGCCTCCTGGGTTCAGGCAATTCTCCTGCCTCAGCCTCCCGAGTAGCCGGGATTATAGGCACACGCCACCATGGCCAGCTAATTTTTTGTATTTTGAGTAGAGACGGGATTTCACCATGTTGATCAGGATGGTCTCGATCTCTTGACGTTGTGATCCACCCGCCTCGGCCTCCCAAAGTGTTGGGATTACAGGCGTGAGCCACCACGCCTAGCCCCAAGAATGGACATTTAATTAGCTGCTACTATGTGCCAAGAACTGTGATAGGTTGTGAAGGACACACATCTGGTTGTCGCACGTGGGTAACTTTCTTCTGAATAAAAGATGCGAGTTACTGAGAGGAGAGAGGCCTGTTAGATGCAGGGAGCTGGGATTCAGCTGAACTTCAGGTTGGTCTTTGGGAGGATGTTGCCTTCAGCGGAAGTTAGATGGGGAGGAGCAAGTTAGGTTGTATTAGGCCCTTCTTGCATTGCTATAAAGAAATACCTGAGGCTGAGTAATTTATAAAGAAAAGAGGTTTAACTGGCTTATTGTTCTGCAGGCTTTAGAGAAAGCATGGTGCTGGCATCAACTCAGCTTCTAGAGAGGCCTCAGGAAGATTACAAGCATGGCGGAAGTTGAAGGGAGAGTAGGCATGTCATATGGTGAAAGCAGGAGCAAGGGAGCAGGGAGGTGCCACACACTTTTAAATGATCAGCTCTTGTGTGAACTTAGAGCTTGCTTATCACCAAGGGGATGGCCCAAGCCATTCATGAGGGAACCACTCCATGATCCAATCACCTCCAGCCAGGCCCCACCTCCAGCAATGGGGATTACCTTTCAGTATGAGATTTGGGAGGGGACAGATATCCAAACTATGTCATAAGTAAAACTCAGGCTGCTGCTCGGGACCCCGGCTCTCTTGACCTCATCGTCTCATGTCAAAGGAGCAGCCTGGACTGTGCCCAAAGGCTTAGCCCTTGGCCAGCATGGTCTCACCCAGCTGTACCTCAGCTCACTTATGTCCTGCTGGGTGTACACATGCAGATCAGCACCTGTGGGCCTGTGAGGGCATACGTGCCTGTTGCGCCTCTCTGCCTGTGATGATTAGTTTCATGTGTCAGCTAGACCAAGCAGTAGTGTCCACTGATTCAAGTAGCCACGTATCTGTTTTGATGAAGGCATTTTGTAGATGGTGAATGTCCACAATCAGTTGACTTTAAGTAAAGGAGATTGCCCTCTGCTGTGGTTTGAATGTGTCCCCCAAAAACCATGTGCTGGAAACTGAATCCCCAAGAGGTGGGGCCTAATGGGAGGTGTTTAGGTGATGAGGGCTCTGCTCTCATGAATGGATTAATGCTAATTATAAAAGGGCTTGAGTTCAATCTCTTGTTCTCTCTCACTCTCCCTTTCACTCTTCTGCCATGTGATAATGCAGCAAGAAGGCCCTCACAAGATGCCAACCCCTGGATCTTGGATTTCCCAGCCTCCAGAACCTTGAGAAATAAATGGCTGTTATAGATCTCCCAGTCTCAGGTCTTATGTTATAGCAACACGAAACAGACTAAGACATCCTTGATGAAGTGAATGGCGCTAACACAATTAGCTGCAGGGCTGAAGAGCAAAGCTGAGGTTGCCCTGAGGAAGAAAAAATTTCATCTCAAGCCTGCAGTATCAGCGCCTGCAGGAGAGTTCCCAGCCTGCTGGCCTGCCCTGCAGATTTCAGATGTCAGCTCCATAACCCTGTGAGCCAATTCCCTGAAACAAATCTCTTATTATAACACATACATGCACACACACACACTTATATCCCACTGTTGGTTCTGTATCTCTGGAGAATCCTGAGTAATAAGCTGCCCCAGCTCTCAAGGCACAGGAGCTCCAATATGTTCTCCTCTCTCTACCCCAGGCTTCAGAACAAGTGTCTTTTCTGCTCTTGCCTGATTAAATCCTGTGTGCTAACATCAGTGCTCGGCCCGATGAACACATCCTGGGATGGGTCTTCTTTGACTACTCTTCCCAAGTTCAGCCATCACCCAAGGTGGAAAGCTTCATCCCTATGGGGGAAGGAGATGAGTTTCTCAAGCCCCACGGACCTAGCTCTGGCACAGTGCTGGCAAGTGGTACTTTTCAATAAATATTTGTGGAATGTATATGAGGCTGAAAGTTTACTCTTTGTGGATACACAAAGACATAAAAGTTCTTCTTTTTTTTTTTTTTGAGATGGAATCTTGCTCTGTTGCCCAGGCCGGAGTGCAGTGGTGCAATCTCGGCTCACTGCAATCTCCGCCTCCCGGGTCAAGCAATTCTCCTGCCTCAGACTTCCAAGTAGCTGGGACTGCAGGCACCCACCACCACGCTCACCTTATTCTTGTATTTTTAGTAGAGATGGGGTTTCACCATATTGGCCAGGCTGGTCTCAAACTCCAGACCTTGTGATTTGCCCACCTTGGCCTCCCAAAGTGCTGGGATTACACGTGTGAGCCATTGCACCTGGCCTATATTTTTTTTTTTAGTTTTGAAAATTTTAAAATAGATACATCGTAATAGTACATATTTATGGGTATAAAATGATGTTGTAATACATATAGTGTATATCAGATCAGGGCAATTACCATGTTCATGATCTCAGACACACATCATTTCTCTGTGTTGGGAATATTCAGTATCCCCTTCTAGCTATTTAAATGTGTATTATTGTTAACTGTAGTCATCCTACAGTGGTATAGAACACTAGAACTTTTATTCCTGTCCTGTCACTCTCAGCAGCATGGATAGAACTGGGGAGGACAGTATGTTAAGTGAAACAAGCCAGGAACAGAAAGTCAAACACTCCCTGTTCTCACTCATATACGAGAGCTAAAAAAAGTTAATCCCACAAAAATCAAAAATAGAAAATAGCATACTAGAAGCTGGGAAGGGTACGGGGAAGGGGTGGGGGTAGAAAGAGACTTGTTAAATGCTACAAAATTACAGCAGTTCTTTGTTTTCTGCAAGGGATCTTCCTCTGAGTGTACCACTGTTCTGAGTGGTCAAAGAAAACTTCAGTTGTGAAGTATTTGTTGTGTCATTTGCTACCAGTTTAGGTCATCTTCTCTGGGAAAAAAATTAACAGGCAAAAAATAACAAAAGTTTCTAGAAGCAAGCACAGGATAAAAACATTCTCCTTTTGCTATAATTCAGCACTGTAGATATTTTGTAGCTTTGTAATTTCTGTCTACTTAGTGTAGGCTTCACTGGACATTGGAAAGGTAATTTCTAAAGAAATGCTGCAAACAAAATAACCTAGAAGCAACTTCTGACCTTGTACACTGAATTCAAAAGATACCTTTGGTTTGTATGGTTTTCAATTGCTGTAAAATTCATATGTCAACTTAATGTAAACTACTAAAACATTAAAATTCTGCCTATGTGCTTGTATTAGTTTTTTTCTTTTTCTTTTCTTTTTTTTTTTTTTTTTTTTTTGAGACAGAGTCTTCTCTGTCACCCAGGCTGGAGTACAATGGTACAATCTCAGCTCACTGCAACTTCCCCTCCTGGGTTCAAGCAATTCTCTTGTCTCAGACTCCGAAGCAACTGGAGCTGCAGGTGCACACCACCATGCCTGGCTCATTTTTGTATTTTTAGTAGAGACAGGGTTTTACCATGTTGGCCGGGATGGTCTCAAACTCCTGACCTCAAGTGATCCGCCCACCTCAGCCTCCCAAATTACTGGGATTACAGGCGTGAGCCACCATGTGAAGCTGGATTATTTTTTTTTAATTCTGGTTAAATGTTAACCTTTTCTAGAAAAAAGATGTTATAAACAAATATGTTGACATTTTATGTTCCATGTTTTTTTTTGGGGGGGGGAGAAAGGGAGGAAGGCTGGAAGGGAGGGAGGAAGGAAGGGATGAAGGAAGGGAAGAAGGGAGGAAGGGAGGGAGGGAGGGAAGGGAAGGAAGGAAATCAAGCAATGAGAGAGATATTGCCGACCTGGATCT
>CM052648.1:179107846-179120762 GCA_028533165.1 Leontopithecus rosalia
TTTTAACATAGTCCCACATTTCTTGGAGACTTTGCTCATTCCTTTTTATAATTTCTTCTCTAATCTTGTCTTCTTGTTTTATTTCATTAAGTTGGACTTCGACCTCTGATATCCTTTCTTCTGCTTGAACAATTTGAGTGTTTAAACCTGTGCATACTTCTCGGAGTTCCTGTATTGTGTTCTTCATTTCCATTAATTCTCTTATATTCCTCTCTAAGTTGTCTATTCTCATTAGGATTTCATCAAACCTTTTTTCAAAGTTATTAGTTTCTTTACGTTGGACTACAACATGTTCTTTGAACTCACGGAAGTTTTTTATTATCCATAACGTGAAGTTTGATTCTGTAAATGGGATGCACTCTTCCTCCATCAAGTCTTGTTCCATTGTTGATGGGGAACTGTGATCATCTTTAGAGGGAGAGGGGTTCTGATTTTGAGTATTCTCAGCCTTTTTATGCTGGTTTCTTCCCATCATTGTAAATTTATCCTCCTGTCGTCTTTGAAATTACCAGCTTTCAGTAGGTCTCTTGAGTGGACGTCCAAGATGTTAGTTCCCAGGGCCAGAAACGGCGGCGTTAAGACTGATGGTGTTTTTCTGCCCAGGCTTCTCCTGTCTGGCTTCCCTCTTGTGTCCGTAATAGGCGAGTCTGCCTTCCCGGAACTCCAAACCTCGGTCGGAAGGGGAACCAGTTGCGTTCACTCTGCGCTGGCCTCAGGAGTCAGTGCTGGGAACCCGCACAGCTCCTCCAAACCTCGGTCAGAAGGGGAGCCAGCCCTGCCTAGTCAGCTCCGAGAGCAGCAGTGAGGAGGTGCCGGGGAGACCGGTGCGCCACGGTGCCGGCGAGACCACTGCCCTGCGTGGCTCCTCCACTGGGAGTCTTCTGCTCCTGAGCAACCAGAATTTGTCTGAAAGTGTGTCGTCCTCTAGTTCTATGAGCTTTAACTGCGAGCTGCAATCCCGAGATGTTAGCGATCAGCCATCTTGGATCGTTTCTAAATTATGTTCCATGTTAAAAGCATTAACAATTAAAGCTGGCAGGGCACGGTGGCTCATACCTATAATCCCAGCACTTTGGGAGGCCGAGGTGGGAGGATCACGAGGTCAAGAGATCGAGACCATCCTGGTCAAAAAGGTGAAACCCTGTCTCTACTAAAAATACAAAAATTAGCTGGGCATGGTGGTGCGCGCCTGTAGTCCCAGCTACTTGGGAGGCTGAGGCAGGAGAATTGCTTGCACCCAGAAAGCAGAGGTTGCGGTGAGCCAAGTTCGTGCCATTGCACTCCAGTCTGGGTAACAACAGCGAAACTCCATCTAAAAAAAAAAAAACAAAGCTTCCATCAAGGAATCAATTTTTCCACAGGTCTTGTTAACATGTAATGCTCAATAAAGACTTTTTGTTAAAAAAAAATAGGTATCAGGCCAGGGGCAGTGGCTCAAGCCTGTAATCCCAGCACTTTGGGAGGCCGAGACGGGTGGATCACAAGGTCAAGAGATCAAGACCATCCTGGTCAACATGGTGAAACCCCATCTCTACTCAAAATACAAAAAATTAGCTGGGCATGGTGGCGCGTGCCAGTAATCCCAGCTACTCGGGAGGCTGAGGCAGGAGAATTGCCTGAACCTAGAAGGCGGAGGTTGCGGTGAGCTGAGATATCGCCATTGCACTCCATCCTGGGTAACAAGAGTGAAACTCCATCTCACACAAACACAAAAAAATAGATATCTTTTAAATTTTTGGATGATTGATCTCTTTTGGATGAATGCTCTTATTTCCAAGGTTTTAAACAACATCAGTTCAATATTTTCATCTTCTGGTGATAGCTCTCTTCCTGGCTTGGAGACAGCTACTTTCTCACCATGGGCTCACATTGTGGGGGGAGAGAGAGACAGAGACACAGAGAAGACAGAGAGAGGGTGGGAGAAGAGAGAAAGAGCTAGTGAGAGAACAAGCTTTCTGGCTTCTCATACGTGCACTGGTCCCATCAAGAGAACTCCACCCTCATGAATTGTCTAACCCTAATTACGGCTCAGAGACCCCCTCTTCAAATCCTATCACTCCAGGGGTTAGGGATTCAGCATATGAATTTTGGGGGGACACAGTTCATAGCAGGGCATTTGCCTGACCCCGTGGTAGCAGGATGTGAAGGGACCCCAGAACTTCACTTAGTCTTCTAGACACGGGTAGTTCTCTCCTGTGAATATCTGCTGTTTCCTAGTCCCTGGACTGTTGGCCGCCACAATGTGATGGTCCCCATCTGGCCTTCTGGGATGGAAGGCTAGTAGCTGGCCCTGGACTCTGGCACAGGGCTGCCTCCTGTGGTTCTGACCTGGTCTTTACTGGCCCATGGGCTCTCTCTGAGGTTCCCCAGCCCAGCAAGCTCCCAAACACTTGGGGTTCTCCTGCAGACATGCCCAGGCGGGAAGCAAGGAGCACCTCCTGTCTCAGGGAAGCCCTCTCACCCCCAAGACTGCGCTGCAGGTGGATGCGAGCCTAGAGGTGGGGAGGACCCCTTAGAGACTCCAGAGAGGCCGTGGTAAGGAAGCCCACCACTGGCACTGGAATTCTCAGTGGTCTCTGTTCTCTGTTAATGTTTCTGTGACCCCCAAGAGGATGAAGAAATGAGGATCCTGGCGTCTTCCATCCTCCATTTCCATGCTCTTTCTCCACTCTCCAAAACCCTTCTCACAGCTGGTAGGGAAAGCCCTCATGCAGAATGAGGGAGAACAGCAGGTCTGACTGCCACCCCTAGAAAGGCCTGCCTGCAAGGCTGGCCGTGGACTGGTGTCTGGGCACTTAGATTTCAGGAAGGTCATATCATTCACTGGTAAGAGTGGCTCACTGCGCTGGCCTGACTGTACGAACAAGACAGTTTGTGTAGAGCACCTGCTTTCCTTCTGAGAGTCCAGCGTTTGGTACGTGCCACGCAGGTCACTGTGTGATCAACCCTCAATGAAAACCTGGGCACAGCCAGGCGTGGTGGCTCACACCGGTAATCTCAGCATTTTGGGAGGCTGAGGTGGGCAGATCATGACATCAGGAGATCGAGACCATCCTGGCTAACATGGTGAAACCCCATCACTACTAAAAATACAAAAAAATTAGCTGGGCATGGTAGTGGGCACCTGTAGTCCCAGCTACTCGGGAGGCTGAGGCAGGAGAATTGCTTGAATTTGGGAAGCAGAGGTTTCAGTGAGCTGAGATTGTGCCACTGCACTCCAGCCTGGCAGCAGAACAACACTCTGTCTCAAAAACAAACAAACAAACAAAAAAAAAAACCAAACCCTGGGCGCTGAGTCTGTAATGGCTTCTGGGCAGACAGCAGGTGCCACGTGTTCTTACAACTGTGGCTGGGGGAACGAAGCATGCCCTGTGTGATGCCCTGGGGAGAGGACTCTGAAAGCTGACACCTGATTACCCCGACTCTGCCCCATGTACCCTTTCCCTCTGCTGATTTTGTTTGGGATTCCTTCTCCGGAATAAGTCTCATAGGTGCGAGTCTGGCTTCATGCTGAGTCCTGTGGCCTTCTGGTGAATTGCTGAACCTGGGGGCGGTCTTGGGGATCCTGACGCAGTCCTCCATCACCTGGTCTGGGTGCTTCCTTGACCTCATTGCCTCTCCCTCTTCCCCTCACTACTATCTCCAAACTCATGGGCACAGCTGGTTCCCTTTCCCTGGAGCACCTTTCCCTATATAACGTGTGGGTTGTGTGCTCACCTCACTCATGTCTCTGCTGAAAAGCCTTGCTCAACCACCTGTATTGGTCAGGGTTTTCCAGAAAGGACAGAACCAATAGGATGTATGTATATATAAAGAGACCTTTATTATAAGGATCTGGCTCATGCAATCACGGAAGCTGGCAAGTCCCAAGACGTGCAGGGAGAGTCAGCAAGCTGGAGACTCAGGAGCACCATAATGTCATTCCAGTCAAGAGGCGGGCTGGGTGCGGTGGCTCATCCCTGTAATCCCAGTACTTTGGGAGGCTGAGGCAGGCAGATCAATCACTGGAACGTGGGAGTTCAAGACCAGCCCAGGCAACATGGTGAAACTCTATCTCTACAAAAAAATACAAAAATCAGTCAGGTGTGGTAGTGCGCACCTGTAGTCCCAGCTACTGAGGCAGGAGGATCAGCTGAGCCCAGGGAGGTCAAGGCTGCAGTGAGCAGTGATTGTACCCTACATTCCAGCCTGGGCAACAGAGTGAGAACATGTCTAAAAAAAAAAAGAAAAAGAGGCCAGCCTGCTCAAGACGTGGGAGGAGCCATGTTTTTGTTTGAGTCTGAAAGCATAAAAAAAAGCCAGTGTTCTGGTTCCAAGGCCCTCACGCAAGAGGAATTCTCTCTCTGACTTACAAGGGACTCTACCTGTTTGTTCTGTTCAGTCCTTCATCTGACTGGATGAGGCACATCCACATCAGAGAAGGCAGCCTGCTTTCCTCCATCTGCTGATTTAAATGTTAATCTCATCCCCAACACCCTCACTGAAACACCTGGAATAGTGTTTGACCAAATGCCAGGGCATTCTGTGACCTAGCAAGGTTGACACAAAATTAACCATCACTCTAGCCCAGAGTGAAATTGCGCCCACCCGCTGTTCTCTGTTCCCTCACCTGGCTTCATTTTTGTTGTTAGTACTTTCCACCTGATAGATGTATTGTTAGAAATAAGTTCTCAGTGCCACTGGGGAAGACCAGCACTCAGAAGAAAAGTTTCTCAGCAAGGCAAAGTTTACTTCTGCAGAAGGGTGCTGCCTGTGCAGTTTACCATCACAGGAGCACATTGAACAAAGGAAGGAAGGAGTTTTTAACACTAACACTGTTCCTGTTTCTATGTCCCCTGTTGGCTGGGGTTGGACCTGCACAATCTAAGCTGATCCAGATTGGCTAAGACTTAGACTTTTCCAAATAGGGTAAATGTGCGATTTATGAAAAAAATCAGAAGAGAGGGGGTAGGATTGATTTTCAACTTATGGGGAAGTTGAGTCTTTGAAGGGGAATTTAGTTGTCCCACCACGTATATTTCTTTGCTTATTGTCTCCCCAAACCCTTACCCATCAGAATGAAAACTCCATGAATCAAGGATTTTCTTTTCTGATTTGATTAAACCCTTTTGAAGGATGTATAGGTGAAATGACATGATGTCTGGCATGTGCTTTAAAACCGTTATCAAATTAAAAGTCTCTGCCATACCTAAGAACAGCAGGAACCCACTTGAGAAGCTGACCAATGCAAATGCATTTTTCAGTTTACATTGTTACCACACGATACAGACAGGTTACCATGTGATCATTACTACCAGTATTTTAATTAACACGTATTTTTAAAATTTAGTACAAACATTGTCAAACAAAAGTAGAAAGGATAGTATAGATTCCCATAAAACAAAGTCTTGATTAAGTTATTAAGATTCTGGGCCAGGGGCAGGTATAGCAGCTTATGCCTGCAATCCCAGCACTGGGAGGCCACGGCAGGACAATTGCTTGAGACCAGGAGTTTGAGACCAGCCTGAGCAACATAGTCTGAGACCCCATCTCCAAAAAACAATTTTCAAAAATTAGTCGAGTGTGGTGGCATGCATCCATAGTCCCAGTTACTTAGGAGGCTAAAGTGGGAGGATGGCTTGAGCCCAGGAGGTCGGGGCTACAGTGATAAATACAAAAAATTAGCCAGGCATAGTGGTAAGTGCCTGTAATCCCAGCTACTCAGGAGGCCAAGGCAGGAGATTTGCTTGAACCCGGGAGGCAGAGGTTGCAGTGAACTGAGATCATGCCATTGCACTCTAGCCTGGACAAGAGTGATGTTCTGTTTCAAAAAAATCAAAAAGTTAGTTCTGTCACCCAGGCTAGAGTGCAGTGGCATGATCTTGGCTCTGCAACCTCCACCTCCTGGGTTCAATCAATTCTCCTGTCTCAGCCTCCCAAGTAGCTGGGACTATCGGTACCTGCCATCACGCCCGGCTAATTTTTTGTATTTTTAATAGAGATGTGGTTTCACCATGTTGGTCAGGCTGGTCTCGAACTCCTGGCTGCAAGTGATCCACCTGCCTCGGCCTCCCAAATTGCTGGGATTATAAGAATCAGCCACTACACCCGGCATACATATGTTTTTTAACAAAAATATTTATTTCTAAAAATGCAGATTAGAATAAATGAGGAAACAAAAATGAAATGTGCATGAACATTGGAAATATGGGCTAGTTAAAAAACACTGAGAACCGTGGAATGAAGACATAAGGCCCCTCTGCTTCCTTCCACAGGTAGAGCTTGCTGTGGGGGACCTTGATTGAATGACAGTGTTTCCTGCTAATCTAAGGAAAATGATGGTTTTCATTTCTGTATTTTGTAAGGCAGGGATATCAAGGTGCTGCCGTGGTCTTGGTGTCTGGAGTGTCTGGTTCCAGTGTCCTGCACATGCTAGGCTCCTTGTGTACACTTGAAAAATTAGACCATTTGGTCAATAGCTATTCTAAAAAACAATCTATTGGTATTTTGTCTTAACCACTGACTGTCAGGGAACTTGTTTCCAGGCTCAGCCTTTCTGGTTTTGATGGTGGGCCTTTGGGAAAGTTGATCAGCTCCTCAGGTTTCAGTTTTGTCTTTTTTTTTTGAGATGGAGTTTCGCTCTCGTTACCCAGGCTGGAGTGCAATGGCACGATCTCGGCTCACCGCAACCTCCGCCTCCTGGGTTCAGGCAATTCTCCTGCCTCAGCCTCCTGAGTAGCTGGGATTACAGGCATGCGCCACCGTGCCCAGCTAATTTTTTGTTTGTATTTTGAGTAGAGACGGGGTTTCACCTTGTTGACCAGGATGGTCTCGATCTCTTGACCTCGTGATCCACCCGCCTCAGCATCCCAAAGTGCTGGGATTACAGGCTTGAGCCACCGCGCCCGGCCACTTTTATAATATGTTTTATAAAAAGTAAAACTGGGCCAGGCACAGTGGCTCATGCTTGTAGTCCCAGCACTTTGGGAGGCCAAGACAAGTGGATCATGAGGTCAAGAGATTGAGACCATCCTAGCTAACACAGTGAAACCCTGCCTCTACTGAAAATACGAAAAATTAGCTGGGCGTGCTGGCAGGGGCCTGTAATCCCAGCTACTCAGGAGGCTGAGGCAGGAGAATTGCTTGAACCTGGGAGGCAGAGGTTACAGTGAACCGAGATGGCACCACTGCACTCCAGTCTGGGCAACACAGCCAGACTCCGTCTCAAAAGAAAAAGTAAAATTTAAAATTCAATGACCTCTTGCATGCATTTTTCCTCGAAACACCATTTTGTATAAAACAGTTGGGGAAATGCTATTTTCGGATATCAAATGCAATAGAACATACACCCTAAAAGCTGGTAGGAGCAAACAGCAAAGCTGCATTGTTTCTGTACCTGTCCTTTCCCTGCCCCTTCAGCATTCAGTGAAAAATTGTAAAAGCTGCAGTGCATCTCAGAAGCGAGAAGAAGGAACAATCATGGGATTGGACTATGCCTAGCATGTGAATTAGGCCTCTCTTGATAATAAGTACGGAAACCAGCTCTGACTAGCTAATGTGATCATAGACTTTATTCCTGGGGAACTGCAAGATTGCAGGGCAAGGACACAGCCGGGCCTTCGAGACGGAACCAGGGCCTGCTGTGCTGTAGAGAATCCAAGAACTCTTGGTTGGGGATTGAATTGTTTTCCAAAAGGATATGCTGAAATCCTAAACCCCAGGACCTCTGAATGTGACTGTATTTGGGAACAGGGTCTTTGCAGATGTAATTAAGTTAAAATGAGGTCAGGCGTTTTTGAAAGGGAGCCCTCATTCAACATGACAGGCGATCTTCTCAGAGGAGAAGAAACAGGCACGGAGGTTGGGGAACTGGCCACATGGAGATGGTGGAGCCCGAACAGGGAGTGCCGAGGACCGTTGGCCATGCCGGAAGCAAGAGACAAGCATGAAACACAGTCTCTCTGGGGGCCTTCAGAGGGAGCCTGGCCCTACTGACACCTTGATTTTGGACTTCCAGCCTCCAAAACTGAGAGAGAATATACTTCTATGGTTTAAGTCATTCTAGACTATGACACTTTCTACAGCAGTCTTGGGAAACCAATGCACCTTTCCATCTCTTGCCTCTGCCTCCCTTCCTTTGGAAATCTGTGTCTTTTTCACACAGCAGACTCAATGTTGTTTTTTTGTGACAGAGTCTCATTCTGTTGTCCAAGCTGGAGTGCAGTGGTGTGATCTGGGTTCACTACAACCTCCGCCTCTCAAGTTCAAGCAATTCTCCTGCCTCAGCCTGCCAAGTAGCTGGAATTACAGTTACTCACCACCAGGCCTGGCTAACTTTTTGTATTTTTAGTAAAGATGGGGTTTCACCATGTTAGTGAGGCTGGTCTTGAACCCTGACCTCAGGTGATCTACACGCCTCAGCCTCCCAAAAGTGCTGAAATGACAAGCGTGAGGCACCGCACCTGGCCTAATTTTTGTATTTTTAGTAGAGACAGGGTTTCACCACGTTGGTCAGGCTGGTCTTGAATGCCTGACCTCAAGTGATCGGCCCACCTCAGCCTCCCAAAGTGCTGGGATTACAGGTGTGAGCCACCTCACCCAGCCCAAATGAAATGTTTCTGTTTCCCAGTTTACATGGTAGAAAGCAGATGCTCACGACAGTCTCCCAGTTGATGTGATGTTACCAAACCCAGCCTAGGGCTGCTCCATCAGTGCATTTAAGCCACACCAAAGTTCGCAGCAAGAGAAAGGACAGCATTGATCTGTAGAGTGCCAAGCAAGGAGAACTGGACAGCTATCACTTAAGACCTGACCTCCCTGATGGCTTATAAGCTAGAGTTTTTAAAGGTAGGGGTACATTAGGAAAGCAGAAGTTACAGGCAAAGTATAACTCAATACATGAAGGTTAGACACTGGTTTGGTCCAAAAAGGTGGCATAACTTGAAGCAGAGGCTTATAGCTCAAAGGTGAATTCAGAGATTCTTTGATTTGTAATAAGATAAGGAAGCAAGGCTTTGTCTAAAAACAAGGGGTCTGCAGAAAGGAATGTTAAGGTTTGGGCTATGGATGTGACTCTGCGCCCCTCAGGAATAAATTTAGAACCAAAACCAATGGTCAGAGTTCAGTCCTCATTTCCCCCTTACCTGAGATCTATGTGACAGCAGGCATTTTCCACCTGGTGAGGGTCCGGGGTTCTGAAAAACAACTCAGGAACTAATATGTTACATGTTATCTTTAGTTTCTACAGGAAGCCAAACATCTTGTGATGTTTACTTCCTTGAGTGGCTGTTGTTTCTTTGTTGGTTTGTTTTGAGATAGTCTCCCTCTGTCACCCAGGCTGGAGTCCAGTGGTGCAATCTCAGCTCGCTGCAACCTCCGCCTCCTAGGTTTAAGTGATTCTCCTGCCTCATCCTCCTGAGTAGCTGGGACTACAGGCACATGCCACCATGCCTGGCTAATTTTTTTGTATTTTTAGTAGAGACGGGGTTTCACCATGTTAGCCAGGATGGTCTCAATCTCCTGACCTTGTGATCTGCCCACCTCAGCCTCCCAAAGTGCTGGGATTACAGACGTGAGCCACCTCACCCAGCAGAGTGGCTATTGTTTTAAGCTATTATTTTATTTTTGCTTTTCTTTTTCCCATTTACTTCTCAAGACTAGCTAGGTGCCTGGAATTTCCCTTGAAGGAATTCAAGATCTTCCACTGTTTCCATGCTTAGCAGGGCCCAGCAGGCCCTATAGAGAGGTCCTTGCTTTGTCTCAATGATACAGCAATTGAGACCAGGCAGGGTGGCTCATGCCTGCAATCCCAGCACTCTGACAGGCTGAGGCAGGTGGATCACTTGAGGTTCAGCATTTGAGACCAGACTGGCCAACATGGTGAAACCCTGTCTCTACTAAAAATACAAATTTAGCCAGGCTTGGTGATGGGCACCTGTAGTCCCAGCTACTTGCAAGGCTGAGCAGGAGAAAAGCTTGAACCTGGGAGGCGGAGACTCCTGAGCTGATATGTCACTGCTGCACTCCAGTCTAGGTGACAGAGTGACTCCCTCTCAAAAAATTAAATTAAATTAAAATATACAGCAATTAAGATAATTAAGAGATTAAATAGTTTCTCTTCATTTCATTCCAAATTCTCAAGGAAGGGGCCATGGTCTGTCTTGGAGAGGGTGCCCATCTCATGTCCCATCCTACTGCACAGGCAGGCCGGTTTAGGGTCACATCTGGAAAGGGCTGTGGGGGCTGTTGGTCAGATAATCCCACAGATGCTCCCTGTGCTGGTTCAGAGAAGGAGCAGAGCTGGCTGCAGAGAGCTAGGTAAGGAAACACCAAGGGAGGAGAAGGCCTTGGTGGTATCGGCAGAGGTACCGGCTGCGTTCACCACTGCTTCAACAGGACCGTGTTCTCCTCAGGCTGCTCTTTTTTCTTTTCCTTTCCCTTTTTTTTTTTTTTGTTAAAGAAGGGGCTGCGCTCATATCTGTAATTCTAGCACTTTGGGAGGCTGAGGAGGGCAGATTGCCTGAATTCAGGAGTTCAAGACCAGCCTGGGCAACATGGCAAAACCTTGTCTCTACTAAAAATACAAACATTTTTTAAAATTTAATTTAATTAACGTATTTATTTTTGAGATGGAATCTTGCTCTGTCACCCAGGCCGGAGTGCAGTAGTGCGATCTCAGCTGACTACAACCTTCAACTCTGGGGTTTAAGCAACTCTCCTGCCTCAGCCTCCCAAGTAGCTGGGATCACAGGCACGTACCACCACACCCGGCTAATTTTTTGTATTTTAGTAGAGATGATGTTTCGCCATGTTGCCCAGGATGGTCTCGAACTCCTGAGCTCAGGCAATCTGCCTGCTTCAGCCTCCCAAAGTGCTAGGATTACAGGTATGAGCCATCACACCTGGCCAAGGATATTTAATTTTATAAATGCTTTTGTTATATGGTTGTATTTAATCTTCCCAAAATTAATGTGTGAGGAAGTAATTTTCATCTCCACCAATGCAGAAACAAAGGCTCTGAGACATTAAGTTAGGTGTTCATTGTCACCCTGGCAGTAAGAGCCAGGACAGAAGCACAGAGAGATGCTGGTGATGAGAAGTTGAATGACGTCACTTCTGTAGCCTAAGAACACTCTAAAAATTCTAGGAATGTAGATTCATAGCAATAGCAGTAAGACAAACCTTTATGTAATATGTTTTACAGGTACCTTGAAGTACTTTTTGTATTTTCCCATTTGATTTTATATTATCCTAATAATATTTTGCAATATAATGTTAAACAATCTTTAAAAAATAATATTCCTGTTCTGGGCCAGGCGTAGTGGCTCACGCCTGTAATCCCAGCACTTTGGGAGGCCAAGGTGGGTGGATCACAAGGTCAGGAGTTCAAGACCAGCCTGGCCAACATGGTGAAATCCTGTCTCTACTAAAAATACGAGAATTGGCCAGGCGTGGTGGTGCATACCTGTAGTCCCAGCTATTCAGGAGGCTGAGGCAGGAGAACTGCTTGAACCCAGGAGGCAGAGGTTGCAGTGAGCCGAGACAGCACCCCTGCACTCCAGCCTGGGTGACAGAGCGAGACTCCATCTCAAAAAAAAAAGAAAAAATATTCCTGTTTTGATCTAATCTTCCAGAATCACTCATTTTAATGAAGATAATTTTTTCACATATTTCTATTATTTGTTCTTTTAAATATCAAAATCTCACACTGCAGTATATTAAAGAGTGCCTATGTTAGGGGTCTTCCTAATCTAAGCACTTCTATTGGTTGGGCAATGAGTTTTGTTCTTCTTTTTCTTCCAGCAAGGATTATTAGGTTGAGGTCAGTTTCCAGATTGTGTTCTTTGGATTTTTTTTCTACCACTTACTTTACAATTTTCATTTTGTTCCCATGGCATTTGTCTTTGCTGCTGTCTCATATTTGTGGAAGGCTTATCTCTTATAAGACTTATATCATTTTTCCGTGTGCTCCAAGTTTAGTTTTTAGCACAGCTCAGAGTCTCCATTTCACGGATCTAGCCTGGGCAATAGAGATCGTGTTTGCCATGTTGCCCAGCGTGGTCTTGAACTCCTGGGTTCAAGCAATCTATTCTATGTCTCAGTGTCTTGCTATCTCTGCTTTGCAAACTGGGCCCCCAAATATTCTGCTTTTGGAATAAAAAAATCCAGGTATACAAAATACAAAGGATTTATTGTCTTCATTTCCCAACAAAAAGGTAATGAGATAGGTGAAGCAACTTGCCCAAATTAGTTTCTAAAACTAACCCACAAAGGCCAGGCCCAGTGGCCCATGCCCGTAATCCTGGCATTTGGAAGGATGAGGTGGGATGATTGCTTGAACCCAGGAGTTCAAGACCACGCTGGGCAACATGGCAAACACGATCTCTATAAAAAATTAGCCAGGCATGGTGGTGTGTTCCTGTAGACCCAGCTACTTGGGGGACTGAGGTGGGAGGATAGCTTGAGCCCAGGAGATTGAGGCTGCAATGAGCCGAGATCCCAGCCTTGGTCACAAAGCAAGACCCTGTCTCAAAAACTAAAAATAAATAAAACAAACCCACCTTTAAGTGTCCTCGCTGTCAGGCTAGTACTTCCTCAGTGTCTTTGTTTCACAGCCTAATGTGACTCTCCCGTGTAAAGGCAGAGTAAATGCAAACCACGGCCACAGCCACAAGCACTATGCGAGAGTGTTTTGTTACCGTGGAGTCGAGGAAAGGCAAAGAATTGACATCGTCAGATCATATTCTCTTCTGCTACATGTCAAGACATCTCAGCTACTGGGTGGCTGAGACTTCGGACCCCTCGCCTGTGAACACGGTGCCCAAGAACCAACAGCCAAGTTGGTCCCCATTCAGGGATAGGCCGTGACAGTGTCCTGAGAAGACAGGGTCTCTTAATCAGGCAATGCTGTTACCTTACATGGTAAAAGAAACTTTGC
>CM052648.1:179120862-179174335 GCA_028533165.1 Leontopithecus rosalia
ACTTTGGGAGGCCGAGGCGGGTGGATCACGAGGTCATGAGATCGAGACCATCCTGGCCAAAATGGTGAAACCCCGTCTCTACTAAAGATACAAAAAATTAGCTGGGCATGGTGGCGCGTGCCTGTAATCCCAGCTACACAGGAGGCTGAGGCAGGAGAATTGCCTGAACCCAGGAGGCGGAAGTTGCGGTGAGCCGAAATCGCGCCATTGCACTCCAGCCTGGGCAACAAGAGTAAAACTCCGTCTCAAAAAAAAAAAGAAACTTTGCATGGGATTCATTTAAAGATCTAGCGGCCGGGCGCGGTGGCTCAAGCCTGTAATCCCAGCACTTTGGGAGGCCGAGGCGGGTGGATCACGAGGTCAAGAGATTGAGACCATCCTGGTCAACATGGTGAAACCCCGTCTCTACTAAAAAAAAAAAAAAAAATACAAAAATTAGCAGGGCACAGTGGCGCGTGCCTGTAATCCCAGCTACTCGGGAGGCTGAGGCGGAGAATTGCCTGAACCCAGGAGACTGAGGTTGCGGTGAGCCGAGACCACGCCATTGCACTCCAGCCTGGGTAACAAGAGCGAAACCCTGTCTCACAAAAAAATAAATAAATAAAAAATAAAGATCTTGCAACGGGGAGACTGTCTAGGTGGTCCCGATACAACCACACGAGTCCTTCTGAAAGGGAGGTAGGGAATCAAGGTGAGAAGAGTGGTGTCAGGAGGGGTGGAAGTGGCGGTGATGAGGGGCACGGGCAGGCGGTGCAGGGTTCTCCAGGGCCTGCTGGAGGCCGGACATGCCCCTTAGGAAGGTGGTCTTGCTGACACCGTGGTTTCCAGACCTCCAGCCTCCAGAACTATCAGATAACAAAGCTGGGTTGTTTTAAACCATGAAGCCTGTGGTAATTTGTCACAGCAGCCGTGGGAAACCAACGAAGCAGATTTAACTAATTCCCAGGCCAGACCCACTTCACCTGAGGGCTCCTCGGTCCCAGACACCACCTCTCCCACTGTTCTCTGAGGGGATCCATTGAAGTCCGATGAAAACTGAAGTTGTTTTTTATTCAAAGGTTCAGATGACTGAGCAAAGCTACACGGGGGATGGGGACTCAGGCAGGGAGGCGGAGGTAGAAATGGACACCAGGCATCTGGCTGCTCCCGTTGCCTCCTCACACGAGGCTGGTCTCCCTGGAGGCCCCACGTGCGAGTCTCCCAGGGATTCCTCATGAACCGTTTCTCCTTCCTAAAGCTTTCCCCTTCCCTCACTTCCTTGAGCCTTCTCCTTTGGGCCCTTCCTTCTCTCAGACACCTGTTCCCTTACCCAGTTTGCATTTGTCTTTTGTCTGAGACAGGGTCTCACTCTGTTGCCCAGGCTAGAGTACAGTGGCGTGATCTTGGCTCACTGCAGTCTTGACCTCCTGGGCCCAAGTGATCCTCCCACTTTAGCCTCCCAAGTAGCTGGGACTATAGGCACACACCACCATGTCTGGCTATTTCGTTTTGTTTTGTTTTGTTTTGTTTTGTTTTGTTTTGTAGAGATGGGTTTTTGCCATGTTGCGCAGGCTGGTCTTGAACTCCTAGGCTCAAGCAATCCTCCTGCCTTGGGCTCCCAAAGTACTGGGATTACAGGCATGAGCCACCTTACCTAGCTCCTACCCAGTTTGTTTGTTTGTTTGTTTGGCGACGGAGTTTCGCTCTTGTTACCCAGGCTGGAGTGCAATGGCGTGATCTTGGCTCACCGCAACCTCCGCCTCCTGGGTTCAGGCAATTCTCCTGCCTCAGCCTCCCGAGTAGCTGGGATTACAGGCACGTGCCACCATGCCCAGCTAATTTTTTTGTATTTTTAGTAGAGATGGGGATTCACCATGTTGACCAGGATGGTCTCGATCCCTTGACCTCGTGATCCACCCGCCTCGGCCTCCCAAAGTGCTGGGATTACAGGCTTGAGCCACCGCGCCCGGCCCTTGTTTTGTTTTTTTAACCTCAGGTCCTACTAACTTTCTCACTGGAAATACAATCATGCCCCACATAAAGACATTTTGGTCAAGGATAGACCACGTATACGGCCGTGGTACCATAAAGTTATACTGCAGCTGAAAAATTCCTGTGGCTTAGTGATGTCCCAGCTGTGGTAATGTTGTAGAGTAATGTATTCCTCATGAGTTTGTGGTGATGCTTAGACAAACCTGCTTTACTGCCCGTCCTATAAAAATCTAGCACAGATACAGCCAAAACCTAATGGTATGCTACATCCAGACCCATTTCACATCCAAAGATACAAAAGACTTAAAACAAAGGGATGGAGAAAGATTTACCAACCAAATGGAGAGCAAAAATAAATAAATAAAAAGCAGGAGTTGCAATTCTCGCATCTGATAAAATAGATTTCAAAGCAACAAAGATATAGTGGTAAAAGGATCAATGCAACAATAAGATAACGATCCTAATACCCAGATGCATAAGACTCATAAAGAGATTTAGACTCAACAAGACAGAAAACTAATAAGGATATCCAGGACTTGAACTCAGATCCGAAACAAGTAAACTCAATAAATATTTATAGAGTTCTCCATTTTAAATACACAAAATATACATTCTCCACCTTAAATACACAAAATATTGATCGGCCATTATTAATACCAATTTTTTAGAATAAAGCTACATTCCTGTTCTCTCTCCCTCTTTTCTTCCTCTTTCTTCCTCTCCTTCACTCCTTTTTTCTTTCTTTCTAAAAAGAAACATAAATAAAAAAATAAATAAAAGTCTAGCACAGACAGTATGCACACTGCATCATCACTGATAATGATAACAAATGATTGTGTAACTGGTTCACATATTTACTGTACTATTTATTCCTTTTACTTAAGAAAGAAAAAAGTTAACTCTTAACCACAAGCAGGTCTTTTAGGAGGTGTTTAGAAGAAGGCATTGTTACCATCAGAGATGACAGCTCTATGCATGTTAGTGTCCCAAAAACCTTCCAGTGGGACAAGATGTGGGGATGGAAGTCAGTGAGATTGATGATCCTGACCTTGTACAGGCCTGGGCTAATGTGTGTATGTTTGTGTCTTAGTTTTTAGTAAAAAAGTTTTTAAAAGTTCAAAAAGAGAAATTCTAAAAATAGAAAAAACTTATAGAATAAGATGTAAACAAAGAAAAATGTTTTTGCACAGCTGCGGAATGTTGTTTTAAGTAAGTGTTATTACAAATGAGTCTAAAAGTTTAAAAAGATTGAAAAGTTTATAAAGTAAAAAAGTTGTGGCCGGGCGTGGTGGCTCACGCCTGTAATCCCAGCACTTTGGGAGGCCGAGGCGGGTGATCACAAGGTCAAGAGATCGAGACCATCCTGGTCAACATGGTGAAACCCCATCTCTACTAAAAATACAAAAAATTAGCTGGGCATGGTGGTGCATGCCTATAATCCCAGCTACTCAGGAGGCTGAGGCAGGAGAATTGCCTGAACCCAGGAGGCAGAGGTTGCGGTGAGCCGAGATTGCGCCATTGCACTCCAGCCTGGGTAACAAGAGCAAAACTCTGCCTCAAAAAAAAATAAATAAATAAAGTAAAGTTACAGGAAACTAAGGTTAATTTATTATTAAAGAAAAATATTTCTAATAGATGTATATTATGGTTAGGCTTTGTGTCCCCACTCAAATCTCATCTTGAATTGTAATCTCCAGATGTTAAGGGAGAGTCCTGGTGGGAGGTGATTGGATTATGGGAGCAGTTTCTGCCATGCTGTTCTCATGATAGTGAGGAAGTTCTCACAAGATCTGATGGTTTTATAAATGGCAGTTTCCTCTGGGGTTCTCTCTCACCTGCTGCCATGTAAGCAGTGCCTGCTTTCCCTTCCACCATGATGGTAAATTTCCTGAGGCCTCCCCAGCCATGCATAACTGTTGAGTCAATGAAACCTCTTTCCTTTAAAAATTGCCCAGTCTCAAGTATTTCTTCATAGCAGTGTGAAAACAGACTAATACAATGTAGTAGCCTAAGTGCACAGTGTTTTTATATTCTACAGTTGATATAGTTTGGCTCCATGTCCCCACCCAAATCTCATCTTGTATCTCCCATAATTCCCATATGTTATGGGAGGGACCTGGTGGGAGATAATTGAATCATGGGGGCAGTTTTCCCCATACTGTTCTCATGGTAGTGACTAAGTATCATGAGATCTGATGGTTTGATAAGGGAAAAGCCATTTCTCTTGGCTTTTATTTCTCTCTCTTGGCTTGCTCCCATCCATGTAAGATGTAAGTTGCTCCTCCTTGCCTTCTTCTGTGATTGTGAGGCTTCCCCAGCCATGTGGAACTGTAAGTCCAATTAAATACCTTTATTTTATAAATGCCCAGACTTGGGTATGTCTTTATCAGCAGCATAAAAACGGACAAATACAGCAAATTAGTAGCAGTAGAATGGGACATTACTGAAAAGGTACCAGAAAATGTGGGAGCAACTTTGGAACTGGGTAACAGGCAGAGGTTGGAACAGTTTGGAGGGCCCAGAAGTAGAAAGGAAAATGTAGGAAAGTATAGAACTTCCTAGAAACTTGTTGAATGGCTTTGACCAAAAGCCTGCTAGTGATATGGACAATAACGTCCAGGCTGAGGTGGTCTCAGATGGAGATGAGGAACTTGTTGGGAGCTGGAGCAAAGGTGAATTTTGTTATGTTTTAGCAAAGAGACTGGTGGCATTTTTCCCCTCCCCTAGAGAGCTGCAGAACTTTGAACGTGAGAAAGATGATTTACGGTATCTGGTGGAAGAAATTTCTAAGCAGCAAAGCATTCAAGGGGTGATTTAGGTGCTGGTAAAGGCATTCAGTCTTAAAGGAAAGCAGAGCATAAACATTGATAAAATTTGCAACCTGACAATGTGATAGAAAAGAAAAGCCCATTTTCTGAGGAGAAATTCAAGCTGGCTACAGAAATTTGCACATGTAACAAGGAGCAAAATGTTAGTCTCCAAGACAATGGAGAAAACGTCTCCAGGGCATGTCAGAGTTCTTCACGGCAGCCCCTCCCATCATAGGCCTGGAGGCCTAGGAGAAAATGGTTTAGTGTGTGCAGTCTAGAGACCTGGTGCTCTGTGTTCTAGTCACTCCAGCTGTGGTTGAAAGGGGCTAATGTAGAGCCAAGGCCATGACTTCAGAGGGTGCAAGCCTCAAGCTTCAGCAGTTTCCACATAGCGTTGAGCCTCTTGGTGCACAAAAGTTAATAATTGAGGTTTGGGAACCTCCACCTAGATTTCAGAGGCTATATGGAAATGCCTAGATGTCCAGACAAAAGTTTGCTGCAGGGACGGAGCCCTCGTGGAGAACCTTTACTAGGGCAGTGTGGAAGGGAAATGTGGGATTGGAGCCCCTACACAAAGTCCCTATTGGGGTACCACATAGTGCAACTGTGAGAACAAGGTCACTATCCCCCTGACCCCAGAATAGTAGATCCACCAACAGCTTGCACTGTGTGCCTGGAAAAGCCACAGACACTCAACACCAGCCTGTGAAAATAGACAGGAGGCAGGCTGTACCCTAGAGAGATACAGGAGCAGAGCTGCCCAAGACCATGGGAACCCACCTTTTGCATCAGCATGTCCCAGATTCAAGACATAGAGTCAAAGAAGATAATTTTGGAGCTTTAAGATTTGACCGCCCTGCTGGATTTCAGACTTGCATGGGGGCTGCAGCTCCTTTGTTTTGGCCAATTTCTCACATTTGGAATGGCTATATTTACCCAATGCCTGTATACCCATTGTATCTAGGAAGTAACTAACTTGCTTTTGACTTTCCAGGCTCATAGGCAGAAGGGACTTGCCAAGTCCAATGTCAGATGAGACAGTGAACTGTGGATTTTTGAGTTAATGCTGAAATGAGTTAAGACTTTGGGGGATTGTTGGGAAGGCATGATTGGGAAATGTGAAGATATGAGATTTGGCAGGGGCCAGGGCAGAATGATATGGTTTGACTCTGTGTCCCCACCCAAATCTCATTTGTAGCTACCATCATTCCTATGTGTTGTGGGAGGGACCCAGTGGAAGATAATTGAATCATGGGGTGGTTTCTCCAATGTTGTTTTTGTGGTAGTGAATAAGTCTCATGAGAGCTGATGGTTTGATAAGGGGAAATCCATTTCTTTTGACTTTCATTTCTCTCTGCTTGCTGCCGTCCATCTAAGATGTGACTTGCTCCTCTTTGCCTTCTGCCATGATTGCGAGGCTTCCCCAGCCATGTGGAACTGTAAATCCAATGAAACTTCCTTCTTTTGTAAACTGCCCAGTCTTGGGTATGTCTTTATCAGCAGCGTTAAAATGGACTAATACAACAGTAGCATAGAGTTATATCCTAGACCTTCAGCTCTCTCACCATTGACTCACTCAGTGAGTCACCCAGAGCAGCTCCCAGTCCTGAAAGCTCCATTCATGATAAGTGACCTCTGCAGGTATACCATGTTTTAATGTTTTTTAACATATTTTTACTGTACTTTTCCTATGTTTAGATATGTCTGGATATACAAATACTTAACCATTTGTTACAATTACCTGCAGTTTTCAGTATAGTAACATGCTGTTCCAGTTGATGGCTGAGGAGCAACAGGCTGTACCATATAGCCTAGGTAGGTAGTAGGCTACACCGTCTAGGTGGGTGTACGTACACCCTGTGATGCTCACACAATGACAAAATCGCCTAATGACGCATTCTTCAGAATGCATCCCTGTCATTAAGCAAGGCATGACTATCATTACATTCCAGAACCCTTTGAGTCTCTTCTTGTGTCCTGCACATTTTACAGTCTCAGGCATCATTCAATGGCTTTTCCCTTTGGCCAATTACAGAGACCCCAAAGTGGAAGGAGTGGGTTTTGGTATAGTGTGGTTTTTTGTTTTGTTTTAGAGATGGAGTTTCACTCTGTCACCAGGCTGGAGTGCAGTGTCGCAAACTCAGCTCCCTGCAACCTTCGCCTCCCGGGTTCAAGCAAGTCTCCTGCCTCAGCCTCCTGAGTAGCTGGGACTACAGGCACCCGCTACCACGCCCAGCTAATTTTTCTATTTTTAGTAGAGACAGGGTTTCACTATGTTGGCCAGGATAATTTCCATCTCTTGACCTCGTGATCTGCCCCCCTTGGCCTCCCAAATTGTTGGGATTACAGGTGTAAGCCACTGTGCCTGGCCTTGATATAGTATGTTTAACACTTCATTGTTGGGATAAAGGTGAGCTTGCTCCTGAGGAAGAGGGCTGGGGAAGAAGCTGGGATGCTGAGTATGTCTGTGCCAAGCTTAGCACATAGTCAAAACTCCCCACCCTTTTCCCCAGCAGGAATCATTTCCTTTGGAGGTTCTTCCCAACCTGCCTTCACCCCTGCCCCAATCTGATCTACTAGAGAAATTCATATTCCCTGTATTAACAAAACTTTGATTCTAGGTTTGCTAAAAATACTCTGAATTTATTTTGCAAAGACAGCCCCTCCTCCCAATGCTCTCTTCAGAGTTACATTATAAAACTTGTTAGGTTAACCGACAATCAGTTGTGTCATTTACAAATCAACCTTTTGTAATTCCTTGTCATTTAGGACAATAGAGAAGACTCAGTTTACCCATCATGAAAGCACTAAAAAAGAAAAGTCACATAAAATGCACAAACATTTGAGCAAAGAGTGTTGAAAAGAACAATTATAGAGTAAAACCTTCTGGGACCACCTTTTCCACTGCCCTCGGAGCCCCCACCTGTTTCTTACCTCTTTAGATCCCGGCTTAGAGTCCCTTCCTCCTGGAAGACTTGTGTCATCTCCACATGGGTGGGCTTGGTGCGCTTGCGATGTGGTACCTACTGTTAATTCACCTATCATCCTGGCTGTACATTCCTGGACCGTCAACTCTCATGGACAGGGACCTCCTAGCACAGACCCTGACATGTGATGTATTTTCAACATGGAATGGATGGTGAGTATTTTCTGAGATATTCAGGTTTTCAAAAGCCAAAACTCTAAGAATGTTCAGTGTTCTGTGGCAATAGAGGAGCCAGAGGTCATGACTCTGAAGGAAAAGAGAAGGGATTCCATTCAAGCTAAAAAGGAAGGAGTGGTCTGTGGTCTTGCCGGCAGCAGGGACCCCACCTCACCTGTGGTTCCCAGACTTGCTGGCAGTCCCCTTGCCCTAAGCAGGGCATGGAAGTTGCAGTGCAGATGCACGGACTTGACTCGCGGCTGGGACAGTGGTCCTCAGAGGCTCTCCTGACACCCTGATGCTACCTGAGTTGCTGGGACCCCATGGTCCAGCATGAGGTCCAGGGAAGGGGGTACAGTAAGCCCCCCAGTGACTGGGGCTGAGTTTTCTCCTGCCTGGTGGGAAGGAGTTTGGAATATAAATTAATTTAAGTGATATTCTTTCCATGCCTGAATTTGGAAATGTAGCTATTTAAATGGGAAACAAATATAGAGTGTTTTCACCATGGGAAAAAAAAAAAATCCAAGTTCTTAATTCTACCACAAAAAAAAAATCCAAGTCACAAGTTAATTACAGTGTGAATATGTTTTGATGACTAATTTGTGGGAACTGAAGAAAAATTTAGAAGTAATCAGCATCAAATTACATTAAGATGGTCAGTGAGATCATCCTGGGGAGATAGGTGGTGAGAAGTTATTTCCATGACGAGATTATAAATACTGGAATGGGAAGATTATTGAGAAAATGAAAGGTCTTTCTTTAGAAATGCTTTAGAACAGAGAGATGGATACCTCTGTCTAGCAAGGCACCTCCGGGATGGAGTAGATATCATTAGAAAGTCCTTATTAGGGCTTGTAATTTACACAGAAAGAAACCAAGCAGAATAAGAGAATAGGCACACATAAAGCTCTCAAGTCAGAAAAGGCTTTGGAAGAATCATAAAGAGGAGGAGATCAGGGTTTTTTTGTGTTTTGTGGGGGGGTTTTTTGTTGTTGTTCTATTATTGGGTTTTTTTTTTGGTGTTTTTTTTTTTTCGGTGGTGGTGGAAAAAATGCCAGAAGTACTAAGAGTACATATATAGGAGCATAGATTCAAAGAATGTGTTAGAAAATTATCAGTTTGGGGCTGGGCGTGGCGGCTCATGCCTGTAATTCCAGCACTTTGGGAGGCCGAGGGGGACTAGTCACCTGAGATTAGGAGTTCCAGACCAGCCTGACCAACATGGAGAAACCTTGTCTCTACTAATAATACAAAAAATTAGCTGGGCATAGTGGCACATGCCTGGAATCCCAGCTACTCGAGAGGCGGAGGTAGAAGAATCACTTGAACCCAGGAGGTGGAGGTTGCAGTGAGCCAAGATCAAGCCATTGTACTCCAGCCTGAGCAACAGAGTGAGACTCTGTCTCAAAACAAAAACAAACAAACAAAAAAAACCCAAAATTATCAGTTTGGAGAAACTTAATGCAAGGAAAATGCAAAAAGTATGAAATGACTGTTTAGTTACTGCTAATGATGGTACAATTGCACATCAATATTGATGAAAAAAATATGTAGGAATATTGGTAGAAAGACTTCAACTATTATAACGTAATTTTGAAATGTACATCCTGATGCTTTCTTTCTTTCATCTTTCATCTATTAAACATGTTTTGCATTTCATATACATTCAATTACTATTAGCAAGATGACTGAGCTATGGCGTATGACCTCTTGGGGCAAGTAAACTGCGTGAGTCCCTTTTGTCAAGGATGAAGGGCTTTACCCCTTGGTCTGTCCACCTGTTCAGCCACCTCCTTATTCTACTCCAGAAGAATTGCTAACGTATTGGGGCATGTTTATATTGTCTAGGCTGCTGGTGGGCCCCAGCAAAACAGTGGGCCATAGCTGAACATTGTGGAGCACAGTTCAGTTGTGGGCTACGCATGAACACTGATAGAAGAGGAACTCCAACAGGGTCTTAAACATGGAAAAACGCACATGTTACACATAAGAGAAAAGCAAACTCCACTATACTGAGACATCTTTTTTTTTTTCAGACGGAGTCTCACTCTGTCACCTAGGCTGGAGTGCAATGGTGCGATCATGGCTCACTGCAGCCTCCACCTCCTGGGTTCAAGCAATCCTCCTGCCTGGGATTATAGGCATGAACCACCGCACCAGCCCATCATCATACATTCTAATATATTCTGTATATATTAACACAAATTTCTTGAGGAATTTCTAAATTCATGGTATTAATCTTTGATTTATCAAACTGGTTCTAACTGGAGGACTCTAATATTCTCTTGAGAGTCTTTTTTGTGTGTGACCATTTCTAGTTACTGATGGCTCAGGATAGACTTGTGTAGTACTGAAGTCTACTAAAGTCAGGGTAAGAGTAAGAGTTAAGTAAATGCTTGAACAGTGCCCTGCTGGGCACTCTCGGTCCCTATGAAGTCCCAACGGGAGAAAGAGAGAGACAGAGCGTGACAGTGCAGTGAAATGAGGAGGTTATTCTTTAAACAAGCCACTGTTTCTCAAATGTGGCTGCATGACCTTTAATAATGCACTGATGCCTGGGTGCTCCTCCCCTACCAGAGATCCTGATGTAGCTGGTCTGGGGTGCAACCTGGGCATCCGGATCTTTTAAAGCTTCCCAGAAGATTCTAGCATGTGGCCTGATTGAGAATCATTGGTCCAGGACAATCACCCTAGCTCTGGGCGGGCCAGGACTGAGCAGAGGCTTAGCTCAGAACCTAAATCTAAATGGTGGCGGGGCGGGACCGGGGGCGGGGGGGCACAGGAGGGATTCACCATTCTTCGCATGACCCAAAGCTGCCAGAAACCCAAGCAAGGATGAGTGAGCAGAGATGGAGAGCGAAAACATGGCGCCTTGGCATCATCCTCTTTAATTGTTCAAAAGATAGAATTCCAAATCAAACTCTATTAAAAGGTAGTTCACGAAAAGCTTTCCTCATACTCTGTTCCCCTGTTACTGCCATCTGCCCCACCTCCAAACAGGTCACCACTTTTAATCTTTATCTTTATAGCTTATCTTTCCAGAAAAAGATATGTTTATCTCTTTGCTTCTTCTTTATCTCTCTAGAGAATTCAAGCCAACCCAGATATATGCTGTTTTTTTTTAACAGCAAAGATAGAATTTCATACTATTATTTCCCCAGGAAAATCTTGGAAATAATTTCATATTAATGCTTAAACAATTTACTTATTTATTTTTATTGTGCTTTAAGTTCTGGAGTACATGTGCAGATCATGCAGGACTGTTGCATAGGTACACACATGCCATGGTGATTTGCTGTCTCCATCCCCCCAACACCTACCTCCTGCATTTCTCCCAGTGTTACCCCTCCCCAACCTCCCCACCCCTTGCTGTCCCTCCCCTAGCTCCCCACCCCCGAGACCCCAGTGTGTGATGTTCCCCTCCCTGTGTCCATGTGTTCTCACTGTTCAACACCTGCCTATGAGTAAGAACATGTGGTGTTTGATTTTTCCGTTCTTGTGTGAGTTTGCTGAGAATGACGGTTTCCAGATTTATCCATGTCCCTATAAAGGACGGGAACTCACCGTTTTTTGTGGCTGCATAGTATTCCATGGTGTATATGTGCCACATTTTCTTTGTCCAGTCTATCATTGATGGGCATTGCTTAAATAATTTCATATCAATTTCTCTCATTTTTTTACATCTACATAGGATTTCATTATAGAGACGCACCATAATTTAATTACTTATTGATGGGCATTTAAATGGTTTCCTAGTTGATATTATACTCAAATGCTTTCCATGGATAACCCTGTTCATGTCATTTCGCACAGGTACTAAGCTAACTGTAGAATCACAGGATCAAGATGTACATTCGTAATTTGATAAACATCACAAAATTGCCTTCCGTGGGGTGGTGCAGGGTTTTTTTTTTTGAGATGGAGTCTCACTTTGTCACCAGGCTGGAGTGCAGTGGTGCAATCTTGACCCACCTCCTGGGTTCAAGCAGTTCTCCTGCCTCAGCCCCCTGAGTAGCTGGTACTACAAGCACGTACCACCACACGCAGCTAAGTTTTGTATTTTCAGTGGAGACAGTTTCAGTATGTTGGCCAGCAACATGAGATTCCTCTTCGCTCCCCATAGCTCACCACCCCCCGCCACCTACCTCACCAGGCTGTCACACTTATAAGTTGTTTTCCAGTCTGATAGGTTAAAAAATGATGTCTCAGCCGGGTGCAGTGGCTCATGCCTGTAATCCCAACACTTTGGGAGGCCGAGGCAGGCGGATCACAAGGTCAGGAGATCAAGACCATCTTGGCCAACATGGTGAAACCCTGTCTCTACCAAAAATACAAAAATTAGCCGGGTATGGCAGTGCATGCCTGTAGTCCCAGCTACTCAGGAGGCCGAGGCAGGTGGATCGCCTGAGGTCAGGAGTTCAAGACCAACCTGGCCAACATGGTGAAACTTCATCTCTACTAAAAGTACAAAAAATTAGCTGGGTGTGGTGGTAGGCGCCTGTAATCCCAGCTACTAGGGAGGTTGAGGCAGGAGACTTGCTTGAACTTGGAAGGCAGAGGTGGCGGTGAGCTGAGATTGCACCATTGTACTCCAGCCTGGGCAACAAGAGCAAAACTCGGTCTCAAAAAAAAAAATAATAATATATGATGATGATCTTTTCTTCATTTAGAGCAAGAAATTTGTAGTTGATATAGCAATTAATCAGGTGATAGTAGGGCTGATTATATTTTTTCTGACACTTTATTTTTAACACCTTGACTGAGATATAATTCACATACCATAAAATTTACCCACTATACAATTTACCCATTTAAAGCACACAATCTGGCTGAGCATGGTGGCTCATGCCTATAATCCCAGCACTTTTGGGAGGCTAAGGAAGGCGGATCACTTGAGGTCAGGAGTTCGAGACCAGCCTGGCCTACATGGTGAAACCCCATCTCACCTAAAAATACAAAATTAGCCAGACGTGGTGGTGCACACCTGTGATCCTAGCTACTCGGGCGGCTGAGGCATGAGAATCACTTAAACCTGGGAGGCAGAGATTGCAGTGAGCCTAGATCATGCCACAATTTTCGAACATTTTCATCACTCCAAAAGTGAATCCATTAGCATTCACTTCCCACTTTCCCCAACTCCCCCAGCCCCTGGCAATCTCTAATCTACTCTGTCTCTATAGATTTGCTGATTCTTGATCTTTTCTAGAGATAGAATCATATACTATATACACTACATGGTCTTCGGTGTCTCGCTTCTTTCACTTAGGATGTTTTCAGAGTTTATCCATTTGTAGCACGTGTCAGTACTTTCTTTTTATTGCCAGATAATATTCCATTGAACAGATATACCATATGTAGTTTGTCGATTATTTAATGAGCTTCCAGGTTGTTTCTGCTTTCTGGCTACTTTGAATAATGTTCATACGAATTTATGGACATGTTTTCATTTCTTTTGAGTATATACCTAGGGGTAGAATCGACCATTTTATTCTAAAATGTTCAACTGTACAACAAAGTTGAAAGAATTTTACAGTGAATGTCCCTCTAGTCACCACCACCATTCTATTAAAATTTTAATCTACTTCCTTTGTCACATATCTATCCATCAGCCATTTTATTTTATTTTTGAGACTGAGTCTTGCTTTGTTGCTCAGGCTGGAGTGCAGTGGTGCAATCTGCAAACTCTACTTCTGGGGTTCAAGTGATCCTCCTGCCTCAGCCTCCAAGTAGCTGTGATTACAGGCACCTGCCACCATGCCTGGCTAACTTTTTGTATTTTTAGTAAAGATGGGGTTTCACCATGTTGGCCAGGCTGGTCTGGAACTTCTGACCTCAGGTGAGCCAGCCACCTCTGCCTCCCAAAGTGCTGGGATTACAGGCGTGAGCCACTGCACCCAACCAGTTTTTAGCTTTCTTATTGGGTGTGAGGTGCTCAATGCATTTTTGGACAGCAAAATAATACTTCAAGTACTCATCAACAATGACATACCCTCCCTTTATGTATCATTTCACTCTTTGAGAATCAAAGAGCAACATTGTAGGCCAGACTGAAAATGATGCAGTCCATGACCTTCTTTTGCTTCCCTCCTAAAGTTCTCCTTTTGAAAGTGAAATGAAAAATAAACGGCCCAAAGTCTTTATTTTTTATCCTACCCTATTTTCTATCTTTAAAAAGTGCATTTTGAATACCATTCTCCAGTTGTCCTAGATTTATGAATATGGAGGCACAACACAGGATCACGGCTAAGAGGGTGGCCTTTGAAGCGTGACTGAGTCTGAATCTCTTTCTTGGCTGTGTACTGTGTGTGAACTTGAGTAAATTACTTAAACTCTCTGTGTCTCAGTTTTCTCCTTTGTAAAATGGAAATAATTCAAGTCCAAAGAAGTTGAAGTTAAAATGTCAGCAATTCTTTGTTTTTTTTTTTTGTTTTTTTTTTTTTTTTTTAAGACAGAGTCTGGCTCTGTTGTCCAGGCTGGAGTGTAGTGGCGTGATCTCAGCTCACTGCAACCTCTGCCTCCTGGGTTCAAGCGATTCTTGTGCCTCAGCTTCCCGAGTAGCTGGGACTACAGGCGCATGCCACCATGCCCCGCTAATTTTTTAATTTTTTTTTTAGTAGTGGCGGGGTTTTGCCATGTTGCCCAGGCTGTTCTCAAACTCCTGAGCTCTGGCAATCTGCCCACCTCAGCCTCCCAAAGTGCTAGGATTACAGGCATGAACCACCATGCCTGGCCCAAAACATCAGCAATTCTAATCACAATTGTAATATGATTATTTCCAGAACTTAACAAAATGGTACTAAAATTCATGTGGAAAAACAAACATGTATAACTAGTTGGGAAAACTTTTAAAATTAATAATCATGGGGTACAAGCACTATCAGATAGTAAAATATATTATGAAGCCATAAATATGAGCATTTTGGTAGCTGGCACAGGGACAGGCAGATGAGTAGAAAATAATATTCGTGGAAAAGCAGATCCTAATGTAGGACAGAGTTGGCATTTTAAACAGATATGGAAGATGAAAGGAAGGCAGCTTTTCATTTTTTTATTATTTATTTATTTATTTATTTATTTATTTATTTATTTTGAGACGGAGTTTCGCTCTTGTTGCCCAGGCTGGAGTGCAATGGCGCAATCTCAGCTCACCGCAACCTCCGCCTCCTGGGTTCAGGCAATTCTCCTGCCTCAGCCTCCCAAGTAGCTGGGATTACAGGCACGCACCACCGTGCCCAGCTAATTTTTTGTATCTTTAGTAGGGACGGGGTTTCACCATTTTGACCAGGATGGTCTCAATCTCTTGACCTCGTGATCCGCCCGCCTCGGCCTCCCAAAGTGCTGGGATTACAGGCTTGAGCCACCGCGCCCGGCCAGAAGGCAGCTTTTCAAATGGTATCTGGTCAGCCATTTGAAAAAAAGATGTTGGAGGCATGTCTCATTTCTTTCTTTCTTTCTTTTTTTTTTTTGAGATTGAATTTTGCTCTTGTGGCCCAGGCTGGAGTGCAATGGCACCATCTTGGCTCACCACAACCTCTGCCTCCGGGGTTCAAGTGATTCTCCTGCCTCAGCCTCCCCAGTAGCTGAGATTACAAACATGCGCCACCATACCTGGCTAATTTTTTTTTTTTTTTAGTAGAGACGAGGATTCTCCATGTTGTTCAGGCTGGTCTTGAACTCCTGACTTCAGGTGATCCACCTGCCTCGGCCTCCCAAAGTGCTGGGATTACAGGCGTGGGCCACCGCGTCCGGCCGGCATGTCTCATTTCTTATGCCAAAAATAAGATATAGATCAATGATAAAATAGAAAAAACCATTAAGGTATAGAAACATGATGATTTTTAAAAATGTCTTGCATGGAGAAAACATTTCCAAACATGACACAAAAAATGTGAATTCATAAAATTAAACACAAGTTTGACAATATAAAAATTAGAAACTTGTTGCAAAAAAGTACCATAGTAAAAAAAACATAGCAAAGGGCTAACTTCCTTAACATATAAAAGATATTAAGGATTAACAAAAAAAGATAACCCAATGGCAAAATGAGCAAAGCACATGAAGGGCAGTTAATGGATAAATGCCAATAGATAATTTTTTAAATAATGAGATTTTGTTTTTGCCTGTAAGACTGACAAATATTAAAAGTTTACGAACATCCGAAGTGGGCTAAGAATGAGCATTCTCAAGCATGGTTAGTGGGTTCATTTGTTGCTTCATAGCAAGTCAGGCAAAGCCTAATGGCATGAAATTACTAGTTTATCAGATTGAGAATTTGGAAAGAACACAGGGTTCTTCCCTATCCATGGTGTCCTTAGCTGGTATGACCCAAAAGGCTGTGGTGGTTGGGATAGCTGGGAACAGGGACAGTGGGAGCTGGAGAACTCATTCTGAGATGGCTTCTTCACTCACATCCTGACACGAAGGATAGGATGGTTGAGCTCATCCGGGACTCTCAACTGGAGCATCTCCAAATGAGCCTCTTGAGTATGACACTCTCAGGATTGTGGGGATTTCTTACATGGCCACTCAGGCCTCCAAGAACAAGTATATGCAAAGAACAAGTTAAAAGCAGCATGGCTTATTCTGACCTAGCCATGAAAGTCACATCACTTCTATTGTATTCTATTGACCACAAGAGTCACAAGCCTGTCTAGATTCAAAGGGCACAGACATAGTTTGGACCTCTCAGTGGGAGGAGTGTACAATAATTTGTGGCCATGTTTTAAAACCTCTACAGTGGAAGAATAAATTTTTGCAATGTCTTTGAAGTACAATTTTGTAATATCTACTAAATTTTAATATGCATCTATCATTTGAACCAAACACATACCACACAGACAGCCCCTGGATTCCTATTCTCTACCTCCCCCACTCTCCTTAAGCTGTTCTCTATCTGGTGTCTGTCATCACCAGTGCTGCCCCTTCCCTTCCAAGGTTTTGATTCTTTGCAGAAGAATAAGGTCTCACCTCCAGATCCCATCTAATATCTTATGAGGGCTCCAACCTCAGATGTCTATTTCATGTCAATTGCTTTCTCTGTAGCTCAGTTTCTGCTGGTTCCATTAAGGGCTGCTGAAATTGAGCTCAAACTCCCAAGATTTCCCACCAAGGGCAAAGGAGATTTATATTCTTCCTGCTGAAACAACTTTGAAACTGCTTATCCTAATATTCTTCCTTCCACATCATGCTGTGTTATCTATTGCTGCAAAACAGGTTATTCCAAAATTTGGCTAAGAAGAATGCTTATCATCTCATACTTCCTACGGGTTAAGACTCTAGAAATTGCTTAGTTGAGTCCTCTGACTTTGGGTTCCTTATGACACTGTTGTCACTTCAGCTGGAAAAGACTTGTATATTACATGGCTGTTGGCAGAATTCAGTGCCTACAGGGCTTCTGGAGTAAGGCCTCCCTCTGTTCCTTGCCACTGTGGGTCTTGCCACTGTGGGTCTTCCATAGGACATCTTACAACATGGCAGCCGTCTTCATCAAAGTGAACAAATGAGATGAGACTGTATCAGTAAGAAGTTATGGTGTTCTGTGACTAATCATGGAAAGGACATCGCCTTCCTTTTCTGTAGTCTACCCATTAGCACTGAGTCCCTAGGTCATACTCAAGGCAGGGGGATTACAGAGAATGAGCCTATCACAAATGCTACAAGCAGTTCTCTTTCTGACTTGGGTTTTAATACAGGCTGCCTCACTTACTGACAGTGCATACTGTCTGTCCAGAGAGCAGCATCACCCTCAACCCAGATTCCCCAAAAGGTTGAACTGGTGGCAACTGTGGAATAAAAAGTAGTTTTACCGTGATGTGTGATCTCTTAATATGAAAGATTTGCATGCCCCCACACACTTTTGTATATGACTAGAAAATTTCAGAAAGACTGTAAAAACTGGTGGGAAAATTATAAGAGAAAGAGTTAAGAACAGGGTGATTCCTTAATCCAGAAAGACTTTTAAACAACCCCATGCCACAGCTTGGGTAAAAGGAGGACTTAGGGGCATTATGCTTTTTTTTTTAAATGGAGTCTTGCTCTGTCGCCCAGGCTAGAGTGCAGTGGCACGATCTCAGCTCACTGCAACCTGCCTCCCAGGTTATAGTGATTCTCCTGCCTCAGCCTCCCCAGTAGCTGGGACTACAGGCTTGTGCCACCACACCTGGCTAATTTTTTTTGGTATTTTTAGTGGAGAGGGGTTTCACCATGTTAGCTAGGATGGTCTCGATCTCCTGACCTAGTGATCCACCCGCCTTGACCTCCCAAAGTGCTGGGATTACAGGCGTGAACCACTGTGCCCAGCCTATACATTTTTGTATTCTGAAAGTTAAGCATAAATGACACACAACGACAAGGAAACGTCTACATTTTTCAGAAGTTGATTTTCCAGGCCAGGTAACACTGGCTTTTCAGGCAGAGGAAATTAAAAAGTGCTTTCTGTCCAGGCACAGTGGCCGCATGCCTGTAATCTCAGAAATTTGGAAGGCCAAGCCAGGAGGATCACTTGAGCCTAGGAGTTCGAGGCTGCAGTGAGCTATGTTCATGCCACTGCACTCCAGCCTGGGTGACAGAGCAGGACTCTCTTAAAAAAAAAAAAAAAGAAGAAACTACTTTCTATTAGGTTAGGTACCAACCTCAGAATATTGGTGAGAGCTGGGAGGAAACGGAGGAAGTTCTCTACTGTGACCCCACCACTTTATAATTTAACTAGATTCCCAGAACTGCCTCTTCTCCCCCATTAACTCTCTCCCCATGGGCTCCTGCCCTCAGCCTGCAAACCTCAGACTGCCTCCTTCAAAAGTCACCTTCACAAATGTTGCTAATGTTGAGATAAGACAGCATGGGATGTTATGTATTATCATATTGAGTAATATATGCTCAATATGTTACGTGTTATGATCGTAAGTGGTTTTAAGATCACAACTAAATCTAATTCTAGACATACAAAGACTGAAAGAAACGCTGTAGAAACGGTTTTGCAAAGCGGGTGCCTGGGAAAATGTCACTTTTCTAATTTTGTGCTTTCTATGATTTTTTTGCTTTTATTATTTTTATTTATTTATTTTGAGACAGAGACTCACTCTGTTGCCCAGGCTGGAGTGCAATGGTGCCATCTCAGCTCACCTGCAACCTCCACCTCCCAGGTTCAAGTGATTCTCCTGCCTCAGCCTCCCAAGTAGCTGGGACTGCAGACGAGCATCACCACACCTGGCTAATTTTTGTATTTTCAGTAGAGATGGGATTTTACCATGTTGCCCAGGCTGGTCTCGAACTCCTGATCTCAGGTGATCCACCCGCCTCAGCCTCCCAAAGTGTTGGGATTACAGCTGTGAGCCATGTAATCCATCAGCCCTGCCTCATTTTTTTTTCCTTTTAGTTGTAAGGTATGACATAGCACTTTGCTATGAAAATCAGCCCGGACTGATTTTTTTCCTTTTAGTTGTGAGGTATGACACAGCACTTTGCTATTAAGTGTAGTCCTTGAACCAGCAAGTAACACCTGAGAGCTTGTTAGAAAGTCTCAGACTTACTGAATCAGAATCTGCATTGTAACAAGATTCCCTGGTGATTCAGATATACATTAGAGTTTTAAAAAGCAGCCTACAGCAATTGTTCTCAAACCTGGCTACACAACTGGAATCACCTGTGGAACTTTACGCATACTGATGCCTGGGTTAGAATCTTCATGTATTTGGCTGTGGTGTGTGCAGCCAGGGTGTTGTTTTTTAATCCCAAGCGAGTCCATGAGTTTGAGGCCTATTTCCCTAACACCGTGGTCCTCAAGTGTGATCCAGGCCCAGACCAACACCACTCTCTGGGAATGAGTTAGGAATGCCAACTCTCAGGGCCCACTCCAGACCAGCTGAATCGGCAGCTCTGGGGAGGGAGCCTGACAGTCCTTCAGCCCTGCAGGTGAGTCCGGTGCTTGCTAAGGTTTCATTAGGTAGGTCGAGGATGGGGCCCAAGAATTTTAATTGATTGACGTTTCCAGGGGTTGCTGGTGGTGGTCGTGGTCTGAGACGCACACTTAGAGAATTACAGGCAGAAAAAATCTGATTTGTAGTTTGTCTAAAGATGCACAGCTGGTTGGGCTGACAGAGTCAGGCCTCACACCCACCATTTCTTCTTTTCAACCACAGACCAACTATCACCTTCACCAAATCTGCAAGTATTGAAAACTAGTTCAGTACCTCGCACTTCAGATAGATTTCTGCTCCACCTCAGGAGCTGCCCACAAACACCCCCTACTTCCAAGGCGCCCGTCCTTGTTTCAACCCGCCTTCCTGTCAGGGTCCCTACATTCCACTTCTGCTTAGCTGTGACTTCACTTGGAGCCTCTCCTGTGAAATCCGTCCTCTCGGTCCGAGGTCAGGGAACTCCTGTAAGCCGCAGAAGGCCCAAGGTTCTGAGCCAGTGGCCTCCCAAGGCTGGAGCCCGCTGGCCCGGACCTGGCAGAGCGTCATTTGCTGCGGCCAAGGCCTTTTCCCGCCGCGTGTAGCGAGAGGGACTGGAGGCTCGGGAGCCGGTGGAGAAGGTAAGACAGCAGCTGCTGGGTGGGGACGGCGACTGTGCCCCTAGATCGCTGCCTTCTGGGTCCTGAATCTTGCTCCCCGCCCCGTGGAGTTCCCGAAACCCCGAAGGCACTCGGGCACCCCAAGCCACTCCTAACCTCCCCCACGCCATTTCCCGCGGGCGCTGACCCCGATGCTGGGCGGGCGGGGTGGGGACTGTCCCCTGAGGCTGAGCGGGCGGCGTGGGCACTGTCCTGGGATTCGCTCCGGCGGCGGGCGCTCGGCCAGGACGTGGGCGGGCGCGGGGTGGCCGTCGCTCCCCCGAACTCCAGTCCCGAGCAGCCCGGGGTGGTGCCGGAAGCCCTTGCCTGCGGCTCCGGGGGAGGGGAGGGCTCGGTGAGTCCCTGAAGACGGCCCTCCCCGCGCGACGTCGCAGGCGAAGCAGCCCTAGGCAGGACCTCGAAAAGCGACCTGCACATTCCTAGCCCCTGACCGCCCTTCCTCCGCTCCCGGCTTCGCCGTGCACGCGTCTCCAGCTCTCCCGGGTTCGTTTGTCGCCACAGGGGCCGGATTCGCGTCTCGCCGGTGGCGCTCCCCGCGCTCGGTTCGGTCGCGCCGCGCGGAGCCCGGCCCTGGCCGCACGCCGGAGGGAGGCGCAGGTCCCTGGCGACGCGCTGGGCTAGGGAGGCCCCGGGGCGCACCTGCCCGGGAGGAGCGGAGCGGGGAGGGGCGGGGCGGCGCGGGCGCAGGGCGCGGGCCCGGACGCTGGAGGGGGCTGTGGCTCTCCCGCGTCCCCGCCGCTCGGGTTGCGCGGTGCCCGCCTCCCCCCCGCTGAGGGGCCGGCCCAGGCCCGGGGAGGGCGGCGGCCGCGGCACTTCCCGCTCGCCGGCCTCGGAGGTAGCGGGTCCGGTGCGGGCGCTCGGCTGGGGCGCGGGGCGGGGACGCGGCCGCCGTCCGCTTTGCACCGCTCCTCCCCGCGCGAGTGGCGCTGGCCCGGCGTCGAGGCGGCCATGGCGACCCGGAGCCCGCTCCCCACCCACCCCGCCTGCTCCGCCCTCCCCTCCGCCCCGCGCCACCTTTGATGGCTCGGACCGCGGCCGGCCACCGCCAGCCCCGCTCGCGCGCCCGCGCCGCCGCCCGCGGGTATTAATAGCCGGCGCCGCCGCCGCCGCGCCCTCGGCCTCCGGGGGCTTGGGAGCCGCGGAGCCCGAGCCGGGAGAGGGAGCCGCCGCAGCCGCCGGCGCAGTGGAGGTAGGAGGCGCGCGGGGAACAATGACCGCGGCGGGAGGGCGGGGGCCGGGCCGCGGGCTGCCACTTGTGCGAGTCCCGGCGCCCGCAGCGCACGGCCTGGGTCGCGGGCGGAGGTGGGCGTGTGGTCCCCCGGGTCCTGCCCCGCGCAGGCGGGCGGCGGGCCGGGCTCGGGCAGCCCGGGCCACGGTAGCGGGAGCTCGGGGGCCTCGGGGCTCCGCGCCGCCCCCTGCGCCCCTCTCCCCTCACCTCCGCCGACCTCGGGTTGCGGGGCTCCGCGCCGGTCCCCGTTCGCCTCCCCAGACCCCGCGGCCTTCCCCGGCTACCTCGCGTCCGACCTCCCGCTGACGGCATCGGACGCCGCTTCCGGACCTCCGGCGGCAATCTCGACCCCTGAGGCCAGTTGCTGGTCGGAGAGGTGGCCGCTGGCGTGGATGCCACCGCGCCGCCGGGTGCCCGTCGCTCGCCCACGCGGGGCGCGAGGTTCCCGGCGGGTGACAAAGAGGAACACACCCTCTGCCCAAGTTAGATTTGTGTCTCTCTTGACTGCCTGCCTGTATGCAGAGTAAAGTTATTTTATTTTTTAAAGGCAAAGGACAGATTGTTTTGCGGCGAACATTTCCAAACAACTTCTGATTGTGGTTTTACGATTCAAGTTCCGGAAACTTTAGCTGTGTGATCCGGCTGGACCCCGGAGACTGTGTGTGTGTGTGTGTTTTATTTGAAGCAGGGGGAATATGAATTCACTGTAATGAGTCTGGATCTCGTTTGTGGCAGCTGGAGACCAGCGGCTGCTGGGGATCGAGTAAGGTTCCCCAGAAAGGAGGGAGCCGAGGCTCACAAAGAAGCGAGGCCCTGGTATCTGACCAGCTCATGGAGACGTGGGAGAGCCTGCTGCTCATCTGGAACAGTTTAGCAGTCTCGGCCTCCCTCTCTCTCCCAGCCCTGGGAAGTATTGGTGGCCTCTGGCCGTTTCATTTTATTGTTGTGAAGGCCTTCTCCTTGTCAGTGTGCTGGTTTGACCGCCCAGCCCTGGGCCCTGCTTGGGAACCCCTCTCCTTCCAGCAGGCAGCATCTTCTGAGCCAACCCTGGCCTAGCACTGGGTTCTGTTTAATGTGCTTTGCACGTGGTGACTTGCGGAGCCCATTTCAGAACATCCTACAGCATTGTCTTGCTTTTCTTATTCAGTCTGAACACAAGGGGAGGAGAAATAAATATCTTTCTGGTCCTGAAAGCTTTAGGGGGAGTTGTATTAAAAACTGGCTTCGTGGTTCCGGAGACTCTGGGAGGGCCCTGCTTCATCCTGCCTTTGGCTGTCTCCCTCCTTCCACAGTGTTCTTGTAGGGGGTTTATTCTCAGTCTTTGGGATGGGTTGGTCTCCGGGATCTGACAGTTTCTGACAGTGTGCTTCATAAGTGGGTACAGCTAGCACATGGCTCACTTGATATTCCTGCAGCATCGTTCTGCAGCAAGGCATCAATATTGGAGTTACTCCAAGCACAACGAAACGTTTGTGTTTTTAGAATGTCTGGCTAATAGATCTGCTTCTGGGCAAAATAAATAGAAGCATTATTGGGCAGTGGCTGCTTTACTGAGGGAATTGTTGGTGGAGACAGTGAGTAGATGCCTTCCTAGCCCAGAATCTCTTACTTGTTTCTTTCATTTGAACGGGAAATTAGAAATCCTTGCTGTGGAGGTAGCTGTGCCTCCTAGGGGCGGGGATTCTATGGTGCACCCCTATCCCTCTCCTCCCCCCCCCCCCCCCGCCCGCCGTGATTTGGGGTGTGGTGTTTCATTGAGAAGGAGTCTGTCGTTGTGGGAATCCTTTTGAAGTTTGGTTTATAATGGCCCCTTTCACATGGATATTCTCTTCCTTGAATTGGTACAGGGATGGATTTATTCCTTGGGTCAAAATAGAATGCTAACGTTACTCTGTAGCCAAACTTATCAAAGAATATCTTAAAATAATGATCCTGGACAACTTTTTTACTGGGTTATTGCATTTACCTCAAAATTATTGCTGAGATTGCAAGCAATCTGGAGGAATGTTTTTATTTCACGTTTCGTTAAAGAAACTGTCAGGTGTGTGTGGGGGAGTTCCGGGTGTGGCGACTCATGCCTGTAATCCTAGCACTTTGGGAGACTGAGGCAGATCACTTGAGGTCAGGAGTTCCAGACCAGCCTGGCCAATATGGTAAAATCCTGTCTCTACTATAAATAAAAAAATTAGCCGGGAGTGGTGGTGGGCACCTGTAATCCCAGCTACTTGGGAGGCTGAGGTGGGAGAATCACTTGAACCCAGGAGGCAGAGGTTGTAGTGAGCTGAGATCAGGCCATTGCACTCCAGCTTGGGTGACAGAGTAAGACTGTCTTAAAAAAAAAACTGTCCAAGTAAATTTTTATTTTTGTTAAAGATACAAACTATAGCATTGAAAGGGTTAGTTTTTTTAAACAGTGAAGCTTATACTCATTTACTTTGTTGAACACACAAGAGCTTAATTCATTTTGAAAATTATATGTATTTATGAGGAGGATGCTTGTGCTAAACATCCGGAAAAAGAACTCCTTTCACCTGGAGGGGGTTAGAGAATACCAGGGAAAGAACAAGAGGCTGGCTTCTGCAGGCAGAAATGCTTAGAAAAATGGCATTGTGATTTTCCCAGAGGATAAGAGAAATTCTGTGGATTTGTAAGTGCTGTAATTGCCTGATTTTTTTTTCTTTTCTTTTCTTTTCTTTTCTTTTTTTGAGACAGAGTTTTGCTCTTGTTGCCCAGGCTGGAGTGCAATGGCTTAATCTTGGCTCACCACAACTTCTGCCTCTTGGGTTCAAACAATTCTCCTGCCTCAGCCTCCCTAGTAGCTGGGATTGCAGGCACGCACCACCACACCCTGCTAATTTCGTATTTTTAGTAGAGATGGGGTTTCTCCATGTTGGCCAGGCTGGTCTCGAACTCCTGACCTCAGGTGATCCACCCACCTCAGCCTCCCAAAGAGCTGGGATTACAGGTGTGAGCCACTGTGCCTGGCCTTGCTTGATGTTTTGATAGCTTGGTGGACTGGACATTTTAAAGAAGCCTTTTGTTACTGGCCTTGCTTATTGCAGATAACTGCTTAGTATTTTTGAGAAATGCAATTTCCACACCAGCTGAAGCTGTTACAGGTAAGAGGGGCCAATATAATTCCATAATGCGGGTGCTAGACTCTTTCTACCTTGGGTGGACAAGTATTCCCTGTATTGGTTACCATTGGCCTGGGAGGACAGGGTGTGGGGTTTGAGGTTCTTGTGGCAGTCTCTCTGCTATTGTTTGGTGCTTTTGATTGAAAGGAGCCTCTCCAGGCCTGGCTATTGAATGGGAAGCAGTGGATCAGCTTCTTTTCTTGCCTTTTAGTGCCCGAGTTTATGCTGTGGTGGTACTGGGTCGTCCTCTTTGTCCTCTTTCTGTTTCAGCTGTGGCGACATAGGTAGGTTGTTGCCACCTTAGCCACTTCCACATGGCCAGGAAGGTCAGAGCCAAACAGTTCTCATTCAAATTACTTGAAAATCTCCAGCCCCATTCTGCCAAATGCAGCCTTTGTTGTTAATCAAGAAGCCCCCAGAAAATGTATATTTAAAGCTGACAGAACTTTTTATAGGCTGCCCTTGCCTTGGTTTGAGTTAGTTAAAAATGTTTGGCCAAGTTGGCACTTTGAGCAAAAGTGGATAATTGATACATTACTACCATATTGTGCTCGGAGCTTTTGATAGTAATCCGTGGAGACTGAAGCTGAGGCATGCTCTGTGCTGCCTGCAGACTTTGAACTCAGATTTTAAGTGTTCTTATTTTAATGTGGGATGGAAATTACAGACATACTCTAAGACTTGCAATTATTGTGGGAATTCATCATTTACACTGAGTGAATTTCATATGTAAAACTGTCATATTTGTTCATACATTGAAAAGAGCCTCAGGCCAAACTAGACTGCCTTTAACTCTCTGTTATGATAATAACCTCTTACCGCAAGAGTAACTTCAGTTTATGTGCAGAGTTTTGGCGAAATGCTTTTCATAAATTTATTAATCATAAGAGAAGACCTAAAAATTCAGTATTATGGTGACTTTCAGTTTTTGTTCTTGTTCTTTCAGGATCTAGTATAGTATCTGAATATAGCAAACTTGAAAGCGAGTCTCACTGTCACCCAGGCTGGAGTGCAGTGGTGTGATCTCGGCTCATTATAACCTCTGCCTCCTAGGTTCAAGCAGTCCTCTGGCCTCAGCCTCCCGAGTAGCTGGGACTATAGGCATATACCACCATACCTGGTTAATTTTTGTATTTTTAGTAGAGACAGGTTTTCACCATATTGGCCAGTCTGGTCTCGAGCTCCTGACCTTGTGATTTGCCCGCCTTGGCCTACCAAGGTACTGGGATTACAGGTGTTAGCCACTGTACCCGGCCCTGTTTTCTTTTTGAAAGAGGGTCTCACTCTGTCACCCAGGCTGGAGTGAAGTGGCGATCATGGCTCACTGAAGCCTCAACCTCTTGGGCTCAAGCAATCCTTCTATCTCCACCTCCTGAGTAGCCGTGACAACAGACATGTGCCACCATGCTCAGCTAATTTTTTATTAAAATTTTTTTTTTTTTTTTTTTTTTAGAGACGAGAGTCTCACCACTATATTGCCCAGTCTGGTGAATCCTTGTTGAATGAATAATACATCCAGTTTTGCCATCCCTTCAAATTAGTCTTTAGGGTTTTTAAAGGGAACTTGTTAATTGTAATGATAGATTGCAGTTCTGTCAGTTTGATATTTGGTTTTGTTTTCATTTCATTCTAATTTAGTATTTTAAACTAATCCTTAAAGCTGAGTCAGATTGTTAAAAGACGTAGGCTCCTTTAAAGAAGACAATAAAAGCATGAAGAAGAAAATGAAACAAACTTGAAATCCTACCACCTGTTACTCCTACCTTAGCATTTTGGCATCTGTTCTTTTACATAGCCTTCTCATTTCTTAACCTCCCCCCAAATTGACATTGTAATTGCTTTATATAGTACTTGTCTGTAAATTTAATGTGCTTCCTTTTTGGACTTTGAAGCTTGCTTCTGGGATACATTTTCCTTCTTCCTTTTAGAAATTCTGTCAGCATCTGTTGGTGGTAACTTCAGTTTTTTCATGTCTTAAATACCTTTGTTCTTGAATAGTAAATTTCCTGAGTGTGCAATTCTGTATTGTTCCTGTGTTAATCAGCCATGTTCTGGTCCCATTGCTGTTGCTGTCTAATTATTTGTAAGTAGTCTGTCTTTTCTCTCTGGCTACTTTTAAGATCCTTTGGTGTTTTGCAGTCTCACTGTGACATGTCTAGGTACTACTTCTCTTTTACTTTTTATTTATTTATTTATTTTGAGTCAGGGTCTCACTCCTATCGCCCAGGTTGGAGTGCAGTGGCATGATCTCAGCTCACTGCAGCCTCAACTTCGTGGGCTCAAGTGATCCTCTTACCTCAGCCTCCCGAGTAGCTGGGACTACAGGCAAGCACCACCATGCCTGGCTAGTTTTTTGTATTTTTACTAGAGATAGGGTTTTGCCATGTTGCCCAGGCTAGTCTTAAACTGCTGGGCTCAAGTGATCCTCCCGCCTCGGCTTCCCAAAGTGCTGGGTTTACGGGCATGAAGTGCCATGCCTGGGTCTCCTTTGCTTTTATTCCTCTTCTCTCTTCTTCCCTCTTCTCCTCCCCCTCTCTTCTGCTCCTCTTCCCTGCTCCCTTGCTGCTGTCTCTCCCGTCCTCTTTATTCGTTTGTTATTTTCTGTTGCTCAGCAGTATTTCAGAGGCTGGATGTGCTATGACTTGGGTATCCACTCACCTTCGGCCACTGCAGTTGTGTTCTGTGTTGGCTATCATGAATACAGTTGCTGTGAACATTTGCGAACAAATCTTTGTGTGGAGATATGTTTTCATTCTTCCCGCTGGGTCTTAAGTGTGTGCATAACTTTATAATAAGCTATTTGTAAGAAAGCGTCGGCACCATTTTAGATTCCCACTCGTGATGTATGAGACTTCTAGTGACTCCAATCCTGATCGACACTTGGAATGCTCAGTCTTTTCCTTTTAGCCGTTCTAGCGGCTGTGTGGTGATGCCTCATTGTGGTTTTGTTTTTCATTTTCCTAATAACTAATGAAATGCTTTCATGTGCTTGCTGGTCATTTGTACACCCTTTGTGAGTGTCTGTTAGCTATTTCCTTTTTGTTTTTTTGAAACAGAGTCTCTGTCACCCAGACTGGAGTGCTCGTCTGCCTCATTTCTTTTCTTTTCTTTGTTTTCTGTCTTTTTGAGACGGAGTTTCACTCTTGTAGCCCAGGCTGGAGAGCAGTGTGACACGATCTTGGCTCGCTGTAACCTCCGCCTCCCAGGTTCTAGTGATTCTTCTGCCTCAGCCTCCCGAGTAGCTGGCATTATGGGCATACAACACGACACTGGCTTTTTTTTGTGTTCTTGGTAGAGATGGGGTTTCACCATGTTTAATTTTTTTGTTCAGATTGTTTTATATAGCTTTAGTATATTTGATATACAACAAACTTCACATTCTTAATATCATCTTATAGTTTGTAGGAGTTCTTTATGTATTTCGTGTATAAACCCTTTGTAAAGATCTGTATAGTGTGAGTATTTTCACCCAACCTCTTTCTTACCTTTTCATTTTTTAGATATCTTTTGAAAAGCAAAAGTTACTAGGAAAACATTTTACATGGTCTAGTTATTGAACTTATTTAACGTCAGGAAATTTATTCAGTATTGGAGAAATAGCACATTTCTTGTGTGTATGGCAAGAGAAAAATTGCATATTGCTCCTTTAAAGAGGTCAGGTTCCATTTACTAGATGTCAGTGGAACCGTTTTTTTCTTGTCTAACTAAAACTGAGTTGGAAAAAACCCAAGGATGAAGAAAAAAATTACCAGCTTATTTTGAAAATAAAAGCAAATAAGTATTTAAGATTATGATCAAATAAATAGATTTCTAAAGTCCCAAATTGAGGTGGTGTTTGTTCTTTGGCACACAGAAGGATTATGGGGAAAATGCTTTTGAAATCAATCAAAAATGGCTGCCCTGGGCAAAAGCAAGTTAGCAACATTCTGAAAAGAGGTCAGCGTGGCAGACACACAGCTCTACAGTCTTGCTTTCCATAGCTTCAGTTACCCACAGTCAACTGCGGTCTGAAAATATTAAACGGAAAATTCCAAAAGTAAACAATTCGCAGGTCTTAAATGGTGCACTGTTTTGAGTAACGCGATGAAGTCTCATAGCGTCCCACTCTGTCTGCCCGCCCTTCATTATGAGAAGCTGAGTACAGTACATTAAGGTATTTTGAGCGAGAACATTCACGTAACTTTTATTACCGTATATCATTGTTCTGTTTTACTACTGTTGTTAATCTTACTGTGCCTGGTGCATACATTAAAGTTTATTACAGATATGTAAGTGCAGGAAAACGCATAGTGTGTGTCAGCGCTACGTGCGGTTTTTAGGAATCCACTGGGGGTCTTGGAATGTAAACCGGCCGGAGAGGGGGACGTCGGTTTCTCTGTTTTGGTAGTAACTGTATCTTTTTATTAGTGTATTCTCTGTAGGTTCTGAACTAAATAAGCAAATAACCAGTATTGTAAGGCGAGGAAGTATGCTTCCCTAGTTTTAGTTTTCTTGCCCGTAGACGGTCAGTGATAAACATTGCTTGATTTCAACTAAAATTTGTGAAATGTACACTCTCTGACATTTTAGAATAAGGAAGGTGCAGGATGATATCAAAGGTGACAAGAATTTGGAGTGTAGGTGTTGAAGCCAGACAAACCTGCCCTTGTATATCTTTCATTCTTTTTTTTTTTGAGATGGAGTCTCACTATGTTGCCCAGGCTGGAGTGTAGTGGTGCAATCTCAGCTCACTGCAACCTCCTCCTCCTGGGTTCAAGCGATTTTCCTGCCTCAGCCTCCCTAGTGCCACCAACCCCGGGTAGTTTTTGTATATTTAGTAGAGACAGGGTTTCATCATGTTGGCCAGGCTCGCCTCAAACTCCTGACCTCCAGTGATCCACCCGCCTTGGCCTCCCAAAGTGCTGGGATTACAGCTGCGAACCAAAGTACTTAGCCATATCTTCTATCTTTGATGTTGGGCAGGTTATCAGTGCTCTTTCTCTAAAACCTCAAGGGAACATTTAAGAGTGCATTTATCTGCAAGTGGCAGAATGTCTAATAGCAGTTTCCGCCATCAAATACTGAGTTGCTCCAAGTAATAAAAGAAAGAGGCTCCCAGTCTGTCTCAGCCTGAAATATCATCAAGGACCCAGATGCTTTCCGTCTCCTACTCTGCTGCCCTCGGCATGTTGCTTTTTGCACTTAGGCTTGTTGCCCAGTGGTTAATTAGACTGCTGCAGCCTAATTAGTCATTATGGCTAATGGCAGTTGCAGCTCCAAGCTTCATACTCACACGTTTGTTGTTACCAGGTCAGTAGCAGCACAGGCTTCTCACTGAGCAAAATCCTTCCCAGAAGACTCCAGCGTCTGGGAGGTCTTTGAAGAGGATTCTGGGGAATGTTTGTGTGCTCTTAAAAGGAGACGGGAAGATTAGATGTGATGCCTGGAATCACAGCAGCCATGTTGCTAGACTTGAAATGAAGCCGGCAAGAGGGTGACAGAGCTGAAAACATATCCAGAGTCCATAAATGCATCATTGAGTCATTTAGATCGTCTGCACCTGAAGCTTAGCATGCTAAATACTAATGTAGTTTAGGATACTAAATAATACATGAACTTACTTTCTCATCCTACTTGAGTTGGGGTTTCAGGTTATTGCCATTAAAGCATCATGACTGATATATTAATTGGAAGACTCTATCTTTCATCTGCCATTTAATATTGTCTATGAGAAAACTGGTTTCTACCTGTTAATTATGTGGAAAGTGACTTAAAGTCATGTCAAATCACTGTTAGAGATGGTCTCTTTATAATAACTTTACATGTTTGATAATGTGTGCAAATCAACTGAGTCTACATGAATTTTACCTCCTTTCAAGCTGCCTTGCAGGGCATCTGCTTGGAGTCTACCATTTGGGAGCTTGAGTTACAGAACATTGAGGGTATTGCTTCATTTCTTCAAGAGAAAAATGATGGAAGGGCTGGCCATTTTTGTCAATCTGGAATAGCGTCTACCTGCACATTTAATATTGTTAGGAACTTTGTGAAGAACTTATCAGGGGTTCGTGATCCTCCTTTGTAATCTTACTAGAGTTTTTGGTTCTAATGGAAAGGCTGGCCATTTTTGTCAATCTAGAATAGCATCCATCTGCCATTTACTGTCGTTAGGAACGTTGTGAGGAACTTGCTCATCAGGGGTTTGTGGTCCTCCTTTGTAATCTTACCGGAGTTTTTGGTTCTCTAACATCAGGTGCTAGCGGGGGCCAAGATGGAGCCCAGTGGAGTGAGCTGTTTGCAAATATCAGGATATGGGAAACCAGAGGTTTTCTAAATGAGACAGACATGTTAGTGAATCTGTGAAGAAAAGTGATTTAAGAATAACCTTAATATATGTGTGTGTGTGTGTGTGTGTATGTGTGTGTGTGTGTATTCTGACTCTGTTACTCAGGTTGGAGTGCAGTGGCGCAATCTTGGCTCACTGCAACCTCCACCTCTTGGGTTCAGTTGAGTCTCCTACCTCAGCCTCCTGAGTAGATGGGATTACAGGTGCACGCCACCATGCCTGGCTAATTTTTGTATTTTTAGTAGAGATGGGCTTTCACCCTGTTGACCAGGGCTGGTTTCAACTCCTGACCTCAGGTGATCTGCCTGCCTTGGCCTCCCAAAGTGCTGGGATTACAGGCGTGAGCCACCGTGTCCAGCCTTCTTTTAGTTTTAATGCATAGGTTTGTGTAACCAACTCCATAGTCAGGATATGGGATGTTTCTGTCAACTCGGAAAATTCCCTTGTGTTGCACCCCCAGCCCCTGTTCACCATCCATCTTTGCTCTGTCACTAATTTCAGTTTGGTCTTTTCCAGTATGTCATATAAATGGAATCTAACATTTGTAACCTTGTGAGACTGCCTGCTTTCATTCAGCCGAATGTCTTTGTGATTCCCACAGCGCACTCACTTTTGCTGTCTCATATCAATGGTATGGATGTACCACAGTGTGTTTATCCATTCACTTACTGAAGAACAGTTGAGTTGTGTCCAGTTTGGGGCAATTATGAATAGAACTGCTATAAACTCTCATACAGGTTTTGATGTGGATGCAGTTTGATTTCTCATGGACAAATAGCTAGAAGGAAAATCCTTACCAGCACTTGGTATTGTCAGAATTTTTTATCTTGGTCATTTTAATAGGTGTGTAGTGGTAGCTCATCATGGTTATATACTTTTTTAACTAAAAAACAATACAGAGAAAAACATCTTTAAGAAAGGCTGACCTGAAGATGTGACTAAACCATTTCCTGGACTGTCTGGCAGAAAAAGACCAGAGAAGCTTTGCTGACTGCCTGCGTTTTGAAGGAGTGGATTGGAAAGAGCAATTTGGGTCTAAAATCGGAGCCCCAGAATGGAACAGTGCCAGCATGAAGTAAATAAATAAGATGTCAGTCCTGTAATGCTTATCTCAGAGACCTGTTGGTTCTCTATGTGAACATAAAGGGATAATCATTCAAAAGTAAAATTACAGAAGTAACTACAAGGCACCGTGGAGGTGGAGAAAGGAGTGTAGGCTCTGGGCATGCTTTGTTATCTGTCCTTGCATGACGTGCTACCCCCAGAGTTGAGTGGCTTGAAACAATGGTGAATACTGATTATCTTTTGCAGTTTTTGTGGGTTAGGACTTTGGAAATGGCTTCAATGAACAGTTCTGGCTTGGATGTTTGCGATAAAGATGTCAGCTGGAAGCTGGGCACATGGTGGCACATACCTGTAGTCTTAGCTACTCAGGAGGCAGAGGGGAGAGGATCGCTTGAGCCCAGTTCCCAGCCTTGGCAACATAGCAAGACCCCATCTCTATTTTTTAAAAAAGCCAACTGGGATCGTGGGATCTGCTACCCAGGAGCCCGATAAACTCCTTAGGCAGGGTGCTTGAGTACCTTACAGCGTGGTGGCTAGCTTCTCCCAGAGCGAGTGATCCATTAGGAAACCAAGGGAAAGCTACTGGTGGCTTCCTTAAATTATACTTTAATTTTTTATTTTTTGAGACTGGGTCTCTCTCTGTCACCCAGGCTGGAGTACAGTGGTGTGATCTCAGCTCATTGCAACCTCCACCTCCCAGGCTCAAACGATCCTCCCACTTCAGTCTCCCAAGTAGCTGAGACTACAGGTATGCATCACCACACCTGGCTAATTTTTGTATTTTCTTGTAGAGAAGGGGGTCTCACAATGTTGCCCAGGCTAGTCTCGAATTCCTGAGCTCAAGCAGTTGTCCACGTCAGCCTCCTAAAGTGCTGGGATTACAGGGGTGAGCCACTGAACCCAGACCTGCTGTGGCTGTGACGCCAACCATGGAAGTTATACACTGTCACTTCCACAGTATTCTCGGGCTTACTGCCAGCCGTGACTCACTGGGAGGCGGTTACGCGCAAGTGTGGATGCCAGGAGGCAAGAATCATCGAGCGCTGTCTTGGAAGCTTGCTACCACAGGGCCCTGAGTAGCTGTGCTCAAATCCCTCTTCTGCTACTCAAGAGGTATGTGGTCTAGAGCAAGTCATTTCATTTGAATCCCGGTTTCCTCCCATATTAAAAAAAATAATAATACCTTCTGAATAATGCCCATTAAGATACAAATCATGGATTCTAAATAGCTTTTTATAAAAGTCCTTGCGATCACTGTTTTTTAAGATCTGGAATTTTGGCCATTTGGAATTTCTTTTGAGAATGAAAGATAATACATGAAAATATACTCTCTAGCAATTTATAAAAGACTTAAGACATGGTAGCTGTTATTTGTATTATTAAACTATGAAACTTTGAATCTGAACTGTGTGTAAGCATGTAAACATTCTTTTTAGGAAAAGTCTTAGTCATGCAGATTCTTTCACTTTATTTATTTTCAGGCATAAGTTCTTACAGTGTCACCCAGGCTGGAGCGCAGTGGTGCAGTTGTAGCTCATTGCAGCCTTGAACTCCCGGCTCAAATGATCCACCTACCTTAGCTTTCCAAAGTCGGGGGATTACAGGTGTGAGCCACTGTGCAGGCTGATGTTTAAATTTTGTATAGAGATGGAGCCTTGCTATGTTGCACAGGCTGGTCTTGAATGCCTGGCATCAAGCAATCCTCCTGCCTCAGCCTCCCAAAGTGCTAGGGTGAGCTACTGTACCTGGTCGCCATTAGAATCTGGGTTTTTTAAATTTAAATTTAAATTTTTTTTGAAGAGACAGTGTTTTGCTGTGTTGCCCAAGCTGATCTCGAACTCCTGGGCTCAAGCAATCCTGCCTTGGCATCCCAAAGTGCTGGGATTACAGGCATGAGCTACCGTACCCGGCCTAGAATCTGTATATGTTTTTATTTATGTTTTCCTTTCCTGAAAGGGGAAAGCCAGTCCCTAAATTAGCAAAAATGACATTCATCATCTAGTCTTCTGTAATACCCCGAAATAAGAAGTACGTAATTTGAGGTCTGCTGGGCTGTGCTGGAAGGAGGTCGAGAGACATTATTGATGAGTTTAGCATGTCTGCAGAGTGGGCGTTGAAGGATCACCGCACTGCAGCACCCTCGCTTTATAGAGGTTTTAGAGAACGCTCACTTGTGAAAGTAGTTTTGGAATGCCTGAATCAGCACCCTTTGAATTGACTGGAGTAGTCAAGAAGTTTTGGTTTTGAAGTGATCATTGTGTGGGATCATGTTACTGTTTTGCTGGAATTGATGAGTGTGGCTGGAAGAAACCTGGTGTTTTTGCCCCATTTTCTTTCCCAGCCTCCTGTACTTCCCTCTTCCCCCATCAGTCCCCCTCGCCCATGCTGTCTAGGTGACCTTCCGACAACAAGCCACAGGCTTCCTCTGTCACATCTTTCCATCTGCCACTGCCCGGGCCTCCACCAAGACCCTCTCTGCTCTGACATTCACCCAGTCCCTGCCTACCTCCTTCCAGAGCCTTCCCTAAGGCTAACATCTCCTGGGTGCCACAGTGGACCCTCTGTGCTTTTACTGGCATGTTTACTCTCTTCCCTGCTTACTTTGCTCATCTGAGCCCTAACATTTATTGAACATTTGAAGTCCTAGGCTGAGATCTAACAGACCAACCACCCTGATTTTTATCCTCATTTTACATAAGAGGGAGATGGAGGCTCAGAGAGGTTAAGGTGTTGCCTAAGGTCACACAGCTTATAATTGGCAGAGCAGAGGTAGAAGCTCAGGAAGTTTTTCCTCACTTAGAACAACTTCTACTTAAGTATTTTACACATCTGCGTTCCTAATGCCTGGCAAAGTGCCAGGAGCATAGCAGGTTCTCAATAAATAGTTGTTGAAAATGAACTCTCTTAAGCAGTACACTTTATCACAAATCGTTTCTGTACTTTTGTTTGTAAAATGTAGCCTCCCTTGGCCTTCTGCAGGATGAGGTTCTGAGTTACTGCTCTTCCTTGACCCTCCTGTGGCTGGGGGGTCATTTACCACTTCTTTTGTGATTACACTGTTAGTTTGCGGCTTAAAAGATGAGCATGTTTGCTTAAAATTCTATGCATGACGTATACTTACATGCACTGAGAAAAGGCTGTTACTTAGGTTTTCTTTGCATGGGATTAATGGAGGTGGTTTTTATTTTCCACTTTGAACTTTTCTGTATTGTTCCCATGAATTTTTATTGCTTTTGTAATTACCAAGGAGAAGAGTGAACTGTTTTTTTCAGAGTGCACGAAAAGGAAAACCTTAAAATTTTTCCCCCTGTGGATTAAGCTAAGCCTGCCACACATGTGAAAAGTCACGGGGGACATACTTTGGCTGCAGAACATGCATGGCAGATCTGTCCCTGCCCTACTACTGGAACCATTTACTCCCAGGTCATTTTCTTATTCCAGTGTGTCATGGGCACATAACAGAGGAAGACAGGTGTGCATGACGCTTGATTGAGAGGTGGTCTTCTGGGAGAGATGGTTATTTTAAGGAGTGTATTTGTAGTTCAGAAGTTCAAGGTTGTCCAGGTGAGTGGGATGCTTTGGTTTTGGAGGTAGAGTAATGCATTAGTATGAACTCAGGCTCTAGGTACCATATGAGAATAGTAACTCCAGAGTCACACAAATAAACCCCAAAGTGTGAGTTTGAGGTCAGGCCCAGAGCCTTTGGCAGGGGACCAGGGACAGGGAACAGTTGCTTTTCTTAGGATTATAGGTAATTTAGCCAGGACTGCAGGGGCTAAGAGACTGTCGGGTGGTTTGATTCTTTCGATTTTAAAATGGCATGATTCACTGTTAGGAAAGAAAGTTCTGCGGGAGGCAGAGATGGTTTTCTCTCCCCTCTGTGTCACGCTGTTTGTGGCCACACCCGCCCGTTCACCTGGAGGAGCTAGCAGGAGGGGCACTGTCCTAGCTCCGTTCCTTGCTTTCCCTGGCATAATTTTGGGCCAGGAAGATTCATCGGTTCTAAAAACTGAGGAGAAAGAGTAAGAAAAGTCTGTCTTCAAGGTAGAGAAATCCCAGTGATCTGTCAAAACCCATTTCCTGAACATTGCTTGGAAGTCTACTGCGTGAACTGGCATGACAAAGAGCGTGTAGGAAACGCTTTCTGGCCCATCCTCGGAATCGTGCTGCTTGATGGGGTGCTATTCCCATGGCCGGTTTTGTGCTAGTATCTTGCTAGGCACTGCGCTCAGCGTGTTGCAAAGATTTTTACTTGACCCTTCAGTGAGGAAGGTATTCATTTGACAGGAGAGGAAGCTAAGGCTTAGACTATATGGTATTATGCCCAATGTCACACAGCTAATAAGCGAAATCAGGTTTTCCCAGAGTCGACGTTCTTCTCGAAGGCACAGTTTGGGGTCTTCTTGTGGTACAGGTGTCCCTGAGTATGCCAGATGAGGGTAACAGGAGATACCCAAGATCAGGCTCAGACCCAATCTTTATTGAAAATTTTATTGCTTTGTTCATTGTGGATTTTTTTTTTTTTTGAGACGGAGTCTTGCTCTTGTCGCCCAGGCTGGAGCATAATGGTGCGATCTTGGCTCACCCTAATCTCCGCCTCCCAGTATTCAAGTGAGTCTCCTGTCTCAGCCTCCTGAGTAGCTGGGATTACAGGCATGCACTACCATGCCTGGCTAATTTTGTATTTTTAGTAGAAACGGGGTTTCTCCATGTTGGTCAGGCTGGTCTGGAACTCCAGACCTCAGGTGATCCACCCACCTTGGCCTCCCAAAGTGCTGGGATTACAGGTGTGAGTCACCATGCCTGGCCTACTTCTGATTTTAAAAAATATCCATTACATATGACTATCTTAAAATTATGGAGTGTCTGGCACCCCCTTAAATTTTGCACCCGAGGCGAGTGCCTCACTGGCCTCACCCTAGTGCCAAGTAGTGAGCAGCTGTGGAGTGGGAGGATGAAAATCCAGTCAATCACCAGACGATTTCGTCATCATTTTTGGCGTTGTAGTACGATGTAGTTTTCCTTCAAGACATTTTTGGAGGTGAGTCATGGTCTTAAAGATGTACTTTAGCTTCACCTTTGAATATACTGATTCGTCTGTTACACAGTTGTTGGTACCAGAGGTTGCTTGCAGCATTTCACCTTTGAGAAGCCAAAGCCCAGGTCCAGTGAAAGCCTGTGAGTGTCACTGTGCCCAGGAAACCGTTCGTTTGGAGCTTGGTAATGGTGGTGAGGGAAGAAGGAGTTCTATTTTTAAATGAAGTCACATCATAAAAGAGCTGAGAAGTTAAGCCCCCTTTGAGTGCATATGCCAGCACTCTGGCAGGTGTGTGCTGTAGGCGTGATGGTGGGGCCTGGGCCCCTGCCTGGTGCTGGGCAGTGGCTGTTCCCTTTCCCTGCATTGCTGTAGGATGACTTGGGTAGACCAGCTGTCCACAGATTGTAAAGATAGCCTAATGTATTTCACGTAGCAATGGGCTGTGCTTCACTGAGGCTTTAAAAAAAATGTAAAAATAATCTCGTTTCTTCAAAAGCTTTTTTCTTCTTTTAATTTCGAAAATAAAAAATAGGGTCATTGTAGAAACATTGAAAGTGAAGAAAAGTAGGCAGAATACATACACGCAGACACCTGTTGTTAACGACTGCCGCTCCAGCATACACAGATTGCTTTTGTCGTATTTGCCGTATTAAAAAAAAAATTTGAGTCTTGCTCTATAGCCTAGGCCGGAGTGCAGTGGCATAATCTTGGCTTACTGCAACCTCCACCTCCTGGGTTCAAGCGATCCTCCTGCCTCAGCCTCCTGAGTAGCTGGGATTATAGTTGCATACCACCACAACTGGCTAATTTTTTTTTTTTTTTGGTATTTTTAGTAGAGGCAGATTTTCGCCATGTTGGCCAGGCTGGTCTCGAACTCCTGATCTCAGATGATCCACCCGACTTGGCCTCCCAAAGTGCTGCGAGTACAGGAGTGAATCATTGTACCTGACTTATATTTGTCTTGATTTCTTTCCTTAAATTTTAAAAAATGGACTTTATTATTTATAGCAGTTTTAGGTTCTCAGCAAAATGGAGTGGAAGCTAGAATTCCCCTGTGCCCTCCCCGCAAACCTCCCCTACTATCAACAGCCCATAATTTCCTTACTTTTTTACATATTTAAGAATGCTCTATTTTTTTTGTGTTGATACTATACACATGTTTTGTGAATTTCTTTCCCCTCCGTTATCTTGCCTCAGTAATCTTTTTTTTTTGATATGGAGTTTTGTTCTTATTGCCCAGGCTGGAGTGCAATGGTGCGATCTCTGCTCTCTGCAACCTCTGCCTCTCAGGTTCAAGCGATTCTCCTGCCTCAACCTCCTGAGTAGCTGGGATTACAGGCACATGGCACACGCCACCATGCGTGGCTAATTTTTGTGTTTTTAGTAGAGACGAGGTTTCATCATGTTGGTCAGGCTGGTCTTGAACTCCTGACCTCGTGATCTGCCCACCTCAGCCTCCCAAAGTGCTGGGATTACAGGCATGAGCCACTAGGCCTGGCCACTTCAATAATTTTTAAGTGAACATGATTGAGGTCAAAGATCTCTTGAGGTCATTTCCTGTTGACCTTTCTCTGAGGAATGTGGCTGAGTTCACGTGATGGGAAGGGGGTTCCCAGATGTCCTTCAAGCCCTTGTATATTTATTACGTGGTGATTTCCCAGAATGTGTATAGAAGGCTTTAGGGACTATGAAGTCTCTGCCTTCTTGTCTCTTTTTCTCTTTCTTTCCCTCCCTCCCTCCCTCCTTCCCTCCATTGTTCCTACCTTCTTTCTTTCTCCCTTTTTTTTCTGAGGCAGGGTCTCATTCTGTCCCCAGAGCTGGAGTGCAGTGGTTTGATCATAGCTCATTGCAGCCTCAACCACCGAGGCCCAAGCGATCCTCCCACCTCAGCCTCCCAGGTAGCTGAAACTACAGGTGTAGGCTGCCACTTCTGGCCAATTTTTGGAATTTCTTTGTAGAGATGGGGGTCTTGCTGTCTTCGCCAGGCAGGTCTCAAAATGACCCCAAGCAATCCTCTCCTCTTAGCCTCCCAAAGTGCTGGATTACAGGCCGCCACTGTGCCTGTCTTTTCCTGTCTCTTTTATCATTTGCCTTTTTTCTCACTGGCCCTTGGGGGAGGGGGTTTGGGATTCACTTTCTATTAAAAGTGTTCTTCATGGGTTAGAAAATAGAAATGTAGCGAGAATGTTTCCAGAAAAGTCTTAAGTGTCAGGGGAATCACCTAAGTGAGATGAATCCGTTAATACTCCTGTTTGCCATGCCTGCATACAAGTGTGGGGTTTCAAAGTGGCATAGGATGGATTGCCAGGGTGGTGGGCAGGCGGGAACTGACGAGGCCTGCCTTCTCAGTAATGTGTAGAGGAGAATCTTTTCCTTGTGTACCAACAGTTTTGGCTTATTTTGCTCCTTCTGTGCAGCTATTCCTAGCTCAAGGCATGGACTTTAGTAGGTGTTCATTAAATCTTTGTTGAAGAAATCCCTCTTGGGGTTTCTGGATAAACTTACCTTGAACCTCTCAAGCTGTGAGGGCTGACCTCACAGCTCTTTGGCCCCCATGGTCTATAAAAGCCTTGAATTTATGTGATCCTAGTCTTCAGACACTGTTTATCTGCTTTACCCATCCTTTGACTTCTAGATTGTTTCTGTCTTTCCCACGTCCAGGCTTCTTGGCCTCTGGTGAAGTTAGAAGTGCTCTAAGAATGTTCTAGGAATGACTGAGACGCCTTGCAAGTCAGGAGTTACAAGATGTTAAAAACAAATACCCACAGCCAGGAGCGGTGGCTCACACCTGTAATCCCAGCACTTTGGGAGGCCGAGGCGGGTGGATCACGAGGTCAAGAGATCGAGACCATCCTGGTCAACATGGTGAAACCCTGTCTCTACTAAAAATACATAAAATTAGCTGGGCATGGTGGCACATGCCTGTAGTCCTGGCTACTCAGGAGGCTGAGGCAGGAGAATTGCCTGAACCCAGGAGGCAGATGTTGCAGTGAGCCGAGATCTCGCCATTGCACTCCAGCCTGGGTAAACAAGAGTGAAACTGCACTCCAGCCTGGGTAAACAAGAGTGAAACTCCTTCTCAAAAAACAAAACAAAACAAAACAAATACCCACTTAGGTTGCTGGCGAGGTTGAGGAGAATAGGAAACACTTATACACTGTTGGTGAGAGTGTGAATTAGTTCAGTCGTGGTGGAAAGCAGTGTTGCAATTCCTCAGAGGGCAAAATACAGAACTGCCATTCAACTGAGCAACCTCATTATTGGGTACATACCCCCAAAATATAAATCATTCTACCATAAGGACATATGCATGTGAATGTTCATTGTAGCACTATTCACAATAGCAAACACGTGGAAGCAGTCTAAATTCCCACCAGTGACAGATTGGATAAAGAAAATGTGGTATATGGCTGGGCACAGTGGCTCACACCTGTAATCCCAGCACTTTGGGAGGCCGAGGTGGGCGGATCACCTGCGGTCGGGAATTTGAGACCAGCCTGGCCAACATGGAGAAACCCTGTCTCTACTAAAAATACAAAATTAGTTGGGTGTGGTGGTCGTGCCTGTAATCCCAGCTACTTGGGTGGCTGAGCAGGAGAATAGCTTGAACCCGGGAGGCAGAGGTTGCAGTGAGCTGAGATTGTACCATTACACTCCAGTCCGGGCAACAAGAGTGAAACTCTGGAGAAAAAAAAGAAAAAAAAAAAGAAAGTGGGGTACATGTATACCGTGGAATACCATGTAACCATAAAAAAGAACAAAATCATGGTCTTTGCAGGGACTTGGATGGAGCTGGAAACCATTATCCTTAGCAAAATAAGAGTAACAGAAAAGCAAATGCTGCATGTTGTCACTTATAAGTGGGGGCTAAACGATGGGAACTCGCGGACACGTAGAGGGGAGCAACACACACTGGGTCTACTTGAGCTGGAGGGTGGCAGGAGGGAGAAGATCAGAAAAAACAACTATTGGGTACTAGGCTTAGTACCTGGATGACGAAAAAGTCTGTACAACAAACCTCTGTGACGTAAGTTTACCTATATAACAGACCCGCACATGTACCCTGAACTTAAAACAAAAGATAAAGAGTAAAAACACAAAAATCCACCCCCGCTTCAAATCCCAAATACCCGATTAGGAAGAACAAATACTTACTCGTTTGTGGGTTTTTTTGAGATGGGATCTCACTATGTCACCGAAGCTGGAGTGCAGCGGCATGATCTAGGTTCACTGCAACATCTGCCTCCCAAATTCAAGTAATCAAAAATACTTACTTGGTAGTATGATACCATACGTTAGTGGTTTATACTTTAAGCATGACTTTTTCTTTCTTTCTTTCTTTCTCTTTTTTTTTTTTTTTTTTGAGACGGAGTTTTGCTTGTCGCCCAGGCTGAAGTGTAATGGTGTGATCTTGGTTCACTGCAGCCTCTGCCTCCTGGATTCAAGCAATTCTCCTGCCTTAGCCTCCTGAGTGGCTGTGATTACAGGTGCCTGCCCCATGCCCAGCTAATTTTTGAATTTTTAGTAGAGATGCGGTTTCACCACATTGGCCAGGTTGGTCTTGAACTCCTGACCTCTGGTAATCCACCAGCCTTGGCCTCCCAAAGTGCTGGGATTACAAGCATGAGCCACTGTGCCCGGCCAGCATGACCTTTTGTAAATACTTCATGATTATCCTCCTTTAGCTTAATTCTAATTGCCGGATTGCTTGACTGTACCTCCACGAATAATCCTTTTGGCATTAACTCCTGCGAATGCCTTACTTTTAACGAACAGTTTACCTAAAAGCATCTAAGATTGTGCAGGAAACAAGGGACAGAAAGTTCCAGGAAACTGGCATATGGATAGTTTGCCTCCATTTGTATTTGTTGATTTATGGGCCACCGAGGTCCGTTTTGGGGGTGTGGCATTTGTTTTCACCATATGGCCGGTGATGGAACATCTGGACTCTGTTTACCTGACATCCACAGGGCAGCATTTCAGGGACTCCTGTTTTGAGAATGTGGGAAAGGACGTGTGAGTTCTAGTCTGAAAGAGTCAGAGTCTAGGTTGCTCTTGGCAGGTTTGTGCTCAAGTCTTTTAATTCTTTCTAATTGAATCCCTTGGCGTAAGATTCTTTTGATTTGTATTTGATTAAACAACAAAGCAACACATCTGTGGCCTTCATTTGTATGCATTTTTACCCACTGCTGTGAACCCAATGAGAGGCGTCTTTCAGAGAACTTAGATTTTTGTTTAATACCAAACAAGCTGATATTCTTAATTGTTTTAGGAATTACATGGCATTTTTCATTGTTGTTCTGGCTCCCTCCTCCGCCATTGCATGTGTAAATATGTGTGAGAGGGTAACATCTCCAAAATAGAGCCATGGTCTGGCAAGTTGAGAGGTTTGTCAGTTAGAATTGTCAAAAGTGGGTTAGCCTCAGTGGCTCACAGCTGTAATCCCAGCACTTTCTGAGGCCAAGGCAGGTGCTCACTTTAGGTCAGGAGTTTGAGACCAGCCTGGTCAACATGGTGAAATCCCATCTCCACTAAAAATACAAAAATCAGCTGAGCATGGTGGCGGATAGCTGTAATTTCAGTTCCTCTGGAGGCTGAGTCAGGAGAATCGCTTGAACCCAGGAGGGGGACATTGCAGTGAGGCAAGATTGTACCACTGCACCCCGGCCTGGGTAACAGAGCGAGACTGTGTCTCAAAAAAAAAAAAAGAATTGTCCAGAGTGAATGATGTGATGATTGCTTTGTTGGTCTCATTCTTTATCCTTTAAGTAATTTAAAATCATATTGTAACTTGGCATATTATGCTGATATTAAAGGAAATGAAACAGTTTTTGAGGAGAAACCTCAGTGTTTCAAGGCAGATTGTAACTGTCGGAGGAACAGGTATTGTGAGTGTGCTCTTCTGTGCCCAGAGATGGACATGCCTTGATTTTTAAACCCCACTGATTCAGAGTTCAGGACAGTTTGACCTTTGTCAGTCTGAAGTTTGTTTTAACAGAAGGCTGTGGGGAAAAGTTTGTTAAATAATGAAAGTAAAGTTACAGGGGAAAGTTTATTTAAGAAAAGAGGCTTTTCCCAACACTTTAGCAGCATTAGTAATTATTTCCCGTTAAAACAAACCTAGTAAGAGCTTAATATGATAATCTCTCATCATTTAAAAAAGAAAACCCTTCCGGAAGTTTTTTTTTTTTTTTTTTTTTAGATTGAGACAGAGTCTTGCTCTGTCACCCAGGCTATAGTGCAGTGCATGAACTTGGTTCACCACAACCTCTGCCTCCCAGGTTCAAGTAGTTCTCCTGCCTCAGACACCCAGGTAGCTGGGATTACAGGCGCACATCGCCACCATACTTGGCTAATTCTTTTGTATTTTTAGTAGAGATGGGGTTTCGCCATGTTGGCCAGGCTGATCTCGAACTCCTGACCTCAGGTGATCTGCCTGCCTCTGCCTCCCAAAGTGCTGGGATTATAGGCGTGAGCCACCTGGCTGGGCCCAGAAGTATTTTATGCGTAGACATTTAACATAAATGGTAGCATACCTTAAATACGGTGTTGTGCCTGTTTTCTTCAGTTTAGTGCATTCTCAAGATGGTTTCATATTAGTACATAGAGATTGGCCTCATTCTCTTTACTGGCATATAAACAGAGGGGTACCATTAAATAATCTGTAAAATTTTCTCTGTTGATAGACATCTAGGTTGTTTTGAATATTTTGCTGGTCTAAATGATGCTGCTCTGAAGATCGTTGATACCTAAAGTATAGAATCCTAGGAGTAGGATCAGCGGTCAAAAGGTTTATTTGTTTTTAATATACATGGATGATGCCATATTGCCCTTCACGGTTTACAACCTTATACTTGTTCATTCGTTTTATGAACTTGTACATAGGGTTTACTTTGTGCCAGAAACTATATAAAATGTTTTACAAATATTGTTTAATTCCCAAAGCTACCTGAAAGGGAGAGGTATTATTACCACAGTTTTGCTGATGAGGAAACTGAGGGAGGAGTGATTAAGTAACTTGCCCAACATTTGCCAGCAGTAAGTAGTGAGCAAAGATCTGAACCCACGCAGTCTGGATCTGCTGTTGGCTCTTAATTACTGTGCTTAGGCCATTTCTCCCAAGCCTGAAACCCACGGTGATGGCATATATTTTTACCTGCCCTAATCTGTCAGTGTGATGCCAATTTTTCTTTCTTTCTTTTTTTTTTATTTTTATTTTGAGGCAGGGTCTCGCTTTGTCACTCTGGCTGGAGTGCAGTGTCGTGATGATGGTTCACTGCAGCCTTGAGCTCCTTGGGTTCAAGGGATCCTCCTACCTCAGCTTCCCGAGAAACTGCCTGGCTAATTTTTTTGTATTTTTAGTAGAAATCGGGTTTTGGCATGTTGCCCAGGCTTACCATGAACTCCTGGGCTCAGGCAATCCGCCTGCCTCGGCCTCCCAAAGTTCTGGGATTACAGTCATGTGCCACCATGCCCGGCCCAGTTTTTCTTAATTATCATTTTGCACTTTTCTTACTACTCATTGTGGTCGAATACATTTTCACATGTTGACAAGTTGACAAGCCATTTGTATTTTCTTGACCATCCTTCTCCTGTTCCTGTCCCTTACGCAGTTTTTCATGAGGTTGCAAATATTTTTCTTATTGATTTACAGGACTTCCTTTATATGTGGAGAATTCTTGATTTATAGGAGTTCCTTTGTATAGGGAAAAAAAATCAGCCCTTTATAATATGTAATTCAAATACTTTTTCCTACATTGTAGTTTGCTTTGGCTTTGCACTTTTTTAGTTGTTCCCCCACCCCGGGCCTCTAGCATTTAGGTCATGCTTACAGAGATCTGCAATTTGAGAACAGTTTCACTTTTTTTTCCCTGAAACAGTCTCATTCTGTCACCTGAGCTGGAGTGCAATGGCATGATCTTGGCTTATTGCAGCCCCCTCCCAGGTTCAAGGTATTCTCTTGCCTCAGCCTCCTGAGTAGCTGGGATTATAGGTGTCCACCACCACATCTGACTGATTTTTGTATTTTTAGTGGAGACAGGGTTTTATCATGTTGGTCGGGCTGGTCTCGAACTCCTGACCTCAAGCGATCCACCCACCTCAACCTCTCAAAGTGCTGGGATTATAGGCATGAGCCACCAGGCCTGGCTGCAATCAGTTTTTAAAAATCTTATATTTTCTTCTAGAACTTTATGGTTCATTAAAAAAAATCTACACTGACTTGTATAATACTGGGATCTAATTTTATCTTTCTAATAATAATCAGTAGTAATGATGCACAGCTATACAAGAATAAAGAGCCTTACAGTAGATTAGATTGGGTGCCATGCAGTTGTAATAGACTCTGCTATGACTACTGACAGCTGAACTGCATCATGAGCGTTGTGGCTCATGTATATACCATAACTAATTTTCCCCTGTTGTCCAATTTCGTTTTCCCTGGAGTTAATAGTTATCTTGCTTTTCCTTTGCTTCATTTTTCACATCCTTATCTAATTAATTCTGAAACTCTCACCTGTTGTCTAAATCTCCTTTTAGTCTGTTCAGATTAATCAGATCATTAGATATCCTGTTTCATCCTTGAGAGACCCTTGTCCAGAGTCTTCAGACGGACCAGGTTTCTCTCTGGCCTGGTCAGTGTCCTGGGGTCTCCCCCTGCTGTATTCTTGGTGGGTGGGGGGTGTTCCCTTTGCCTCTATTACCTGATGTAGGATCTGTGTCCTGGACAGCTTCAGGGATCTCTCCATGACCCTGATCACCCCTTTTGCGTCTCTTTCCTGAAATCTGTTTCCTGGAGCTTGTCTTCTGATTTCTCTTTTCTCCCCTTCGTTCTGGTGGAGCTCTTCCCAAACTATGTGGGGTGATAAACGCTTTGAGACCTTGTGGACTTGATAGAAGATCAGAAAACGGGATCATGGGCTGAGAGCTGTTTAAGAAGTAGTTGAGGCTGGATGCAGTGGCTCACGCCTGTAATCCCAGCACTTTGGGAGGCTGAGGTAGGTGGATCACGAGGTCAGGAGTTCGAGACCAGCCTGGCCAACATAGTGAAACCCTGTCTCTACTAAAAATACAAAAAACTAACTGGGCATGGTGTTGGGTACCTGTAATCCCAGCTACTTGGGAGGCTGAGGCAGGAGAATCGCTTGAACTCAGGCGGCAGAGGTTGCAGTGAGCCAAGATGGATCTAAAGTACTCCAGCCCAGGCGACAGTGTGAGACTCCATCTCAAAAAAAAACATAGTTGAAATGTTCAGGTGTCCTGTACTTCCTGCTGCGGGCAGAGGGATCAACGGTCAATCCTTACTGCCCTCACCCAGTGTGGTTCACAGTGCAGTCTTTGTTTAATTCTGTTGGTGTGTACGTTACTATGACTGTATGGACTTGTTCACTGCTGAGCCAGATAATGCCCTATGAGGATTTTCTTCCAAAACTGTGTTTTTATTGTTGTTGAGATAGTTCATTTTTAAAAATTTGTGATTTTTCCATGTATCCATTGCCAGTAACCTCAACCGACTTATCAGTTGTCTCTAAATTAATTTGTACTATCTCTAAGCCATATATAGCCACTCAGTTCCCCCATCATCCTTTTTCCTGGTGCTTCACCTTCTGTAGCACCCCCATCCTTCAGCTTCAGTCTGAATGGGTTGTACTCTAGGCCTAGTTCACAACCGTCATTCAGGGGCTCTCCTTTAGTCTCCTCCTTTCTTGGACACACTCTTTTCTGGATTCTGTGTCATCTCATTTCACGGTCTATTGCATTGTTTTGGTAGAACACATACGCTAGTAGCTTTCTCAGAAAGGTACAAGGAGCTGTATTTCTTTTAAATCTTTAACATATAAAAATATCTTTGCTGGGTGCAATGGTACATGCTTGTAATTCCAGCTCCTTGGAAGGCTGAGGTGGGAGGATTGCTTGAGGCCAGGAGGTCAAGACCAGCCTGGGAAACATGGCAAGACGTTGTCTTGTCTTCTGAAAGAACACCACCACCACCAAAACTTTAAGGCATGCTTAGATGTCCTTGATGATTTTACTACACACAGAAGTCAAAATGGAAACAATTACCCTTGAAATTTTGAAGACATTGCTCCGTTGTCTTCTAACATACTTTGTGTATGATTTATTTTTTTCTTTTTCTCCCTGGGACATTTTAGAATCTTCTCTTAAGATGATTTTAAAGTGTCATAACTTCTATCATGTATCTCGGTGTAGATCCTTTTAAAATTATTCTGGGCATTTTGCTTTCTCCATTTAGTCTGGAGACCATTGTCTATCAGCCTGACACATTTCCTAAGGTTTTAACAAATAATTTAATTCTTTTAAAACTATTTCCTATTGTTTACTAGGGCTTTAGGAAGATTCTCTACTTTCCTACCTTTAAAATTTTCCATCTAGTTATGTTTTGCTTTACTTTCTATGAGATCTCTTCAAATTAATCTTACAACTAACTACAGAAATAAAACTTTCAATTATCCATATGGCTAATTTTGGGGCGCTATTGGCCTTTTCTCATAGCATCTCTTCTTGTATTTTGGAACAGATTCTTATTCTCTCCGGGAATACATTTTAAAACATTTTCTTCTCCCTAGAATGTCTGCATTTTTTTTTTAAAGACAGTCTTACTCTGTCACATGCAGTGGTGTGATCTCGGATCATTGCAACCTCTGCCTCCCACGTCCAAGCAATTCTCTCACCTCAGCCTCCCAAGTAGCTAGGGTTACAGGCATGCACCACCGTGCCTGGCTAATTTTTGTAGTTTTAGTAGAGACAGGGTTTTACCATGTTGGCCAGGCTTGTCTTGAACTTCTGGCCTTAAATAATCCACCCGCCTCAGCCTCCCAAAGTGCTGGAATTACAGGTGTGAGCCACCCAGCCTGACCATCTACATGCTTGTAGAAGGCTTTTTTTCCTCATCTTTGTTTCGGATCTGTTTCACTTTGCAGGCTTTCCTTGAATGTTTACTGAGCCTTGGCTGATCTAAGGCACTTAAAATTGGGTTGGAATTTTTGTGCACATGGATGGTGCCTGTCAATTATTGATTTTTCTTTAAAATGATGAAGCAGCAACTGGTCTTTTGTCAAAGGAAACCCTCAAATATCAGTATGTGTGCTCATTGAGAGTCTCCTGAGGATAATTCCACCAGCCCTGCCTGGGATAAACCTGGATAAGCTCTTCAGGTAGCAGGATGGAGGAAGGGGACGGTGGGGTTCCCTGGTATGGTAAGTAGACTGATTCTTCCTCACTTCCCGCCACCTCATGCCTCATATTCAGCCATGAACTACACACACACCCTCTTTATCATTGGGCCTGGTGTATGTGAGTTTCTAACCTTCCTGGTGCAATGTCTTTGGGTAATACTCTTCTTTGGGGGTTGGGGCAGGCAGGAGAAGGTCCCTGGACGCAAAGTTCTAGCCTCGTCGTGTAATGACTCGAACCCTCTGTTCCCCACACCTTCCCCCTCCCCTTCAGCATGAGCCTCTTGGGCTTTGGACTATTTTGTTGGAATTCTCTAAGCATCACTTATGATGCTTTCCATCATCCAAATGCCAGTATAATCTCTCACCTGCTCTTGTTCCTGCTGCTGCTGCTCTCTGTGTGTGTATGTGTGTGTGTATTTGGTCCTCTTAAGTGCATTTACTGTAATTTTTATAGGATTTTTGGTGTGCAAACAGGCATGTGGTTAATCTGCCATGTTTAACTAAGTCCATTTTATTTTACTAAGGTATAAAATAAGACAGTTTAAAAACTTACTGTAACGGCAGTAATCATACCAGAGCTACACTGTTAAACAATTGTGCAAAATTTTTATTTTTATTAAATTCATTTATTTTTAATTTGAGACGGAGTCTTGCCGTGTTGCCAAGCTGGAGCACAGTGGCACAGTCTCGGCTCACTGCAACCTCCGCCTCCCGGGTTCAAGCGATTCTTCCGCCTGAGCCTCCCAAGTGGCTGGGACTACAGGCGCGTGCCAAAAGCCCAGCTATTTTTTGTATTTTTAGTAGAGACGGGGTTTCACCATGTTGGCCAGGATGATCTCGATCTCTTGACCTCATGATCTACCTGTCTCGGCTTAAAATTTTTATGTTCTAAGGGTGCAGATTCAGTCAGATATTCATGGATTAGTCTAATTTATGATTTCCTTAAAACCTCCCTCCCCATCATGAGATAGACTCTGAACTCGCATGAGAGTGTGAATGACATTTTTGAGTTGACCATTCAGACTTGCGCCCCTGCATGTACCTGCACACAGGTTTCGGTCACATTTCTATATCTCATTTTCTTTCTTATCTCACAGAAAATCTAATTCAGCCTGCGGTTTGGTTTTGTTTTGCTTTACGTCTCTGACTGCAGATGTTGTCGCGCCCTGGGGGTGTCTGGCAGCGTCACAGCAGTGCAGCAGTTCTCTTCTGGATGGTAACAAAGAGAAGATGCCACTGACGATGCAGGGCCATGGAAATCCGACTGTTCTTTTTCTGCACTCTGCTGTTTGTTGGGCAGGGTAGGAAAATGTATGAGAATTCTAGTTCTGATTAGCCGTGAATGAGACTTTTCTCAGTGGAGTCCTCCGGACACCAGGGTGTGGAGACTGACTTCATTTCTGCTGCTGAGGGAGGTCTCAGTGGCCGTTGGCACAGAGTGCCTGGAAGGCAAGAGAAACTGGCAGGATCAACAGAGCTCTGAAAATAGGGCGTCATGGGGGTTGGCACCAGGGCTGGGGCTGGTCTCTGTCAGTGCCACTGAGCAGTTATGTGACCAGCTAGGTTTCTGGTCTCCTTGACCCCCTTGGAATTTCCCCATGACCTCACCTCCCCAGGGGTTATAGCCAAAAAAATGAAAATCACAGAGCTGCCTCTAGCACAGCACTATTAAAATACACGAACCGAACAGTTCCTTAATGTTCAACAGACAGGAGCAGAGAAAAGTTACCTGTTAGACCTTAACCAGCCCACTTCCTGGTTTCTTTTAGACCTTGGGCGAGTGTGATAGTTTCCATATTTGTTTTTTTGCAAGTGGAAAAGCTGGAGAGAGAAGGAAGTGAGCTAATAACCAGCTTTTCAAGAGTGCTGACTTCTGCATTTCTTAGTACAGGATTTTGCCAGGCCCTTGACATTCATTTAAAGAAAAATAAGAATTCTTTCTCCTTGAACATCTGTGCAAATCAATGGGGGTGGGAGTCTAGAGCCCAAGGAGCTATGAGATAACTTAGCACATTTCTGAAAGCTAGGATGAGAGACTGCAGATCCACGCTATTGTACTGCACTGGCAACAACCCAACAGCAAAGGCAGACCAATGAAATGTGTCAAAAAGATACATTCACAGTGTGGCATAATCGCATTTTGAAAAATGTGCAGTAGATAAGTGGGGACATACACATTCTGGTTGCTTCATAAATAAAAGTAGTTCAGGATGTCTGTCTTTCTCATGCTTTTTAGCTCCAGCATTGGATATGTACTTCAAAAAATTCACTGCATCAGTTTGGCACAGAGCTCTTTTCAAATTCAGCATCATTTCAGTGCATTTCAGCCTTCTACATAGCTCTCAGCCAGGAAATCTCAGGTTTAATTAGGTCATTTGTTCTTGAGAGTTCTGTCCTTGCAAAACAGGAGAGGAATTTTTATGGGCAGTTGGCACACAGAAAAAGTCAACAGGAAAATGCTCCTGTTTTCTTCAATTTTAGGTGGTACTTAGGAAAATTCCTTAGAAGGAATTTTGTATATTTCAAGATATTAATCAATCTGAGTACAGTGTGTTCAGGTTTTGATTTTCATGTGCTCTAGGTTTTTGCCTTTCTGCCTGGAGTCTTTGGAATCCTAGGGGGTTTGTGACCCTGGAGTGCAGGCCTGTGAGGCATTTTCAGGATTTCAGAAACCCTAACCAGAAACTCGCAGTCATGGGGAGGGGGACCGGAGCTGCCTCCGTTAAGTCCATGCAAATTAATGAAAACATCAAAGCATTGTTTGGTTTTGCCATATTTTTCTCACATTGCTCATGTTGATTCAGAAGGACTTAATGACCATTACGTGTGCCTAAAGTGAACAGAAAAAAGGTCAAGTCAGTTGTTGCTTAACTGCAGCCTGGCTGATGTGTTCTTCTGACAGAAAGGATTGGGATCGGGGTGTGATGTGGTGGGACCCAGTCCAGACAGGATAAAGTGCCGGTAACCACCGTGCTGACTTTGAAAGCCAGCTGGCCTCACACTGCTCTTCAGTTCCCCAGCAGTGTGCTGTGTAAGGTGGTGCAGTGCTGATGGGGAACTGCCCTCATCCCTGTTCTCTGCTATTTCGGCAAAAGACTGAGGGGTCGCTCCAGCGTTGTGACCTTGGAGTGTGGTGATGGGGACTCAGCTCCCAGGGAATGTGTGCACTCCCTGCAGTCCTGCTTGCTGCTTTCCTTCCAACCCCAGAATGTTTGTTTCATATATTAATGTGAAAAATATACAGAGAAAAGACTGGAAGGAAACTGGCCAAAAATGTTAGCAGATTTTAACACTCTATGTTAGTAAACCAAATTGCCAAATCTAGCAATGCTTAGCAGCAATCGCCTTTCTGCTTAATTTTTGCAAATGATCGATCATGAACCTTATTCTGTCATTTTAAAAATGGATAAGAACTATATATCTTAGTGTATATTTGGAATGTTTTCAAAAGGTTGGTGACTTGGAGCACTTGTTGACAAGGTTCACAGGTGTAGCTGAGTCTGGTGTCTATTGGGGGGAGGTCTGAAACACACATGAATCATTGTAAAGAAACTCAAGTGAGCCTTGCGAGGAAAATGCTGGAGCCGGAGCTTAGTTTCTGCTTCAGAGTGCCTGAAAGTTTCATATTTCTTCTTTTGTACAGATTCCAAATGTTTTTGGAAGGCTTGAAAGTGAATAAAATAGCCCTTTGACAGAACTCACAAAAATGAAGGGACTTAGGGGGAGGGCCCAGTAAGTCATTGTACACGAGCTTTGTGTTGTTAGCTTTGGCAAGGACAATTCTTACAGAAAGCTTTATGTGAAATGCCGGAATACATGGCTTACTTTTATGGGGCACTTGAACTGTCTGCCTTATTGACTATCAAGTTGCCATTTTCTCTGCTTGAATTATATGTTTACAGCACATACTATATGTCAGGCACTGTTCTAAATAGTTTGCTACTTTTCACTTCAAAACAACCTTGTGAGATAGATACTACGTATGAGGAAACTGAGGCACAGAGAGGCAAAGTAACATACCCAAGGTTCATGCAGCTGTAACTGGTAGAACTATGACTTGAATCCTGTCTCACTCCTGGGTCTGTGCCCTCAACCACTGCTCTGCTTGTGACTAGAACCTGGTCGGGGTGGTGGGTGGGTGGATGGGTGTGGTTCAAGATCAAATTGAAGTGGAAAGTTTTGCCGAAGTTCGCTCTGCAGCAGGTGCTTGGGTAGCCAACTGCCAGGTTGCTTGGTTTGATTGACTTTCCACTGACTGTTTATTGAGATACCTGTTGGCCGTTAGACAACAGGAAGTATGTGAGACATGGTTCCAGCCTTCAAGGAATTCACAGCCGAAGTTGAGGTATGAGATAGGCTTTTATGAAAATTTACATAATCTGAGTCAGTTCCCTGTGAGGAACTCAGTGCAGATCTGCTGGTGTTTGTCTTGGGAGAGGACTATGTTGCCATTTTAAGTGAGAGGATGTTAACATCAGCCAAACGAAATCAAATCCAAACTATTCTTCTGTCAACTCCTCCCCTCCTTGGTTCTTAACTGATACCCCTCATGTGCTCTTTTACTAACTCTTGAACCCCATATGCTCCCATTCCTCCCAGTCTTGGTTCTGTCATTCCTCCTATCAGATAACTCTTTTGTTTTAGCTTTTTTGAAAAAAAGAAAATTTAAATTGTAGTACAAAACATAAAATTTACCCTCTTAACTATTCTTAAGTGTTCACTCGTATTAACTATATACATATTGATGTGTAACAGAGCTTTATAAGTTTTTTCTCTTGCAAAGCTCAAACTCTGTGCCCATTTTAAACAGTTCGCCACTCCTGCTCCTCCTAGCCCCTGGAAACCACCATTCTACTTTCTTTTTATGTAATTTTGACAACCCTAGATACCTTATATTAGTGAAATCATACAATATATTTGTCTCTTTGTGACTAGTTTCTTTCACTTAGCACAGTGTGGTCTTCAAGGTTCATTCAAGTTGTAGCATGTGATTC
>CM052648.1:179174435-179319326 GCA_028533165.1 Leontopithecus rosalia
TCAGGCAATTCTCCTGCCTCAGCCTCCCGAGTAGCTGGGATTACAGGCACGCGCCACCGGGCCCAGCTAATTTTTTTTGTATCTTTAGTAGAGACGGGGTTTCACTATGTTGACCAGGATGGTCTCGATCTGTTGACCTCGTGATCCACCCGCCTCGGCCTCCCAAAGTGCTGGGATTACAGGCTTGAGCCACCGCGCCTGGCGCATGTGATTCTTAAAAGGATCCGTTTAAATCTTTAAAAGGATATCCTTCCCGTTCAGGCTGTCTGTCTGTATGATACTGTGTGTCCATTCATCCATCCATGGACGCTTGGGTTGTTTACACCTCTTGGCTTTTGCGAGTAACACTGCAGTTAACATGGGAATGCAAATACCTCTCTGTGATCCGGATTTCAATTCTTTCTGTTACATACCCAGGAGTGGGATTACAGGAGGGCTGTCATCTCTAATCTTCCTCAGCAGGCCGCTTCTCCCCAGTGTCTTGAAAGACTTGAGTCTTTCTCATCTCTTTTTCCTAAAAAACAACAAAGTGTATTTTTAAGTGTGAGAATTACAGGAAACCTAAGCCATGGGAATTTTACCCTCATCGGGGTCTTCTGTGAAATGGGAATTTTCCCCACTTTTTGTAGCCCGAAGCTTCTGCAGTTTCGCCATCAGCTCTTTGGCCGGGTTGAAGATGCCGCCAGTCGGCTGGTCACAAACGTAGCATCGTGGGGTGGCCCGGAAATGCCCCAGCGCGCAGCTCTCGCAGAAATAATGCCTGCACTTGGTGACCACTGGTTTTTGGAAGGCCTGGCGACATATGAAACACTTGAATGGTATTTCCTCTTCCTCGCTTCCTACTTCATGGTTTTCGTCCTCGCAGATACCGTAGCGGCCCTCTTTCAGCTCCTGTTCAATTTGCCACCCGTGCTTGTAATCGGAACGGTCATGGAGGAATTTGCAGCTGTCCCCGAAGCCGCAGAAGCCGGTCTCCTTGTAGTCCTTGCAGATGTCGGGCTGGTAATCCCAGTGCACGGTGGCGCGCAGGTGCCCCGGCGCACGGATGGGGCCCTTCTTCGCCATTCCTGAGGAGGTGTTGCCCATGGATGTGTCCTTGGGCTTCAGGTACCTTGGGTAGTTGCGGATTCCCCGGTAGATCCGGTCGCGCTCCCGGCCCCGCAGTGCCTCCTGCACCTGCTGGCTGCGCTTGAAGATGGCCTGTGTATCGCGCTCCTTCTCGGTGTCCTGCTCGAAGTCGGCGGTGGCCCCCATGTCTTCTGGCCCCACTGGCTTTGCCGAGCGGGTGGACCGGTATACCACGCCGAGGCTCTCGGGCGCTGCCTCCTCGCCCCTCAGGTCGCAGTGAGCCGCCTTCTGCCAGACATGCAGGCCCCGGGGCCTTGGTGCCACCCGCGGGGACCTAGCCACCACGTCACCCTCGTCCCCGCTGCTGCTGCTATCTCTGCGCTCGGGGTCGCAGGCCGGGCGCTTTCTGAGGCCTGCAGCCCCTTTACGTCCAGACTTTCTGAGGAGGAAGGTGCACGTCTGGTCTGCCTGCTTGGCCGTCCTTCCTTGGGAAGATGGTGCTGCCATGTTTGAGTTTCAGGCTTCAAACGGTCGTGGCGTGCGCCGCTTTTGCGTCACCTTTGCGTAACCTTTACGTCACCGTCACAGCACTGCACGTGGAGCGTGGCCCCTGCCGTCCTAAAAAGCAAAAGCATGTAAAAGAAAAGCTTCTTCTAGGCCGGGTGCGGTGGCTCATGCCTGTAATCCCAGCCCTTTGGGAGGCAAGGCAGGCGAATCACCTGAGGTCACCAGTTCAAAACCAGCTTGGCCAACATGCCGAAACCCCTTCTCTACTAAAAATACAAAAATTCGCTGGGTGTAGCGTGTGCTGGAAGTCCCAGCTACTTGGGAGGCTGAGGCAGGAGAATCGCTTGAACCTGGGAGGCAGAGGTTGCAGTGAAAGGAGATCACACCACTGTACCCTAGCCTGGTGACAGAGCGAGACCCTGTCTCCAAAAAAAAAAAGAAAAATACAACTACAATTTCCCCTGCCCTTCCTTCCCTTGACCTGCCCCCCAGCCCTCAGATGGATTCCTTGAGAGTCATCTTCACTTGCTCCTCAGCTCCCTCAGTGCACACTCATTTTTCAACAGATTCTTAAAAGACCGGGTGGAATCAGTCCAGGTCATAGAGAACCTGTGGTGCTTATCCTAAAACACAGGTGCTCGAAATATGTATTTAAAAGCAACACATGCGCAGTGCAGAAAGCAAAAAGATGCAAGTAAAAAGTAAGACACCTATAATCCCTCCCCTCAAAGATAACCACTGTCAACAGTTTTGTTTCTGTTCTTTTCATCTAGCCTTTGTTAAAAGACTGTCATATCACACTGCACCTGTGGTTGTGTAGCTGGCTTTCATTTTGAAATAAGAGTAACACATGTAAACATTTCAGAAAAAATTATCAAGCACTTATTGTAATGGAAATTAGCTGTCCCCTGGCCAGCTTCTCCACAGGCCAATTCCTTGTACCTAAGATAATTATTTTCCTTTTTTTTGAGAACAAAGTCTTGCCCTGTCGCCCACACTGAAGTGCAGTGGCATGATCTCAGCTCACTGCAACCTCTGCCTCCTGGGTTCCAGCAATTTTTCCTGCCTCAGCCTCCCAAGTAGCTGGGATTACAGTTGTGTGCCACCACACCCAGCTAACTTCCGTGTTTTTAGTAGAGACAGGGTTTCGCCATGTTGGCCAGGCTGGTCTGGAACTCCTGACCTCGGTGATCCACCCACCTCGGCCTCCCAAAGTGCTGGAATTACAGACATCAACCACCGCACCTACCTTCAAATATTTGTAGTCCTTTTTTTCTTGTGTTTATCTTCAAGTTGTGAAATAATTCACTTAGAGAATTTAAATGGATTCCAGATGCATGTCATAAAATGTTATGTGCAATTTCTTTTTCAAATTTAGGTTCTATCTCTTTATCTACTAGAATGGAACATGAGATTTAACTCACTGGTAATGCCTACAAAATACTGGCTGCTGTGGGAAGAGGGAGAAGTTGTGTGGGTCTCTGTTCCTCGACACCAAGGCATTCTCAGTAAGAGGAAATAAGATGAATAAGCTTACAGTGTAAAGAACAATCTGCCATGTGTCATATTTCTCTTAGGATAGTAATTCTAGATTTTCCTTCAACCGTTAGAGCCCATCTTTCATGTTGGAAGTTTTTCTAAAATACTTGGTTATCTCCAGCTGTTTATACTTAAGAGTAAGGCATGTAAAAGCTGGCTGGAATCCACTGGTATTGTGGGGCTTGTACACTGGTGGACTCTCCCTTGTGTGATTCAGTTGGAACACTTTTTTATTGGGGACCCATAGATGTTGGTGTCCATATTAGTTAGTACGTTTTCATGCTGCTGATAAAGACATACTTGAGACTGGGCGGTTTACAAAAGAAAGATGTGTACATTTCCATGTGGCTGTGGAGGCCACACAGTCATGGCAGAAGGTGAAAGGTGTGTCTCACATGGTGGAAGACAAGAGAATGAGAACCAAGTGAAAAGGGTTTCCTCTTATAAAACCACCAGATCTCATGAGACTTATTCACTACCAGAGAACAGTATGGAGGAAACTGCCCCCATGATTCAGCTATCTCTGATAATTGGGTCCTTCCCACAACACAAGGGAATTATGGGAGCTACAGTTCAAAATGAGATTTGGGTGGGAATACAGCCAAACCGTATCAGTGTCTGTAGGTATTTTCTGCCGGGTTCTCGAGTTTCTGCAGAGAAGACTTCTCTCATGGTTCCACTGTGGGGTGTGATCTTTGCTGCCGTAGTTCTGTGATAAAAGCTGTAGAAGTGGACTGAGAAGGGAAGGCCTTATGATTTGGTGTGCAAACTTTGACTTAATCCCTCATTTTCAGTACAACATCTTATTCCTACCTTTGGTTGTTTCTGGGCCCTTTGAGCATAGGTTCTCCCAGATTCAGCCTCCACAAAAGAGATAATGTCCTGCTTCTGCGAGGCTAGGGAAAGGGTAGGTGCCTGGCTGCATGGGGTGGGATATTGTGTTACCTTTGCATTGCTATAAAGGAATGCCCAAGGGTAGGTAATTTATAGAGAAAAGAGGATTAGCTGATTTACAGTTCTGTAGGCTGTACAAGCAGCATGGCGTAGGTATCTGCTTCTGGTGAGTGCCTCAGTAAGCTTCCAGTTGATCATAATGGAAGGCAAAGAGGGAGCAGGCTGTGTCATGTGGCAAGAGTGGGAGGGGCCATGCACTTCTAAACAACCAGACCGTGAACACAGTGCAAGATCTTACTTATCACCCGGGGAATGGTGCTGAACCACTCATGAGGGATCCACCCATAATCCAGTCACCTCCTACCAGGCCCCACCTCCAACACTGGGAATCACAGTTCAGCATGAGATTTGGAAGCGAACAAATATCCAAACCATATCAGAGATTTTTCAGATTCTCAGCCAGTCTTCTTGTGTGCAGCCATATCTGTTTTCAGTGGTATTTGATTCTGGCAATTCCTGGGATTTGTCTTGAAATTGGTGTGCTGCTGCTTGCCATCTCCCTCTGCAGCCTTCAGTTTCAGCCTTCTTCCAAGTTAGTTAAGATTCTTCAGTTCACTTTCTTTCTTTTAAAATATTATTGATGTTCTTGTTTTCTCTGCTGTCTCTTCTGGCTCATTTGTGGGAGTCTGCCTTTGTAAAATAATGTTTATCATTTTAGTGGGATTTTGGGAGGGAATAGGGGTGAATGCCTGAGTGCAGTTGGTGGTGTTGAATGAGGAATGTTAGTAGGCTGGCTTCACTTAATAAGTATTTTCCCCTGTTCCCTAATATTTCTCCGTAATGTACATTTTAATGCCTACATGCTGATCAATTGTATGACTCTATTATGCCTTATTGTCCTATGATTTTTGTTAAGACTATATGTTTCCTCATTTATAGGCCTTTCCCTGGCTTTACATTTGCTTTCTTAGGTTAGATTCCTAGAAATAGAATTACAGAGTTTAAGCATTTTATTTTATTTATTTATTTTTTTTGTGACGAAGTCTCGCCGTATCACCCAGGCTGGAGTTGAGTGGTGTGATCTCGGCTCACTGATTAAGCATTTTTAAGACTTTTTTCTTTTGAGAGAGAATTTTGCTCTTGTCACTTTCTGAAAGAGTTTTATTGTAGGTAATCCACCAGGCATGCATGAGCATAGCTATTTCATTGCAGATAGCACTTCTCCTCGCTGGTTTAGGCCCACAGAGGTCTACAAAGTGAATGAAAAAAATGGGATGAACCAAATGAACTTCAGTAATTCTGTCAGCTTACATGTTAGGAAGTTTGGCTGTCTGAGGTCGCATCCTGGCTCTGTGACCTAGAGCAAATGACTTAACTGACCTGGATTTTAGTTTTGTCCCTGTGAAGTGGGCAATAATAGGAATAACAATAAGTGAATAGACTGAAGTTTAGATTTTTGCCTGGCGGGAATGGAGAAGCACAAAACTAATAAAGTCAGCAATAAGATTTTTCTTTATTATTAAAAAGTGACTTGTTTGGAAAGAGGGATGCATTCATATTACAAAAAAAGTCAAACAATACAAAAAAGTACAAAGAAGAAATGAAAAAACTCACCCTTAATCTTACCACTTAGAAATAATATTGTTAACTTATTATTATTATTTTTTTTCGAGAGCGAGTCTTACTGTCACCCAGGCTGGAGTGTAGTAGCACAGTCACAGCTCATTGTAACCTCAAACTCCGGGGCCATACACCTGGCTGATTTTTGCATTTTTTACGGAGACAGAGTCTCGCCATATTGCCCAGGCTTGTCTCAAACTCTTGGGCTCCAGTGATCCACCCACCTTGGCCTCCCAAAGTGCTGGGATTTCAGGGGTGAACCATCGTGCCAGCCACAATGTTTTATTTAGGGAAGCCCTCGGTAGGTACTGTGTTCCTTGAGGTCTTACACTTAAGCATAGCTGTTCCTTGCTTTTATATTTCAAGGACAATTTGGCTGAGTACCAAAGTCTTATGCCACACTTTCTTGCCCTCAAAATTTCTTAAGACATTGCTCCCATTCTTTTTTAGCACTGGATATTTCTGGAGGAGAAAGCTGAGGCTGGGTGAATGTTTCTTTCTTTTGCCTTTGACTAGTTTTTTCCATTGGGTATGCCCATGGGGTTCTCTTATTCTTTTTGAAGTTTAGAGTTTTACCAGTATTGCGTGGACATTGGCTGTTTTATGTCACTTTCCTAGTACATCCTGTACCGTAATATCTGTTGATTTAAGTCTGTTTTAGTATCAGTAAAATTTTAAGATCCTTTAATATTTTTGCATATATTTTGAATAATGCTCACTTTTTAGGAACCATACAGTTATGTTTTATCTCTTTTGTCTTCCAAATCTAGCATGTTTTCTTGTTATCATTTGTGTATCTGTGTTCCTCTTGTGGTTCCTTTTAGTAATTTTGAGTGATATCCTTGTTTGCTCTCTGCTTTTGTTTATAGGAGTTTACACTGTGTTTTATTTTTGTAGTTATGTGGCTTCCATTCTGAATTTTTTTTCCAGTCCATTTATTTCTTCAGCTCTTATCAGTCCATTTAAAATCTTAGATTGATGTCCATTCTTTGGAATTTTATATCTAGTCTCTGAGCCCTTTATTTTTAGAGTAACAACTTTATCTTTAATATTTTTGAGCCAATGGAGGACTATATTTCCAGAGCTCTTACTTAGTCTGTTACTTTTTCAGGCCCAGCTTCCTGGGCGTGGGACCTATGTATCCACGTAGAGGTCCATGATTAGACCAATGCTCTGCTCTCATTGTCTTGAAATTCTTAATAATTTCTGAACAGGTGGGTACGGTGGCTCACACCTGTAATCCCAGCACTTTGGGAGGCCGAGGCGGGCAGATCACAAGATCAGGAGATCAAGACCATCCTGCTCAACATGGTGAAGCCCTGTCTCTACTAAAAATAAAAAAATTAGCTGGGTGTGGTGGCATGTGCCTGTAGTCCCATGTACTCGGGAGGCTGAGGCAGGAGAATTGCTTGAACCTGGGAGGTAGAGGCTGCAGTGAGCTGAGATAGCACCACTGCACTCCAGCCTGGGCGACAGAGCAAGACTCTGTCTCAAAAATAATAATAATAATAATCTGTGAACAGTAGACACTGCATTTTCATTACACAGCAGCTTCTGTTGATTATTTTTACAAACGTGCATTATTATCTGCCTTTGCCTGTGTTCGTACTCTGTGGTCACTCATCTTTGAGGCTGAACTGTTTGCTGCAAAAACTGACATGGGTCTGTTGAGGACTGGAAGGCAGGGGTGGGCCGTGTTGTGAGACATGTGCTCACACTCAATGCCTCCACCGTGCTCCAAGAAATTGTGTTATTTCTTTTACCTTGAGATGATCCTCCTTTGGTTTTTGGCTTTCAGGAGGGCTTGTGTGTCTCATAGCCTGTCCCCTGAGGGCCCCCGCTCTCTGAGGCTAGGCTTGGCATATGGTGCATGTGGCGGTTGTTCCCGCAGCCCCTTTCTTCACTCTCAGTTTCCTGCTAATCCAGGCCAGGTCATAGGTATTAAAAATGACATCCACTGTTTCTCCTTCAGTTCCACCTTCCCAGCCAGATTTTAACTTTTAAAATACTTGAGAAGGGGAAGGAGGAAAGCAGTGTCAGACCCAAAGAACCAGCAAGTATTTATTATTTTTTTTTTGAGACTGAGTTTCACTCTAGTTGCCCAGGCTGGAATGCAGTGATGAGATCTTAGCTCGCCAAAACCTCTAGCTTTTGGGTTCAAGCGATTCTCCTGCCTCATTTGCCAGAGTAGCTGGGATTACAGGTGCCTGCCACCCTGCCCAGCTAATTTTTGTATTTTTAGTAGAGACGGGGTTTCAACATGTTGGCCAGGCTGCTTCAAAAGCCTAACCTTGGGTGATCTACCCACCTCAGCCTCCACAAAGTGCTGGGGTTACAGGCATGAGCCACATGCTCGGCCACCAGCAAGCATTTTAAAGTGTCATTTTAAAGTTCTGTGCTAATCAGGGTGCAGGAGGTTATTTGATTATTGGAAAATTGTTCATGCTGTATTAAAATTTAAAGGTGCTTTATAAAGCAGTACATGTAGTGTGATCCACCTGTTGTTGTTTGATTTAAGGAAATATGACTCTACATCAAAAAGTATTTGAAGGAAATAAATACCAAAACGTGATTGCCTGGATTCCTAACGCCCATCCTGCTTCCGCCTGCGGTGACTATGTGTAGCAGTGGCCAGCTCCTCAGCCTTTCCATTTTCTCCGTGGTCTTGCGCTCTAAGAATTCATGAGGGACTTGTTTTTAAAAAGATTGTTTCTAGTACTGTGTCTACTCTGCTTTAGTGGATTCAAATCAATTCATTCTGTTGTTTTTGGCAAATACTTCAAGCTAATGAGCATTTTAAGATACATAATTTTATTGATGAGATACTTTGAATAGGGAAGAACCAGCCTCACAACCAGCTTTCTTGAAAAACAAAACTCTTAATTCATAGAGTTTGCCAGTTTCCGTGGTGTAAATCCACCATGGCCAACTGCAGGCTAACGTGACACCATTGCACGCAGAATTAGGAAGAAGTGTGCGGTGGCGCATTCCTACGTAGTATTGCTACTGTCCAGATACAGCAGGGAAAATAACCTCACGATCTCAGATAGGTAAAAGTAAAATGTAAAATAATTAGGAAGTGATGATTTTTGAGTATTACTTCTATGAAATTTATGCTTAATATTGATATAATTTATTTTAATCCATGTCTTTATTTAACAACTGCTGGTAAAAATTCCTGAAAATTCAACAGCAGGTCCCCATGAGTTGATACAAAAAGAGAATACCACTGGAAAGAGCGCTTGAAATTTTAAAAAGGGCTTAACAGGGCAAGTCAAGAGAGTGAAGCATGCAGGCGCTGGAATCAGTATGGTAAAGCTCCCTGCAGTTGGTGCAGGTGCTGTTTTGCCCTAGATCTTTATAGTGGCAGGGGCGCTTGCTTTCTGTTTAAGGTTCCACATGATCAGAACACTGATGGAAGACTTGGAAGATAATCAAGTGCTCCGCTCCGTAGTACGTAATTTTCTTGGCATTGGAAATAGGAGGGCACCTTTCTTGATACCATTCCTGGAAATCAGCATAGGTTCCTTTAGAACCTTTTAATACATCCTAAGTGATTTTGATTCTGACAGTTAGTCATCTTTTTCTTTGCTGTGGTGGTAAACTATTTTAGTGGTGGTATAAATTTTAGTGTCTTTTTTTTAATTTTTGAGATGGAGTCTCCCTCTGTTGCCCAGGCTGTAGTGCCGTGGTGCTATCTCCGCTCACTACAACCTTGGCCTCCCAGGCTCAAGCAGTTCTCCTGCCTCAGCCTCCCAAGTAGCTGGGATTACAGATGCGTGCCACCATGCCCGACTAATTTTTGTATTTTTAGTAGAGATGGGGTTTCTCCATGTTGATTAGGCTGGTCTCAAACTCCTGACTTCAGGTGAATCCTTGGCCTCTGAAAGTGCTGAGATTACAGGGTGAGCCACTGTACCCGGCCATGTTTACAGTTTTAATCATTTTCACGTGTGCAGCACAGTGGTACTCTTGTATACTCACATTACTGTGTGACCATCACTGCCATCCATCTCCAGGACTTTTTCATTTTTGTCCTCTCTCTCCCCTGCCCCTGGTAACTCCTGCTTTCTGTCTCTGAATTTCCCTATTCTGGATATCTCATGGAAGAAGCGTCATACAGCATTCATCCTTTTGTGACGGGCCAGTTTCACTTAGCATAATCTCTTCATGGTTCAGCCATGTGGTAGCATGTGTCAGAATTTCCTTCTTTTTAAAGGCTGCGTAATAATCCATTGTATGTCTGTCCTGTTTAGTTTATCCCTCTGTTGCTTCTACATTTTGGCTATTATGAATAAAAAGATGTTATAGGCTGGGTGTGGTGGCTGATGCCTGTAATCCTAGCACTTTGGGAGGTCGAGGTGGGCAGATCAGTTGAGGTTAGGAGTTAGAGATCAGCCCGGCCAACATGGTGAAACTCTATTTCTACTAAAAACACAAAAATTAGCTGGGCGCGGTTGTGTATGCCTGTAGTCCCAGCTACTCAGGAGGCCAAGGCACGAGAATCACTTGAACCCGGGAGGCAGAGGTTGCAGTGAGTCGAGATTGCGCCACTTTACTCCAGCCTGGGAGATAGAGTGAGACTCTGTCTCAAAAACATAAAATGCTATGAAGATGCATATACACGTATGTCTGTTCAAATTTCTCCTTCCGTTTCTTTTGCGTATATACCCAAAAGTGGAATTGCTGGATCCTATGGCAGTTCTGTTTAATTTTTTGGGGAATTGCCTTACCATTTTCTATAGCTCATTCATTATTTTTTGACCTGGAAACGAGTATATCTTTGAAAAATTATTGCACTGCCTTGATTGCATCCCTTCCCTTGCAGGTAGTGTGTCTTTCTGTGAGCTTCCTCTTTGGTAATGGTGTTCTTTCAACATATCATATTTGAATATTGACACCGTAATGTGATAGCCCAATTAAGAGCAAATACTGTCACATAAGGCATTGTGTGATAAGTGCAGAAGAGAAACACAATTTTTTTTTTTTTAATTTAGACAAGAGTCCCACTCTGTTGCCAGACAGGAGTGCAGTGGTGCGATCTCAGCTCACTGCAACCTCCACTTCCCGGGTTCAAGTGATTCTCCTGCCTCAGCCTCCTGAGTAGCTGGGATCAGAGTAGCTGGGACTACTCTATTTCACCATGTGTTGGCCAGGATGGTCTTGATCTCTTGACCTTGTGATCTGCCCTCCTTGGCTTCCCAAAGTGCTGGGATTACAGGTGTGAGCCACTGCACCTGGCCAGTGCTTTGAGCTCTCAAATAGAGGGGAACAGGAAAAGTTTCATGGCATTTGAGATCATTTTTGATAAAGGAACAGAGTGTTGGCAGGTAGAGATTTAGGGGAGGAGGATCGAGGCAGTAGTAAGGAAGGGGGCTCCGTGTCCTGTGTAGAAATAGAGAAAGTCTTGGAAGGTAAGTTTATGTCACCTTACAGGGCCTTGAATGTAACTTATTCAACCTTGTAAGAAATGGAGAGCTGTGGAAGGCTCTCAGCAGGGGAGCAGTGTGGTTATCGCTGAGTGGAAATCATGTGAATCCAGAAGTTCCAGGATTACCATATGGAGCTGGAGACTGGCTGCTGAAATAATCTAGTGGAGAGGGCTGTTGGGGACATGCACAGTTACCTTATTTCCATTTTCCTCTTGTTGATGTAATTTCTGTGAGTCTTGTTTTGTTTTTAGCTGTCACCTGTATACCTTCATGTAAAGCATGATGTTCAGTATTACACGTAATAAATGTTGAACCTTCTCTGGGGAGTCAGTCCAATCATTAAGACCATTATTTTGACTTGAGAAAAGGAAAATGAAAGTCTCTGGGAAAAGTTTCACATTTGCTATTTTAATCTGGGGGAGCAGATGTCCTCAGAGCTCTGCAGTCCCTTGGATTGGGTGCAGTTTGCTCTGCTGAGCGTGAGCTGACAGCCCTCCCACTTGAACATCCCGCCGCTCGTCCTTTAGAGGGAGCGCACTCTCCTGGTGGCGCCGAACATCCCTCGCCTTTCGGCAGCACCCACATGGGCCTCTGGTTCACAGGACTGTCCTGAACAGAATGGTTTTTGTGAGAAAGAAGCCTTCATACATATTTGTTAAAAGAAGTTTCAGGATGCGGTGGCTCACGCCTGTAACCCGGCCCTTTGAGAGGCCTAGGCAGCAAGATCAGGTGGTCAGGAGTTCGAGACCAGCCTGGACAACATGGTGAAACTGTCTCTACTAAAGATACACACACACACACACACACACACACACACACACACAATTAGCCAGGTGTGGTGGCGCACACCTGTAATCCCAGCTACTTGGGAGGCTGAGGTGGGAGAATCACTTGAGACAATCTTTGATAAAGGAGCAGAATGTTGACAGGTGGAGGTATGGGGGAGGTGGAGGTTGCAGTGAGCTGAGATCGTGCCATTGTACTCCAGCCTGGGTGACAGGGCAAGACTCCATCTCGAAGAAAATAAAAATAAAAATAAAAAATAGAAGATTGTAGATACAAAGGTGAGGCTAAGCTGTCTTAAGGCTTAAAGTAATGCCCTTGTGCCTTAACTGCTTCCTGGGCTGCCCAGGCTAACCTGCGGGCCTCATTATGGCTCTGAGGAAGGCGGGGGCTGCAGTGTCCACACCTTCTGCCCTCTGAAGGCCCCTCCTTCCTTGAGAGAAGTCCCTGTGCAGTCCTCCTTCAGAAGTGTTTGCAGGGGGAATTGGGAATCCACATCCTGCATATTCAAGGCTTACCACGTGGACCCAGGCTCCTTTCTCTCATGGACCCTGATTGACTTCACATGTAAGGACTGTCTTTGGCCTCTGGACCCAGCCTGTTTCTGAGGTTGCAACTCCAGGTTGGTGGCAAGCCGATGAGGCTCAGGGAGGCTCGCCAGCTCTGCAGGTGTCAGGTGGCCATTGGCTGCCAGCCTCCCCGGCCGCAGGGCAGGAGGGTGTGTTTTCTCCGCTACCTGTCTTATGATATGGGGCCACTTCTCATGATGTCGTCAGTGAATGGCCCGGGCTGGGTGGCCTGATGGGTGCTGGCCTGTGGGAACATACTCATTAACAAGGGGTAAGATCCAGGTGTGCCCGGTGGCCAAGAACAGGAACTCACGCCCCCTGGCAGGGTTGTAAGCAGATCAGGCAGCTGGGGCAAGTTTCTTAAGGCTGTGGTCAGAAACAAGTACTTAAAAAAATTTTTGTATTTTGTCATCATAAAACAGTACAGGAAAAGCACTTAAAATATACTTAAGGCCTTTAATTGTTAATGCATTATTAAATAAATGTTCTTTGTCTACCTAAATTACCATGGACACTGTTTCAGGCCAAGTTCACAGAAGAGATTTTTTTTCATTTTCGTGCCATGCTTTTGGTCATTGTAACAGGCCAACAACAGCTTTTGAGGATGAGAGAATCGTTTAAGACTCTGTTAAGAAACCTGGTGTTATAATGAGCAGAACAGAAAGGGATTTGAGTACATGATAAATTTGTTAACCAGATTATGTAAATTGTAGGAATAGAAATTCCCTAACCAATCCAACATGTATTCAAATTAAATACATATTCAGTAGGGAGAATGTTTACTTATTATTGCCATGCATATTATAGAAACTTCTCAAGTCAGGCATCATTGAATTTTCAATTTGAAAACGAGTTTGAGGCATAATGTAATAAATCTGTCTGCATTTTTATTTGCAGTCCCCAGCAAAGACTTCAGATGTGGACAGTACATTATCACCATTTCAGGAGCAACAGTTGAGATTTGTGATTTCTATTAACAAAAGCCTTTTGGGTTGGCTATTCTTGTTGAAAAACTTAATTAAAAATTATTTTATATTGCTTGTTTAAAAAATGTTTACCTTTACTTTGCAAGTTTTTTCTCTCCAGATTATACTGTGTTTCCTTTACTAGAAATGTCTATATTTAGTGACCAAAGTTTGCCCTTGTCTTCGGCTCTTGGCCTGTTGTCACTGTCCTTCCCTCTCATCCCTGCCCCTCTGCGTCTCTTGACCCTGTCTGTAATGGCTTCATACTAACTTTTCTCTTTTTGAGCTGATCTGTTGAAAAATTGTAATGGTGGTGGGATGAAGGAGATCCCACTTCTTTGTCATTTCTTGTTAAAAACAAGTTTGTTTTTTTTTTTGTTTTGTTTTGTTTTGCATCAATGTAACCAACTACCTTTTACAGTGAACTCTCTTCCTGCCTTGTACCTTCACACCACCAGGGTAAATGGTAAAACTCTGAAAACTTCCCTTTTTATCAGGCTGTTGTTTCTAGAGATACGTTCCTTTTAAATCAGTGTTTGAGGAAACTCCTACCTCAGAGTCTAACTCTGTGTTTATTTTGTACTCTCCCTATCTCCCAAACTTACAAGAAGCAAAATCAAGGTTGACTGATAGGAAATTTGCAGGGTCTGTTTCCTTCCCAGCTGGGAAATAGGTAATAAGCATCATATGACATTTCTTTTTATTTACTTCTTTCTTTATATTTATTTATTATTATTTCTGGAGACAGGGTCTCGCTCTGTTACCAGGGCTGGAATGCAGTAGCATGGTCGTAGCTCACTGCAGTCTCAGCTCCTGGCCTCCAGCCGTCCTCCCACCTCAGCATCCTGAGAAGCTAGGACTGTAAGTGCATGCCACCATGTCCAGCTTTTTAAGTTTTTCTTTGTTTGTTTTTGGAGAGACAAGGTCTTGCTAGGTTGCCAAGGCTGATCTTGAACTTCTGGCCTCAAGTGATCCTTCCCGCTTGGCTTTCCAAAGTGCTTGGATTATAGGCATGAGCTAACATGCCCAGCCTCATAACGATATTTCAAATAGATGTTTCCATGACTTTCTTTTTAAAAATAAAAACAGTGGTGGGGCGTGGTGGCTCACACCTATAATTCCAGCACTTTGGGAGGCCGAGGCAGGCGCATCACGAGGTCAAGAGTTTGAGCCCAGCCTGGTCAACATGACGAAACCCCATCTCTACTAAAAATACAAAAATTAGCCTGGTGTGGTGATGGGTGCCTACTCGGAAGGCTGAGGCATGAGAATTGCTTGAACCTGGGAAGCGGAGGTTGCATTGCAGTGAGCCCAGATCACCTCAAAAAAAAAAAAAGTGACATAGGTAGTTCTTGACTTCAGAATACCAATTATAAGTGCTCTGGATGTATGGCCACTGCTTCTTATCACCTCCCCTGCTCCTGCTCCTGCTCCTGGCTTCATGCCCACCCATGTCCAGTCCATCCTAAAAGCAGAGTTGACACACAAAATGACCAGGACCTTCTCTCTCACGCAGGACACTGCTGGAGGCATTAGGGGAACTCCCAGGCGTGTCCCAGCTGTCGTGGTGACCTCTGATGCTGCTAGGTTCCCCACAGTGGTGCCTGTTTTTCCCGTTTCCAGGAGCTTCAACCTGTAGAACCCTTGACCCTACTAACCTTTGAGAAAACTGCATGTGTTCTCAACATCAAAGAGCAACCTTAGGCGTCTCTGACTGGGTGAAATGAGCATTGGGGACATTGAACTGGGTTCCAGAATGTACTTTTCAATAGAAATGAAACTAACTAATGCCAAATGTGGGAGACGGGGAAGAAGGCAGCAAAACACACTGCCATGTGTGCACCTATACAACTATCTTGCATGTTCTGCACATATACCCCAAAACCTAAAATGCAATTAAAAAAAAAAGAAATGAAACTAACTAGCTGATAGGTCTTGTTCATATAGTTAAGCTTCATTGTGGTGAAATGGCCTTTCCAGGGTTGACTTGAGAACTCTTCCACCATGCAATAGTGGAAAATGCTTTGGGGTATGAAGTATTCATCAATATGACTGCACATATTTAGAATATAAACCTGTTCATAATCTATAGACTACCAAGGTGAATTTTTTTTTTTTTTGAGACGGAGTTTTGCTCTTGTTTACCCATGCTGCTGGAGTGCAATGGCGCGATCTCGGCTCACCACAACTCCGCCTCCTGGGTTCAGGCAATTCTCCTGCCTCAGCCTCCTGAGTAGCTGGGATTACAGGCACGTGCCACTATGCCCAGCTAATTTTTTGTATTTTTAGTAGAGACAGGGTTTCACCATGTTGACCAGGATAATCTTGATCTCTTGACCTCATGATCCACCCACCTCGGTCTCCTAAAGTGCTGGGATTACAGGTGTGAGCCACCGCGCCCGGCCCCACGGTGACTTTTATCCCAATTATGAAAGCATTCTGGGAGACTATGCTTCTTCATTTTATTTTCATTATTTCTTTTTTCCCTTCCTGTAATATAGCAATAAAACCAACCTCTTAGTTAAATGAATTGGGCCAGGTATGGTGGCTCTTGCCTGTAATCACAGCACTTTGGGAGGCCTAGGCGGGCAGATCACCTGAGGTTGGGAGTTTGAGACCAATCTGGCCAACATGTAGAATGCCCGTCTTTACTAAAAATATGAAAAGTAGCCACGCCTCATGGTGCATGCCTGTAATCCTAGCTACATGAGAGGCTGAGGCAGGAGAATCACTTAAACCCAAAAGGTGGAGGTTGCAGTGAGCCTAGTTCACGCCACTGCACTCCAGCCTGGGCGCCAGAGCAAGACTCTGAAATGAATGAATGAATGAATGAGAAAAATGACTTGTGGTCCTGAAATCCCAACAAGTCAGATTCTTTGCATCTGACATCCAGACCTTGTCTGTGTATTCCTACTCATTGTGCAGAAGCAATTTTTTATTCTTTAAAAAAAAAACAGCTTTAACATCATAACAAATTGAGTCCTCTGCGTTTCACAGTCTTCATGTTTGTGATTTTTGAGTGTATCCTGTTCTAGGCAGCAGACGGGCTACAGTTTGGTTAACCTTTCTTCGGGTGTCTTGAGTTGACATTAATGCACATAACACTATAAAGAACGACTTTGTGTTGATGGCCTTTATTATTCCTTGGGATGATTTCCCAAAGTTAAAGTCCCATAAATGACAAATTACAGGTATTTATGGTATTGGTCCACATTGATTCTGTGTCTGTTGAATCACATTGCCATCAACTCTGGCAATATAACATTGACTGTTACTTTTTTTTTTTTTTTTGAGATGGAGTCTTGGTCTGTCTCCCAAACTGGAGTGCAATGATGTGATTTCGGCTTACTGCAGCCTTCACCTCCCAGGTTCAAGGGATTCTGTCTCAGCCTCCTGAGTAACTGGGATTATAGGTGTCCACCATCATGCCTGGCGAATTTTTTGTATTTTTAGTAGAGACCAGGGTTTTACCATGTTGGCCAGGCTGGTTTTGAACTTCTGACCTCAGGTGATCCACCGGCCATAACCTCCCAAAGTGCTGAGATTACAAGTGTGAGCTCGTTATTCAACTTTGAAAAAGATTATCTCCAGAAAAATTTATTTGGCCATTTTAAGAAAAAAAAAATCACCTGATTACACACAGGTGTTTTTAAATTGATGAGGAAAGTGAGGAAGCCAGAGAAATCTGCCTGTAAAGTAATAAAAAAACATGGTTTATCCAATTTTGAGTTGGTATTTTATCAAGTGAAATAGATTTAATGAAATGTCTGTGCCTCACCTAAGCCACAAGTTGCATACAAGCCACACAGGCACACCCCAGCAGGGTGTGCCAGCAACCATTCACAAGTAAGACGCCATGCTGCCTACCCTTGTTTTCCAGTAATTACGGTTGCCGATTACCAGACAACCAGACTCTTCTTACATATGTTTATTTCCCCTCATAGAAGCAGCCAGCCGACTTCTTTATTTAGAGCAACCTGTCAGAGTGAGTGGGATCGTAGTCTGCAATGAGATGTCTTGTGCAGCGCGATGGTGTGTTCCTGTCAAATTTCCTTCTGGCATTTCTTGGTGTTAATGTTTTCTCATCCAAAAATATGGCTTGCATGTCATTAAAACTGCTTCATAATAAAAGATTCTGGTAAGTTTCTGGAGACGTTCTTCAATTATTCAAAACTCTTTGGGCACATTCTTCAAGTAGCAACCCACTTTGATGTACCTCCATCCAGCCCCACTTCCTGTCTCGTTCACACCCATGTCATGTGGTGTCTTCCAAATGCCTTGTGGAAATCCAGCTGTGGAGTGGCTCTAAGAGTTCTCCTGATCTCCTAGTCTGGACATCTGTCAAAGGCAGAAAGGAGATGATTGTGGCCTGATTTAGTTTTAATGAAGCCACCTTAGCTTCTGGTGATCTTGACTTCCTTTCCTGAGTGCTTTTATTTATAACAATCCATTTGGACAGTAGTCTTTTAGCAGTATGTTTTCATTTCTTGAACACAAAAATTAATGGCTTCTTTAGTTTCATTGCCTGCTTATTTTCTAGATGGATTTTCTTTTGCTTTTTCATGCTTTATAATACATTCTAAATGGATTTTTGTATTGCTGGAAATTTGTATATGAATCATTTTATTAAAATTCTCTTTCCATAGAATACATTTCACCTTATATTCCTAGTGTTCCATTATTGAAACACTAAGCACGTCGAAGTTATTGATATCTTACTGCTCAAGGTCATCGCCAAGATCTGATTTTACAGTTCAAAAAATTGCAACCTCAGGCATAAATGGGTTAGTGATTCCCACAGTGGGAAAATAACAGTTTATTACTTAGAGTTTTATTTTTGTGGACAGATTATTTTAGAGCAAATAAGACGCATTTGAGAATTAAGTCTCAGTTTAGAGTCTGTAATATTTTGGTACATCTACAAGGGGGACCTCATCCTTAAATGGAACTTCTCTATATTCAGAAGCTCTCCAAGCCTTTCTTCATAGGATTTAGAAATTTATAATGTGAGAGATCAGCATCTCCTAATTTTGAAGTGTTCCTAGTGTATGTAACCATCAGTAGCTGGTATCTACTGAACAGAGAGGAAGTTTTCAAAAATTAAACACTGTCTGATTTTCTGCAGAGTTTTTATTCAGAATGTGCTTGGCCTTCCCGGCCCCTTCTCAGCTTCCTTGTTTTTCTCAGATGCTCCAAGTAAAGCTTTCTTCTCCAGGTACCTGCACCATAGGGTCATTCTGTAGAATCACAAACCAGCGCTTCAAGACTGACACTTCTTATTACGTAAAAGCACTTTGTGGGAAAGCGAAATGCTTTGAGTTTTGTATTTCCCAACAGTTACAGAAATAGAAATACTGTGCTTTGATGTTTTCATTTCAGATGGTGGCCTGTCCTTTTGGCTGGGAAGTGATCTGGGATTTAGTCCTCAATTCCACTTCACTGTTTCTTTTCCCTTTTGTGGTGTGCACCAAAGGATGCCCCTGGATCTGCCTATTTGAACCAAGCTGTTGTGATTTCCATGGGAACTGAGTATTTGCTGTGGGGAATATATGGATTCCCCCAGGCTGGTTTTTGTTTTGTTTTGTTTTTTTGCCCGCTTGTGTCCACTCCGTATGTGTCTCAGTATTACGGGAAGCTTGGCAGTCTTAACCTACATTTATTTAAGGGCAGTGAGTTTGCCTGTGCCCCGAGTGTGTTTAGTTCTAACCCAGACTTCAGGTGGGGCGTCCAGAGCATTGTCACAGTGCGGGGAAGGGAGGGCATTGGGCGCCGTGGTGCCTTTCTTTTCTGGGTACTCAGTGTACTCTCTGATCTTCTGGGTCAATAGAGTGTTTGCTGTATATAATCCTTGCTAACGGAAGGGAGAAGGATTTTAAGACATTTAAAATGTCCATAATTTAGGCCCGTAAAAAGACTACTGGCCAGGCATGGTGACTCACACTTGTAATCCCAGCACTTTGGGAAGCCAAGACAGGAGGATCCCTGCCCCAGAAGTTCGAGACCAGCCTGGGCAACATAGTGAGACTCTCTACAAAAAATTAAAAAAATTCGCTGGACGTGATGGTACCAGCTACTCAGGAGGCTGAGATGAGAGGATTGCTTGAGCCTGGGAGGTGGAGGCTGCAGTGAGCCATGATCATATCACTGCACTCCAGCTTGGGTGACAGAGCAAGACACTGTCTCCAAAAAGACAGTACCCCCGCCTATTTATAGGCCTAGTAATAATTCTAGTTCACATTTTGATGATTTGATAGGTTTCCCCCTTAGGCATCCCCAGTAGCTTAGTGATTTTCCTGGCAGCTTGATTGGCACTCAAAAAGGTGAGATGTTTCGGGAGACTTTGTGATTGCATCTAAAATGACTGAGTCATAAAGTTGCTGGATGGTAGAGAGGGTGATGGCTTTAGAAATCATCATGTACCAGACGGCCCTTGGCATGGGAGTTGAGACCAAGCACTCTGGCACCAGCCTGTCTGCATCTGGTCCTGTGCCTGCCACTTATGAGCTGGGTGCCTGTGGGCAAGTTAATCTCTCTTGCCTCAGTTTCCTCATCTGTAAAAAGGGGTCAGGGTGGTGTCCGCCTAGTGGTGGTTGTAACGATTAAGTGAGTTAGAATTTACAAAGCTCTAAGAACAGAGCCCGCCATCGAGAAGGTGCTGCATAAGTGTTGGTTAGATTAAAATAATAATACTGGTTTTTTTCTCATTCCATGAATGAGAAACCTAAAATCCAGGAAAGAGGAAGTTAATATTACAATGCACTCAAAATGTCAAAAGTTGGGATTAGAACCAGGCCTCTCTGGCTAGTGATTTTCCTCTTCGTCACGCTGCAGAATGACTCCAGTCTGGTGGTCAAATCTGATAGCACATAAATAATTTTCCCTTCCTTTCAGCAAGCCGCAGCAACAATGTGCTGTTGATCATCGTTCATTTCTTTAGTAGACATTGTTTAATTAAATGCCTTATCAACCAGCTGACATTTAAACTTTCTCATCTTCCCAGAAGGGATTTCACTGTTTTATTACATACTTTTTTTCCTTGACATTTCATATTGTAATTAATCATTAATTCTAGGTGAAGTAATCCAGGGCAGGGTACCCTTTACACATCTGTTGTATATTATAGTATCATTTGGCTTATAATAATATTGCATAGTTTATTTCTTGAAGAATATTGAAATGGTTAGAAAATTTTATCGTCTGCTTTTTAATGGCTTGATAGAAATTGCTTTTCTTTTCCCACCTTGAAGGAAGCCCTATCATTCCTAATTTACTAAATTTGGTAAACTTTAGGAAATGCCTGCCTTTTTCATAAAGTTGTATAAGATGATGATCTTGGCGGGGTGCAGTGGCTCACACCTGTGATCCCAGCACTTTGGGAGGCCGAGGCAGGTGGATCATCTGAGGTCAGGAGTTTGAGACCAGCCTGACCAACATGGAGAAACCTCGTCTCTACTAAAAATACAAACAATTAGCTGGGTGTGGTGGCATGTGCCTGCAATCCCAGCTACTCATACCCAGCTGGGTATGGTGGCATATGCCAAGGTGGCCGAGGCATGAGAATTGTTTGAACCCGGGAGGCAGAGATGATAGTGAGCTGAGATTGCACCACTGCACTTGAACTTGGGCGAAAGAGCCAGACTCCATCTTAACTCTTCCCCCTCTGTTTCCCCCTCCACTCCCCCTTCCCCACTACAAAATTAGCCAGGTGTCGTGGTGTGCACCTATCCCAGCTACTCAGGAGTCTGAGGCTGGAGGATTGCTTGAGCCCAGGAACTCCAGGCAGCTGTGAGCCATGATTGCACCATTGCCGTTCAGTATGGGTGACAGCGGAAACCCTGTCTCTAAAAAAGACAAAACGAAAAACGCTGTAGTGGCTTACTCTGATCCATCAGATGAACGCCCTACTCCTTGGCCTACTGTTTCAGCCGGACCAAAAGCTGCCACTCACCTGTGTATTTCATTTTCTTGGACTCCCAACCTCAGGTGATCCGCCTGCCTTGGCCTCCAAAGTGCTTGGATTACAGGCGTGAGCCAACTTGCCCTTTCATTTTCTTTTCGCTGTTTTAGCACTTATATTACACATCCATCATTGGCATACCTTTCGGGATGTGGTGAATGCTTAGTAAATACCACTGACTGCACAAAAGTGCATCCTGCCCACACCATGCCACCTGCCATCACCGCTACTTAAGAACCTTTTTTTCAGGGACCAGTTGATGTCCCAGTTCCTCAGTGAAGTGGCATTCTTATTTCTGAGGCTTCTCTTTTTATTTTTTTCTTTGAGACGGAGTCTCGCTCTGTTGCCCAGGCTAGAGTGCAGTGGTGCAATCTTGGCTCACTGCAACCTCCACCTCCTGGCTTCAAGTGACTCCCCTGGCTCAGCCTCCCTAGCAGCTGGGATTACAGGTGCCCATCACCATGTTCAGCTAATGTTTGTATTTTTAGTAGAGATGGGGTTTCACCATCTTGGCCAGGCTGGTCTTGAACTCCTGACCTCATGATCCACCCACCTCAGCCTCCCAAAGTGCTGGGATTACAGGCGTGAGCCACCACTCCTGGCCTCTGAGGCTTTTCAAATTCATTTTTTTACCTATTGTAGAAGTAAACAGGTTGCCTTCAACAGTCATCTCTGTTACCTCTTCTCTTGCCTGATAGGTTATGCATCCCATAAAGACGAAACCATATTGTGCCACATTATTGCTTTGTGTTCTATACAGCGTGAAATGTAGTTGCTGAAACATAATAGGCCCTCATAAATGTTTGTTAATGGTGATGAGCCGATGATGGTGACACTTGAATGATAGGATACTTTGAACATTGGGTTTGTTATTTTCAAAGGCATTGAGTAAGCAAAGCCAGTACTTCACTCCTCACTGTGGGGCAGGCAAGGGTTGGGTGCTTTCTACAAATATTTGGAGAGGCTGACTGCTGTCAATTAGTGAGACTTTCTTTAGTGAGTGGATGAGAATGATGTGTGTTAAGTCGATAAGGTTGGTTGCAGACTAAAAAAAATGCGCCTCTGTTTGCATTGCAGGGACCTTGTTAGTGTGGGAATTCAGAGGGCTGGAGGCTGGTGGCCATCTTCCTTACATTTAATTTATCCTCATCTTTTACTTCGAGGTAGAATGAGGGGTGAGCTAAAGTTTAAAGTTTGTACTCAGAATCATCGAGAATTGACATCATTAGAATGGGAGTGAGTGGAGATTTTTTTCTGGTTTTCTGGAGCTAAAAGAGCCTGCTCTTCTGGTAATTTTTGCCTCCTGTTCTACACATTTTTGTCTTTGCATACCTGTTTAATGGAGGATATGTGCTCTACTGAATCAGTGAAAGTGCAAGGCAAAGTACTGACTTAGATGATTTTTTTTTTTAAGACAGAGTCTCACTGTGTTGCCAGGTGCCAGGCTGGAGTGCAGTGGCGCCATCTCGGCTCACTGCAACCTCCACCTGCTGGGTTTAAGCAATTCTGCCTCAGCCTCCCAAGTAGCTGGGACTATAGGTGCACGCAACCATGCCCAGCTAATTTTTGTATTTTTAGCAGAGATGGGGTTTCACCATGTTGGCCAGGATGGTCTCGATCTCTTGACCTCATGATTCGCCTGCCTTGTCCTCCCAAAGTGCTGGGATTACAGGCATGAGCCACCGCACCCGGCCGACATAGATCATTTTTAGAACAAGGTTGGGGTAAAAATTAAAAATTGATTGCAAAGGCATGGCACTTTTTCTTGCGAGGAGCTGTTGAAAAAAGCAGGCCTTCACCACCTTTGACACACATGTGAAACATGGCAGTGTCCCTCTGTTCCTGGGGAAGTTACCTAACCAAGTAAGTGCTTTCTGGTGGTCTTACAACTGTCATTTTAGCTAATCTTCATTGAGACCCTTAGAAGTGGAGCTGGAGTATGCTTCTCAGACCAGAGCCTGCATCAGAATCACCTGGAATGCAACCTCCACCTGCTTTTGATTCAGTGGGGCTGGGCTGAGCTGAATTTATATTTCTAAGGTGCTCCCAGGTGATGCAGACGCTGATTTGTGGGCACATTTTCAGAAGTGCTGCAGTAGAGAGTAGGCTTTCTCTCCATCTTTTAGGTAAGGAGAGTGACTTCTGGGGTGGATGAGTGACTGGCCTGATGTCCTCACAGTTCCTAAGTGGAGCCTAGGGCTGTCTCTTGCACTTACACAAAGAAAGAGATGTCAGACTCCCAGGTAAGGGAGACCCCTGCCCTCGGAAAAGAGGAGAAAGGCCTGGAAAGCATGTCAAGTAGAATCTAAATGAAAACAAAACCCCAGGGAAGATGGAGTGAGTTTTTTTTCCCCCCGAAAGACTGAATCAGGAAAGGCTTTCCGGGGGAGGTGACATTGGGGCTGGCTAGAGAAGAGAGTAGTGTTTTTTTTATTTTGGATATAAGTGTTTTATTTTATTTCCCCAGTCTTTTATCTTTTTAAAATTGAGATTCAGGCTGGGCATGGTGGCTCACGCCTGTAATCCCAACACTTTGGGGGGCCGAGGCAGGCAGATTACCTGAGGTTGGGAATTCCTGACCAGCCTCACCAACATGGAGAAACCTCATCTCTACTAAAAATACAAAATGAGCTGGGCCTGGTGGTGCATGCCTGTAATCCCAGCTACTCCTGAGGCAGGAGAATCGCTGGAACCTGGGAGGAGGAGGTTGCGGTAAGCCAAGATTCCGCCTTTGCACTCCAGCCTGGGCAACAAGAGTGAGACTCTGTCTAAAAAAAAAAAAAAAACCCAGATTCATAGTTGTATATAATTTTGCAGTACATGTGATATTTTGATATATGTATACAATGTATAATTACAAAATCGGGTTAATTGGGATAGCTGTTACCTCTTTTCTTTGTATTGAGGACATTCCAATTCTCTTCTAGGTATTTTTAAATAGACAACACATTATTGTTAACTGTAATTTCCCTGATGTATTTTTGTACCCATTAACCAACTCAAAGAGGGTGTTTTAGCAGGAAGAAACAAAACAGCCGGCTGTGCATGGCGGCTCATGCTTGTAATCCCAGCACTTTGGGAAGTCAAGGTGAGCGGATCCCTTAAGTCTGGGAGTTCAAGACCAACCAGGCTAACATAACAAGACTGTCGCTTCAAAAACTAAAAACCTAGGTGGGTGTGGTGGCAGGTACCCTGCAGCCCAGCTACTCAGGAGGCTGAACGGGGGAGGAACGCTTGAGCCTAGGAGTTAGAGGTTACAGTGAGCAGTGAGCTGAGATTGTGCCACTGCACTGCAGCCTGGGTGACAGAGCGAGACCCTGCCTTAAAAAAAAAAAAAAAGAAGAAAACAGAACAGCAAAAACTTAGTGCCAGGAAGATACAAGAGAGCCAAACAGCAGAGTTGAGTTGGATTAGAAGGTAGTTTAGTTGAAAGGAGAGACATCATGGCAGGTAGCTGAAATGCCATGCTGGGAATTTTTACATTAAACTTGGTATTGAGTGGACTCAGGTGTCTGAGTAAGACAGAGTTAGGGTTAGAACTTGACATTTGAAATAACCCCTAAGAAAATGAAGAGGAGGAAATTTCTCTTTTCTGAGTTTTCATTATTTTCCAGAGACTTAAGATTAATTAAGTTTAATTTAAATTAAGTTTTTTATTTAAAAAAATTTGTGAAAAATTTGGTTGCCAAGAAGGGACAGTGAAGCAATAATCTTAGTTCTGCAGTTAATTCTCATTTCCTTGCTTTGCTGTAGAAATAGGAACACCCTGCTTGTAGACAGTTAATAGCCTGGTCTCCTTTTCCCATATGATCAAACAGGCCTCGAAGTTCCTCCTGCTTGAAATGTCTGGTTGATGTAAAACAGTTGATCTGGAGTTGTTTCTCTCACAGACTTTTTGGAAATAAGCAAATCTATCCACATAGACAGCTGTTTTTGAACTTTCTCAAAACTCCTTCTCTAACTCCTTGTCAGAAGTCAAACTGAGCTGCTTTGCTCTGGAGGAGGGTCAGGCTGGCAGCCTCGGTTCTAGCTTATCTCTACCCCATCTTCTCCTGGGACCAGCTCCTGGCCTGAGGCTCCCCAGAGACAGAGGCACAAGGGGGCTTTGTGGCAGTTTCCTGCTCCTGAGAGCAGAGCCAGATGCATGGAGCTGTTGGAGATTGGTCACACGCCCTTTGCCCTTTGCTCTCCTGGGTGTCTGACACTTGATTTTTGGCCCCACTCAAAGGCACATGCACATTCCTTTGCTCTCAACATGGGGCACAGACGTGCTTGGGGGCCCCAGAACCCAGCCTTTTGGCTTCCTGCAGCCCTACCACTGGGGCGGCTTCTTTGAATAACAGGTTTCTATGCGTTTTTCTTAACCTGGAATTTTTCAGTTGCTTGGGTTTAAAACTGGAAGAGAGGAAACAAACTTGCGAAAAGTTCCTCTTCATCTGCCCGGCTTCATTGACGGTAGTTCTTCATTGTGATTTCATCTCATTCACTTTATGCTCTCAGTGGGGCAGGAGTAGTTGGTAGAAGTGTGTGCTTTTAGTATATTAAAAATTGTTTAATTCTTAATTAAACATTTCCTTCTTAATTACAATTACTTTTTTTTCTTCCTTTTTTAAAAGACAGGGTCTTGCTCTGTTGCAAGGTTGCTCCAGGTTGGAGTGCAGTGTTACAATCATAGCCGACTGCAGCCTCAAACTTCTGGGCTCAAGTGATCCTCTTCCCTCAGCATTGCAAATAGCTGGGACTATGGGTTCTCACCACCATGCCTGGGTGATTTCTGCATTTTTCATAGAGATGGGGTTTTCGTGTGTTGCCTAGGCTGATCTCAAACTGCTGGCCTCAAGTGATCCTCCTGCCTCAGCCTCCCAAAGTGTTGGGATTAGAGGCATAAGCCACCACCCCTGGCCCAAATTACTTCTTAATTAAACATATAGGTATATGGTACAAAATTAAAAAGGTCTGAAAGAGCATCTGATGAAATGCCAGTCCCCAGCCATCCTCGCTTTTCTTCCAGGCCAGGCTGGCTGCCTCATTGGAGTCTGCTTTCCTTCCAGTTACTTCCCTCTCCTTCCAGAGAGGTTCTTTGTGTTCACGGGAATATTTGTGGATACATAGATGTTTCTGGCTTTACTGAGATGTAATCACAAATCATAACTTTCACCTGTTTCAGGTGTACAAGTCAGAGGGTTTTAGTAAATTTAGAGTTGTGTGACCATCGCCACGGTCCAGTTTAGAACATGTTCATCTCCCCCAAGACACCCCGATTCCTTGTGTCCTTTGCTGTTGATCCCGGCTCCTGGTCCTGGCCTCAGGCAGCTACTTTCTGGATATTTGTCCTCCTGATAAAGCCTTTGCTGGATATTACATTTAACAGGATCATAGGTTTATGCTGTCTTTTGCATATGGCTCTTGTCAATAAGCGGAATGTTTTTGAGGGTCATCTGTGTGGCGTGTGTCAGCATTTTGTGTCTCTTTGTGGCAGAACAGTGCTCCCTGGTATGGGTATATCGCATTTTGTTTATTTACTCACCAGTCAATGACTATTTGGGTTATTGGATTATTCACTTGTTGGCTGTGTTTTTCGCTGTGGACATCTGCATGTACGTCTGTGGAAGATACCTCTCCTGGGAAGATACCTAGGAGTGGAATTGTGGGGTCACCAGGAGAAGGGTGTGCTGAGTTCTATGCCAAACTTATGATTCAGTTTTTAAGAAACTGCCAAAATGCTTTTTAAAGTGTTTGCAGCATTTTATATTCCTTCCAGCAACCAGCAATGTGAGTTTCAGATTTTCCACGTTCTTGAGAGCTTGTTTGAAGGTTCTAACAGGGGAGCCCAGCTACTTGTATACCCTTGACCGAAGACCGGTCCTCCTCTGTTGGGGGTGGTTGTCCTCATCGACCAAGCACACAGCTTTGGGAGGGACGCACATGGAGTGGTGAGGGAGGAAGGGGACACGCGCCTAGCCAGCCAGGTCAGCCAAATCAACCCTGGCAGTCACCCCCAGCCAAATGTACTCTGACAATTGGGGTGACAAATGTCGCAGCCAGATCACCCTCACATCCAGATTTTCCACATTCTTGATAACACTTATTACAGTCTTTTTTGTTGTAGTCATTACAGTGGGTGTGAAATACCTTACTGTGGGTGTAATTTTGCATTTTCTAATGATTAGTGATGTTGAGTATCTTTTCATGTGCTTAACCATCTTTATGTCTTGGAGCTTTAAAAATCTTCCCGTTATCAGTTTTAAAACATGAAGTACTAGCTAACTTGCAGTGCCTCTTACCATTTCTACTCCTTTCCCTGCCAGTTTTTTAGCTGCATTATTTGTGCATTGTCAGGAATTATATAATATTCTATAGCTGTTAGAATTATTTTTTTTCTCTTAAAGTATAAAGGGATGTAAAGTTTACTAATAATTGTTTCTCATTCTTTCACCACTTCCTCTTGTTTAGCTGAAGTTTATCCTTTAGTAGTTTTTTCCAGAAGGGCTTAGCTAACGTTATTCTGAATTCTCACCTGTTTAAAATATTTGGTTTTGGCTGCACGTGGTGGCTTATGCCTGTAGTGCCAGCACTTTCTTTAGGAGGCCAAGGCAGGAGGATTGCTTGCGGCTAGCCTGAGCAACATAGCAAGACTCTGTACGTATTAACTGGGGGTGGTGGTGCATATCTGTAGTCTCAGCCACTTGGGAGGCTGAGACAGGAGGATTGCTTGAGCCCAGGAGCTTGAGGTTACTGTGAGCTCTGATCATGCCACTGCACTCTAGCCTAGGTGACAGAGTGAGACCTTATCTTAAAAAAAAAAAAGGCTATTATATTTGAATGAAAGTTTGCTTGTAATTAAAGTTTTGATTGTTACGTTTCTTTGAGGATTTCTTTTGGCATTTAAGCCTTGAATGCTGCTGTGAATGAATCTAAAATTTTTCCACTCATATTTTATTTGAACTTTTTTGTCCAAATGATTCCTTCCTAAACTTTGAAGACCAGTAATGACTCAGGAAATGAGTCATCAAATTATCTTTGTGGTGATCATTTTATGGCAGTTATCCCTGGAATAGGATATCTTAATTTATTATGGACAAGTATCTTTAATTTCTAAAATGTTTTCCCGAATTGTGCGTTAAACGTTTTTTCTTGTTCTATTCTTCCATTTGTGTTTCTTTAGGGATACCAATTATGGGAATGTTGGATCATCTCTCTTTGTCTTCTGTATCTATCAGTTCTGTGTGTTTTAAGTCTATTGCTTGCTTTTCTCAATCTTTCCCATGAGGTCGCTCATATTTTCACCAGTGCATATTTCCTTTTAGCTGCTTCCTGTTTGGCCTATATTTTGGTAATATTTTCTTTTTTTTTTGAGATGGAGTTTCGCTCTTGTTACCCAGGCTGGAGTGCAATGGCGTGATCTTGGCTCACCACAACCTCCGCCTCCTGGGTTCAGGCAATTCTCCTGCCTCAGCCTCCTCAGTAGCTGGGATTACAGGCACGCGCCACCATGCCCAGCTAATTTTTTGTACCTTTAGTAGAGATGGGGTTTCACCATGTTGACAGGATGGTCTTGATCTGTTGACCTCGTGATCCACCTGCCTCAGCCCTCCTGAGGTCTGCCACTCTCATTCTTTATTTCCTGCTAATGTCTTCCCATAGCTTCCCTGAAGTCTTGTAAATCCTTTTATGTTTTTGTCTCTGGACTCAGTAATTTCATGAAGTTTTATTAATTCATAACAATATGTTTGGACAAAGCTTTAATCTGTTGCATGTAACAGTTCTTTGGATGTTCATCTGTCATTTTTTTTTCTCACAGCATCTTTGTAAAGGTTTTTGTTTCTTTGCTTTTTGGTTAGTAGGTATGAGGTAGCTGTTTGCAGGAGCCTCATTGGGCCAGCAGACAGAGGCATGTCCCCTACTAATTGGAATTTTCATGACTTGAGGGTGTGTGTGTGTTTGTGTGTGTGTAATGCTTTCAACCTTTGCTATTCCCTTACTAGATGAAACTTTGGTGGTGAAGCTTAGTGGTATGTCTAAGGCAGTCTCTGTGGTTTTCATCTTGCCTCAGCAACAGACTGCTTCCTACAAATATGGCTTGCCTGTATGGTTTCTCATTTCATGTCAATCACAGTGTGCCCGGGGAAGCAGATTACTGTGAGTCTGCATATCTGTCCCTGTTATTCCAAGAAAGTTGTGACTGGTCTGTCACTTATTTGGGGAAATGAGGCTCTGCCATTTTTACCTGAGATCTGTAGCCTCTCTAAGCGTTTTCTTTCCCTTCTTTCTGACCTTCACTGCAACTTGGCACCTCTTTCTTACATTTTATGGTTTGGGGCTGCAGATGTCTAGTTTCCTCAGGGATGGAATTTGCATTTTTTAGTGTACTGCTTATTGCTTTTGGGCGAATTCCAAGAGGAAGTTCTTATAAGTCAGGATACTCTGACAAGACAACTCTAGTTTTTTATCTTTTCTCTGGCAGTTAAAAATCTTGGTTTTTTTGTCATTACTTTGTTAAAGTAACTTTTCAAATGGAGCTAACTAACAAAGTAGTTTTGCAAGCAGCTTTTAACTTTAAGGTATGGAGTCATCACTTGAGGAATGAGGTATCGCAAGGAAAGAAATAGCAGTCTTTATTTTGAGTACTCCTCAAAAAATTCAGAAGCCAGAGGAAGTTAATGGAGATAAATTCAGAATAGAGCATAGGTTCATATTTATACACTAGAAGCCTTTAGTTTTGTTGGACTTGTTTACCTGGAAAGACAGCATTACATTACTGGTCTTACCGGTTTTGATGTCAAACATCAATTGTGGTTACCCGTTTATGACTTGCCCATGTTCCTGAGATGTTTCTTTAGCATTCTCAGGATGCTCAACTCAAAACTCTTGGCTACATTTATGGTTGAATTAAACAGACCTTTCCATGTACAGCAGCAGTCTGCATGCAAGTATGATAACAAAAAGAAAGCATGGCATACTTTGTGGAAGCATCAATATCCAGAAGTAGAAATAACCTAGACATGAAATCATTTGAGAACTAAAGAGAAAGGAAGTTAAGCTACCAAATAGCTGTTAATGACTAACTCAATTAAATTTTTAAATGCCAAAGTGCTAGAAATTAGAATATGTATTTATTTGGGGATCTTAGGCAAGAGGGAGAGAAAGGATTCAGTTCAGAGGATGAGGGGTCTTACTTTTTGCTTAGGTAGGACCAGGAGAAAATATTTTCAGGGAGGGTCTGGGCACCTTTAGGCTGGGCTGAGGTGGGACAGTAGACCCCTTCCTTCCTGCCGTCATCCACTCCCTCGATGGGCATGAACACCATATCGAGGCCCATGCCTGCTTGACTCAGAGTGAAGCCTAGCTGAGGCCCAGTGTGAATGACCATGCACAGAGCCTGTCTGTGCTGTGCAAGAGCAGGGAAGAGGAGTGGGGGCGGGGAGGGGCCACATCTCAGTAGGAAAAAGTACCCGGAGGGGCTGGGAATGGGGAAGGCCAACTTGACTGATGGCATAGTTTTCTCTGGAGATTGCATTTATTTTTAACTACGAGACAGTGAACAGAAAACATATATGGAATAGAAGTAATTTTGCCTGGCTTTAAAGATTATTTTGGACACAGCTGACATCATAATTAATATACTGCTCCCCCACCCCCAACACACACACACACACACACACACACACACGCGCGCGTGCGCTCTCTCTCTCTCCTCCCTCCTTCCCTTCCTCCCTCCCCCCTCCCCCCACCTCGACTGGATGTTGAGGATCTGTTCTCCATTTCTGTGAAGACCCTACGCTGGGATCCTAGATTAACCAGGGTTGGTCTCATCCCTCAAGACTAGTGAGTGAATAAACCAAAGTAGAGATGACACAACCAAACACATTAGAAATAGATGCTTAGAAAAAGCTTATTTGAGGTAGAAATGAGAAAGACACTTACATAACAGACCTGTGGAATCAGGCATTCAAAAAAGAAGGGGCTGGCGTGGTGGATCACACCTGTAATCCCAGCACTTCGGGAGGCTGAGGCGGACGGATCATTTGAAGTCAGGAGTTTCATACCAGCCTAGCCAACATGTTGAAACCCCATCTCTACTTAAAAAACAAACCAAAAAAAACTGGGCATGGCGGTGGGCACAGCTACTGAGGATGCTGAGGCAGGAGAATTGCTTGAACCTGGGAGGCAGAGGTTGCAGTGAGCCAAGATTGCTCCATTGCACTCCAGCCTGGGCAACAGAGCGAGACTCCATTAAAATAAACAGCTCTCAGACCTTCACTGCGTATGTCATCTGGTAATTTTGGGGTACACAGTACTGAGACACAGTGCTAGTTCCAGAAGCATTGCCTGGCTTAGAGCCCCATGTTCCCAGACGACACAAGGAGTGAGTAAAACCTTCCCAAGGCTTTGATGGACAGTAGGTGAGGAAGGCGAGTGTGGGAGAAACAAGGAGTGAATGGTGTCTCCTAGTCCGTGATCAGACCTTTACCCTGTTCGATTGAAGGACACACCGTTTTAGGCCCTGATGATTTGGAATGCCGTGGATGTGACCCCATAGTTTCTGATTTGCTGACCTCAGGGCCAGCCCTCCAGTCTATGGCGACAGCATTAGAGGTTTCGTTGCAGGGGAAGTAAGGAATTCCTAAGAAACTTCTGGGAACTGCTCGAGAATGAGTTAGGCAAGGAAACTCTACAAGATGAGATTTGCAAACTGGATGGTTTTGCTGGAGAGAAGGCTTTCAAACTTTCCTGAGTTCTAAAGCAATGGGAGAAGTTTCCAGGTGAAGAAAGAGGGCAAAGCGCTCAGCCACGCATGGAGACCTGGAGCCAGACAGAAGCAGTGGGAGGGGAGGGAGAAGCCGAGGGTGTCAGGAGATAGCCTATCTGGGGAGGAAAGATTGTTTTGTTTTTAGGAAAATAACTTTGTTGGTCAGGCATGGTGGCTCACACCTGTATCCCAGCACTTTGGGAGGCTGAAATGGGTGGATCACTTGAGGTCAGCCTGGCCAACATGATGAAACCCCATCTCTACTAAAAATACAAAAATTAGATGAGCGTGGTGGTGGGCACCTGTGTTGTGGAAAACAGTTTTTCCATGAACAAAGTGGAGGCAATGGTTGTGGGATGGAACAGTTCCACCACTGATCGTTGGGCATTAGATTCTATAAGGAGCGCGCAACCTCCTTATAGGGATGCTGAGGCAGGAGAATCGCTTGAACCTGGGAGGTGGAGTTGCAGTGAGCCAAGATAGCGCCATTGCACTCCAGCCTGGGGGGCAGAGTGAAACTGTTTCTCAAACAAACAAACAAAAAACTGGATGTGGTAATGCGGTGGTGCATGCCTGTAATCCCAGCTACTTGGGAGGCTGAGGCAGGAGAATGCTTGAACCCAGGAGTTGGAGGTTGCAGTGAGCTGAGATCGTGAGACTCTGACTCAAATAAATACATACATACATACATACATACATACATACATACATACTTTGTTGATACTATGTACAATGTGTAGAATGGCTGCTTGGGAAAGGGGGAATAGTTGGAAAGAAATGAAGGGTGACTTTCTCAAGTGTGAGTGAGACGCACCCACAGCGCTGCTCCTTGCACCCCAGGTAGCTCTGTGGTGCCCCTTCTGTGGCTCCTTTGTCCAGAAGTGCCCCTGGGGGGGGTCTCTTTCCTGTCTCCTCTTTCTTCGTTGACCCTCACCATTGGGCCTGGCGGTTCATTTTGCTTTTTTGGTTACACATTCACTCCCTTTCATTCGTTTGTGTGGCTTTCACCCTGAACCCATAGCCCAGATCCAGCTCCAGCTCCCGGACAGGACAGCCCACAGGATGTCCTTTCATGACCCTAGGGAGAGTTCCAGAGCACACTCACTCCTCCGCCTCCACTGCCTCCCTTCTGCCCTCATTTCAAACTTTCCGATCCTTGTTGCACTTTGACCCCCTCCTCTTGGTAGCTAGCCATGTGTAACACTGGTTAGTTTTCCACAAAGGTAGATTTTATAGCTTCACCCTTTGATTTCCATTGTGGCCGTCCAGATTGGCACCTCAAGCATGAACTGTCACAGTTGATTTGTGACTGGATGCCGCCGCCCCTGCCCTCCCAGGTCTGTCTCTTCAGTTGTGTGTAGTACCATCCTCAAGTTCATTTGTTTGAAATTGCTGTTGTTGTGTTATTCTTCCCCTGGTGGCTCCTGCTTCCTACAGGGTAAAGACCATATTTTTCAGCCATGCATTTGAAGTCCTCTAAAGGATGGGTCCCCAGACCCTGGGCCGTGGATGTGGTCTGTGGCCTGTTAGGAACCGAGCCACATGGCAGGAGATGAGCGGCAGGCGAGTATCACCGCCTGAGCTCCGCCTCCTATCAGATCAACTGCTGCGTTGGATTCTCATAGGAGCACGGATCCTGTTGTGAACTGTGCACGTGAGGGATCTAGGTTGCGCGCTCCTTATAGAATCTAATGCCTGACGATCCGTGGTGGAACTGTTCCATCCCACAACCATTGCCTCCACTTTGTTCATGGAAAAACTGTCTTCCACAACACAAGTCCCTGGTACCACGAAGGTTGGGGGTCGCTGCTCTGGAGCCTGACTTCACACCATTTATAAAATACATCTTCACCTCTCTGGCTGTGATGGTCTCTCTCCTTCCCCTGTGCCATCGTGTTTCTGTCCCGTAACTTTGTGGATGCCATTCCACTTCCCAGGAGGGCCTTTTCCTTTTCTGTCTCCTGTCTCTGAGTATTATTCAATATTTGAGACCAAGTTGAGTTCAGTTGTCACCTTCTCCATGATAGAAGCCTTACACTCCATCCCCCCACCCCTTTTTGTTGAAATAGAGTCTTACTCTGTCTCCAGGCTGGAGTGCAGTGGCGCGATCTCAGCTCACTGCAACCTCTGCCTCCTGGGTTCAAGCCATTCTCCTGCCTCAGCCTCTAGAGTAGCTGGGACTACAGGTGCGTGCCACTATGCCCAAATTTTTGTATTTTTAGTAGTGACGAGGTTTCAGCATGTTGGCCAGGATGGTCTCGATCTCTTGACCTTTTGATCCGCCCACCTTGGCCTCCCAAAGTGCTGGGGTTACAGGCATGAGCCACCATGCTGGGCCGCCTTCCCCCTCTTTTAACTGCTTCATCTCACATGAAAATCTAATTCCCTGTGTTCTTCTGACACTTAATATGCAGCCATATATAATTATACTGGCTGAGTGGTTCAGTCATGAAGCGGCCAGTACTGACCTCCACCCTGTGTGAGGCATCGTGCCTAGGTCGGGCTGAGATGCAAAGGACATTCAAGATTGTGTTGCTTTAAGGCCATCACCGTGCCTTCTCCACACACGTGGGCTGGACCACCATGAGCACAGAGGGGATGGCAGCATGTGACATTGGTTTTTGTTTTTGAGACAGTGTTTCACTCTTGTCAGCCAGGCTGTAGTGCAGTGGCGTGATCTTGGGTCACTGCAACCTGCACCTCCTGGGTTCAAGTGATTCTCCTGCCTCAGCCTCTTGAGTAGCTGGGATTACAGGCACGCGCCACCACACCTGGCTAATTTTTGTAGTTTTAGTAGAGATGGGGTTTCATCTGGTTGGCCAGACTGTTCAGGAACTCCTGACCTCAGCTGATTCACCCACCTTGACCTCCCAAACTGCTGGGATTACAGGCATGAGCCACCATGCCTGGCTGGGATGTGCCATTTGAATTGAGATTTAAAGGAGTGGTAAAAGTTTCCAGGTAAAGAAAGAGGGCAAAAGCACTCAGCCACAGTGAGTCATGCATGTGGAGACCTAGAGCCGGACCGGGGCAGCGGGAGGGGAGGGAGAAGCTGAGGGCGTCAGAGACGAGAGCAGACTCCCCCGGGGGTGCGGGGAGGTGATCAGTTTTTAGGAAAACGGCTTTGTCGATACTGTAGCATAGTGTGTAGAATGGCTTCTCAGGAAAGGGCTGGAAGAAAAGAATTTTTAGGTGGTTACTGTAATAGAAATAAGCACTAGAAACCAAGAAAAATGACCGTACTTTCTGTTGCCTCTGTCTGTGTGTCTGTTTCCTCAACCAGATTATAAGCGGAGCTCTGAGTGTGTGTTTTTCCTGCTTGTCTTTAGAATAGCCACAGTGCTTAGCATGTAACTGTCTCCATAAAAGATGATTAATGGATGCTAATGATGGCTTCGGCACTGTTTCTCATCTTCCCACCAGACTCCAATGTGTGAAAAGTAGTGCCTAGCTCATTGTAGGCACTGAATAATTAAGAACAGACTGTAAAACGAGAAAGGAATAAAATATGCCACAATATGCAAAATTATTCAAAAGAATAAAGTATACAAAAAGTATTTGCATGTCTTGAGTGCTTAAAGGCGACTTTGTGAGTGAGTGAACCGACACCTCCCCCTGTGTGAATTTTGTGCAGGGGAGGGAGCCCCCTGCCTACCCAGGGAAATTCCTGTGAGCAAGGGGAGAAGGTGGCACACAGCTTGGGCGGTGTCAGGGAGTCTCCTGTTCTGATGCGTTTTTCTTTCTCACTGCTTCCTGCAGATATTCTCTAAGCCACTTTCATCATGGGAGAAATAGAGCAGAGGCCGACCCCAGGATCACGACTGGGGGCCCTGGAAAATTCAGGGATCAGTACCTTGGAACGTGGACAGAAGCCGCCCCCAACGCCTTCAGGAAAACTTGTGTCCATCAAAATCCAGATGCTGGATGACACCCAGGAGGCATTTGAAGTTCCAGTAAGTTGGGGAATGTCTCTGTGAACCCAGGGGTATGGGTCAGCCTTTGGATAGGGCAGGTTGGGCTCACTCCCATGAGGCGGCCGGAGGGCCTGCATGTTCAGCACCGCCCTCTCTGCCCCCCCCCCTGTGGCCCGCTGACCCATTCTGGTTCCGAGCTCTCCAGTGTCTCGATTTATGCATGAACCACCCATACAGTGATGTCAGTGGCTTCGCCACTTGAATTTTACATGACCTTCCATTGAAATATATGGGTAATGTAAGTGCATATATATATATATGTTATGTTTATACATGTAACCAGAGTGAAGAGTGGTCTCGTGGCTGGATCCCAGTTTAATTTACTAGTCATAGGCAATTCCTCTCTCACGTTGGTGCTTGTGTGTGTGTGTTGGGGGGAGTGTATTGAACTCATGTCCAGGTTACTGGCAAGAACAATCCCGAGAGCATCATTAATGAGCCATGTGTGTTTCATGTCAGAAGTTGGGAGAGCCTGTGCGTGCAATCCCACAGGGTAGGGTGTGGAAGTATAGAAAAGCCTCCTTTGAGGCTGGGTGCTATGGCTCACGGCTGTAATCCTAGCACTTTGGAAGGCTGAGGCGGGTGGATCACCTGAGGTCAGGAGTTCAAGACCAGCCTAGCCAACATGGTGAAATCCCGTGTCTACTAAAAATACAATAAAAAAAAATTAGCTGGGGGTGGTGGCAGACACCTGTAATTCCAGCTACTCGGGAGGCTGAGGCAGGAGAATCACTGGAACTTGGGAGGTAGAGGTTGTAGTGAGCTGAGATCGTGCCATTGCACTCCAGCCTGGGCAACAAGAACAAGACTCTATCTCAAAAAAAAAAAAGCCTCCTTCCGAGCCTACCATATGGCAGCCCTAGAGATGGGGAGGCCCTGCCACCCAGGGTCTAGGACAGAGCAGGCCAGGGGCTGGAGCCATCACAGGAGGAGCCCCTTGTGCCCCTCACTTCTGTTGTTCTCTGAGCACCTGCCCATCCTGTCTGAGCCTCCTCCTCAGATCGCTCCTACAGGAGATTGAGAAGCCACCGCCTGCTCCATGCAGCCACTGCACACCTTATCCCGGCAGCAGAAGAAGGTGGGGGTGTCTGGCTGGCTAAGCAGCCAGCACGCTGTTCTCATCAGCTCAGTCCAGAGTACTCTTAAGACACCTCAGATCTAGTATTTTGGGTTTTCTGTCTTGAGTATCAAACACCAAGTCTAATATTGTTTGTGGGGGAGGAAAACAACTCGTGAATTCCAAGCAGCCAACTTCTAAACAAACTCTGGGAGCACACCTGTTTTTCAGTCTGGAGATGATCTGCCTGTTACTCCTGTTGGCTGGAGGGGCTGGAATTTAATAGTTGGCATTAACGTGGATAACCCGTCATTTAATTATTTATGGGATGTGATTCAGCAAATTACATTTATTTCAAAGAACATTACTCAGAGTGCATGAACTAACATTAAACGTCTCAGGGAAAGATAAACTCAGAATAGCTGTGCGCAAAACCACCAATTTATTGCGCGCCGCAAACAACCTTTGTGTTTTCTAATTTTCTTAGTGTGGAATTTATATCTTTCAAGTACTTGTGACAGCTTTGTATGTTGGTGAACAAAGCTATTGCTAGTCTGCCAAAATCATAGACTCTGCTGAGGAGAGCCTGCCATCTGGTTAGAATTGGGCCTCTTGGCACCTGTGCTTTGTACCTGCGCCACCTCACCCACTTTGTCTTTGTTGCCAGACTGGTTTGGTGACGTGTTTGGTTTCAGTGTTTCCTGCTCAGTACTGTGAAGGACTTCTGAGCCCGGCTTCTAGCAGCACATTCTGTTACACGGTGTTCTCCCGAGCGGGCTGGACTGTGGAACTAGCAAAGGCTGCATTCACTCCGGGGATCGCTGGGCTGCTCTCACCTGTGGCTCTTCCTGAAACCAAAGAAAATCAAGACCCCATTCCTTGCCACTATTTAGGTAGCACCTACGTGTGAACTCCCTGCCCAAGAAGTAGTAATACAAGTGTGTTTTCATCTTTTAAAATGATTTTCTTCATAATTTGGATGGCTTCTCCTGTGCATTTATAAGCCCTCTGTCTGGAAGGAACCTTTCTCATGCTCTCTGATAAACTCCTATGGATTCTTAAAAGCCTTATCTGTTTTGCCTGGATGCCTACCTCTCAGGCAGTGGCCAGGGCTTCTTCCTCCTCCTTGTAGATGTCTTTACTCATACACCTGTCAGATGTACGAGGGAGCCTGGGTTCAAATTCTCTCCTACTGAAAGTTGTGCCGTGTAGACAAGTTATTGACCTGTCTGTGTCGATAAAATGAGGCCAGTAATAAACTCTGCTTTATACTATATGAGAATAAAAAAGAGGTGACACAAAGTGGAACAATTCTTGACATGTAATAAGAGCTTAACATACATGATTAGTAACGATGATGACATGCACTTCCAGCTGCCTTCCTGTTTCGTCTGTATCCCCAGCATCTAGCATGCCACCTGGCACGTAGTAGGTGCTAATTAAACGTTTGCCAACTGTCAGAGTGAGTTTATTTTACAAGTAGAATTAATGCCATTGTTAGTTTTCCCATGTCTCCTCCATCCATACTTCAATTTTTTGCATTTGGTCAGAATGTTCCTCAACCCCTGGGCCACAGATGTATTCCTTAAGTGACTGTAGAAAGCCATATATCAGCATTTTTATTGGTGGAGCTGACTGAGTCACTACCCCATGGTCATTAAGAGTAGCCACAGCCAGGCCAGCAGCAGCTGGCAGGCATTGGGGCTGGCTGTGATGGCTCAGTCATCGGGGATGGGAGGAAAATGACTAGGATTGGGAGAGACTCAGCCCCCCGTCTTGCTTTAAAACCTTGTGCTGAAATTTTTGCTGGGAATTCATTAAGGCCAAGCGTCTGACCCTGGAAGCGTCCTTTGATGGAGTGCCCCAAGTGAATGAATTCTCATGACTCAGTCACATTCGCCACGCAGCTGAGCTGGGCACATGGCCAGAAGCCCCTGCAGTTTCCTTTGGGGATGACCAGTGTCTTTCCCTGGAGGTTGAATTTCCTGGGTTATTAATTTTGTTTTAAAATATGGATTTGTAGGCAAAGTAGTTATTTAAAATGCAAATCCCCTAAACACTTCTGGCACAGAGAACCACACCATCTTCTCCATGGTGTCTCCATCCTTTATACCCTGAAAAAATGATAATTAAAGAGCTCTGCCTTTTGGAAGGCTTTGGCAGTTAGCGCCACGGTTTTTTCCTTTCTGTAGCTGGTTCCACAAGCACCTTTGCGGTTGAACTTGGACAGACTTTTTAGGTATTTCATCTGCAGAGTGGAAAGTTCAGACGCAGTATTTTTAGTAAATTCTTATATGGTGTTTCATCATCTTTATGTGGAAAACACTGCGCAAATAAGCTTCACCCTGTGGTTTATGATATACACCGCTTTCTCTTCCAACCAGAAGTTATGAGACGGACTGACTCTTGGACATCTGAAAGGGTTAATAACGTGCCCCTGTGCCTGCCCAGGCCATTTCCCTGATGGTTCCTGGGAAGGTTTTCTGTGTCCCCTCCTCATGACCCTGCTGGTAAACAAACACTGTTCCCACTGACATTAGTGGGATGAAACAGATGGTTTCCGCTCCGACTATTTATTCAGTTTATGTATTTTCATTAGCAGTGTTTCCATAGGAAGAGCAGAGGAAATAAAACACAGCCTTTTTTTTTAGTTTGCTTCTTTTGAGCAGCTCTGGTATAAAAAAAAAAAGGTGGTGGAAGATGCTCACAGGTGACAAAAATGACACCTAGTGCCTGTCTAAGGGTTAGGGGGACTGGCCAGTTTCAGGCAGGTGGGTGATGGCAGAAGCCCAGAACCCCTCCAGGGAGCAGGGGCAGGAGTTAGTGGTGACAGAGGGAAGTCAGCGTCCACAGTCATCATCGCAGGAAATGATCCTTGTAAGGAAATGGTCTTGTGTTGCTGTCTTGTCACTGCTGTGCTTGAGTGTTTATAGCTCCCCAGGCTTATGTAGCATTCATCCTTTGCCTGAGGATCAAGTGTGGGCTTCGTGGCTCGGGGAGCCTGGCAGGGAGCCATGAGCCTCCATGGAGGGTCCCCGTACACTCTTCTCAACCACAGGCCTTAGCTTCCTACGTCAGAACACCCTGTTCTTTGTTGACCTGCTTGGCGTTGGCCTCTTGCAGGTAGAGTGGCCACTCCTTGGAGGGCAAGGCCTCTTGTTTTTGTTCATCATCATATCCTATGCCCAAACAGCACCTGTGTGTGAAACTGACTGGTTACAGTTCTGTTTGGTCATTTCACAGTACAAGAGTTGGTGCTGTCCTAGCATAACAAGGGAAAGAGCTCGTGGGAAGAGCTTGACTCTCTTCCTGTGTTTGCACAGCATGAAGGTGGGGTGGGGATTGGCGCTCAGCCTGCAGAACCCTCAACTTACCCATCTTCTGGCACTTACCCTCTTCCTTTGTGAGACTCAAGGACTTCCACTGCCTCCTCCCACACAGGCGGTCCCTGTTCAGCTTGGCCCCCCCCTCCCCCACCCCCATGCTGCCCTGTTCTCACCGCTTTCTAAACACCCACCCCATCCTCACCCCAAACACGTTGATCAAAATCCCACCTACTGCTGGGCCTCTCCCAGGCACATGCTCCAGGCCAGGCCTCTCTCCTGACAGTGCCAATATCTCACCTCCCATCATACCTTGAATCTCGGCCTCTAATCTTGCCTCTCTCATTCATTATTCCTGGTGCTGTGACTCAGTTCCCTAATCTGCAGAATCAGGCACTGGGACCAGATGATCATAAAGGTTGCTCCCAAGCCCTTTCCTTCTTTGGAAGTGAGGACCCTGTGTTGACGTCCTTCATGATGAGTTAACTTTTTGTGAGTGTATTTGTGAATTCTCCAGACGGAAGGTAAAATCTTGGAGGAAAGAGATTGTTCATTTTAGAGCAAACCCTAATGCCTCCACAGCCTGATTAGACGCAGTGGGTACCGCGTGCCTAGTAAGTGCTGAAGAAAGATACGTGATGAGAGTGAGGAAGCATGCCCCGATTTATATACCATGCCAGTCACAGGCCCCAGGAAATGTCATGATTGACCTTAAGTGCTTGTGGGATGGCTATTTCCATAAAGCTCACTGCGCTACATAGGGCTGAACTCCGTGCTGTTTGACATGGGAGATGGAAGACTGAAATCAAATATTTTCTTGATAATACATTATTGGTAGAAAATACAACAAGTTTGAGTTGAAATCAGAGACCCAGAGTTTTTGAGAAAAGTAATGAGTTTGCATATCATAAAAGACTACTTAGGTTCTTTTCTGGTGTCAGAATCACCTGTGTTCTCTTGGAGACCTAATTAGTATCACAAATTCAGTCCTTACATGATTAACCATTGATTTTTTTCATTATTATACCTTTTGAAATGTAACGGTTCTTTCATTCCTTTAATTTTCACTGAAACCTGGGTTTGACATCAATGGGGAGCTTGTTCTCCTCGAGCTCTGGTTCAGGGCGAGGTCTCCGCTGGGGATAGATTAGAAAGCTGACATCATAAGCTCCATCTCAGAAAAAGGGACGGAGCAGAAGCTTGTCTTTTCAGAAAGCTCAGGGTTTCCTCCTTGTGGCCCTGCAGTTGACATCAGGAGCTGGGCTTGTGCCCACTGGTAGCAACTGTGCTTTTATGTAAGTGTGTTCATTTACTCTGTCTTTGTCTTTCATATTTATTAAAAACAATTTTTTTTTGAGACAAGAAAGGTGCAGCGGCCCGATCAGAGCTCTCTGCAGCCTCAAACTCCTGGACTCAAGCAACCCTTCTGTCTCAGCCTCCCTAGTAGCTGGGACTGCAGGTGCATGCCACCACACTGGGCTAATTTATTTTTATTTTTATCTGTAGAGACAAGGTCTTGCTGTGTTATCCAGTCTGGTCTGGAACTTCTAGTCAAGCAGTCCTCCCGTTTGGCCTTCCAGAGTATTAGGATGACAGGCATAAGCCACTGCTCTCAGCCACGCCCTTTTTATTTCTAATGAATTGTTTCCCAATTTATTTTCATTTTTTGAGACAGTCTTCCATGTCACCGAGGCCGGAGTGCAGTGGAGCAGTCCTGGCTCACTGCAGCCTCCACCTCTGTGCTCAGCACTCCTCCTACTGCCGCCCTCCTACTTGCTGACACTACTGGCACACATCACCATACCTAGCTTTTTTTTTTTTTCTTTTTGTGGAGACAGGGGTCTCTATATGTTGCCCAGGCTGGTCTGAAACTCCTGGACTGAGGTGACCCTCCTGCCTTGGCCTCCTAAAGTGCTGGGATTACAGGCATTAGCTACTGTGCCCAGCCTGTTTAATTTCTCTTTCAGCCATCTTAGGGAATGTGCCCTTTTTGATAGGCTGGAGAAAGTTTTTTTTCTTTTTTTCTCCCCACAAAGAGGTGAAATACATATTTTTATTTATTTATTTTTTTTTAGACAGAGTTTTGCTCTTGTTACCCAGGCTGGAGTGCAATGGCCCGATCTCGGCTCAGCGCAACCTCCGCCTCCTGGGTTCAGGCAATTCTCCTGCCTCAGCCTCCTGAGTAGCTGGGATTACAGGCACGCGCCACCATGCCCAGCTAATTTTTTGTACTTTTAGTAGAGACGGGGTTTCACTATGTTGACCAGGATAGTCTCGATCTGTTGACCTCGTGATCCACCCGCCTCAGCCTCCCAAAGTGCTGGGATTACAGGCGTGAGCCACCGCGCCTGGCCCGAAATACACATTTAACTAAAGGTCTCTAGGGGGCAGGGCCTATTTTTTTGGTAAGTGTTGCGGTTCTGACTCTCCCGGAATCCTGAGTTTCTCCCTGGAGTGGGCTTGCCCCTGGAGTGGTCTGATTGTAATGATAGTGGAAGGAAGGTGCTTAGATTCCAGGACGACTTAATTTTCTTCTTTTGTCCCAAATGCTTCACACATAAGAGATGGAGGGTGTGGAGGAAGAGGAGGATAGACCCAAATCACACTGAATTGGCCCTTTCAGCCCTACAAGGAGGTGTGTGTGTCCAGAACTGCATTTGCTGCCGCTGAAGCAGCTGCGCTTTGAACCAGAGGGAGCTTAGCGTGTTCACGCAGCTTTAAAATATAAGTCAGTATTTCTTTTTCTTATCACTGTTGCTTTTGGCTCCTTTTATTAACAAAGTTTCTGAAACAGAATTTCAGGCTACTTTGCTTTGCGTGGTCATTTCTGTGTTTTATTTAACTTGGAGTGATTAATGGTGCCGGAGTCTAGCCCCATGAGATTACATTTAAAGGCTATTTTGGCTATATTAATAGATGAAAAAAAATTTTTTTTCATAAATCATTTTAGCTAAATACTGTTAGCTTTCCTTTCTAGCGTCTCAGGAGCCAAGAGTAGAATTTAAGTGCCGGCCTGAAAGGTTTGTGTGCACCCCTCTCAACTGTAGTAAAGACCCTGCTGATCAAAGTCAGTTCTGTAGCTTGATGCCGGCAGCGATTCCTTAACAGCTGTTTGCTATTTTCTCCCCCACAAAAAAGAATCACTCAGTAGAACCGAATAAAAAGAATCAACTAATTGAGAATGTCTGAATCTGATGTTAAAAATGGGCCACAATCTGAGAAAATGTAGGAAGTTTGAAAAGCTTTTTTTTCTCTTTTAAATGGAGACAGTAAATTTTCTCAATGATGAGAAATGGAGGAGGGGTTGAAGGGAAATTCAGGCCCCTGAGACCCCACTGCCTCACTTCCTAGCTGTATGACTGTGTGTGACTGGCTGGCCATTCTCATCTGTACACGTGGAGAATACCTGCTATTGAGGCCCAGGTGAGGCTCAAATGAGATCATCTGCAAAAACACCTTGCAGAGAACGCATAATCCGGTTCTCATGAAAATAGGTTCTCTTCCTTCCTTTCACCCTGAACTTTAGTTTCCTTCTTGTTCTTTCACAGAATGGGGGCCCTGCTTTCAATGTAGAGCTGTTCGCTGGATCAGTGGGAGAAAAGAAAGTGAATGAAAGCACTTAAGAATAAAAAATCATGTGCTTGTGTCAGACACTGCAGCTGTCTATATAGTTTCACATCAAACTGGCGCTTTCTTTGGAGGGTGAATCATTACCTAAGCCAAAGCTGTGTCCCAGGTGGCTTTTGGAAGGTCTTTAAGAACCAAGCACCCCTTGGACAATTGCTGTGAAACTACCATTTCTGCCAAGCTTGTTTACTGCCTTTTTGTGGATTTACCTGCGGCTTCTGTGAGCTTCAGTTTAATCAGCTTTAAAATTGTGGGGGTTGCTCTTTGAGCTCAGAAATTTTACCTGCGTTTTTGCTTTGCTGATTTCTTGATCTCCTCTATTTCCTTAGCTTCAAAAGTTTTCCATATTCCCAGTCAGGATGTTCCTGGGTGAACCATGCATCCCTCTGCTGTAGACTAGATGAATGATTTTAAGGTAGAAGCAGGATTTCAGGATCCTCTGGGGCAGGTCTTTTCAATATAGGCTCTCTGGGTTCATTTGAAGGAAGTGCTCAGCTGGCTGGATGCTCTTGTGTTAGAATGTAAATATAAAAACATTACACATATTAAATGGACTGATTTTCAAAAATTATCTGCGATGTTTGAACATTCAATTATTTGCTGTCTTCTACCCCTTTGAACACTTGAGTTGGAGATAATGGTTTTAACTCATAAGATGCACACAGAATGACTTAATCAGTTTGGGATTTCCCTTCTGTAGATAGAATGATCATGGAAAATAACAATTCTCAAAGCCGTTAGCACTTTATAACTTTGTAGGAGAACCTCCTAGGTTTCTGTTTCCTCATTTATACAAACAGGAAGTTGGACCAGATACCCACAGTGAAATTCTGTGGCTCTGGTTTTATTTTATGGAATGTGGTCTTGGAAACACGATATGGGTTTCACAAATGTGTATCCACCTGGGAGGCAAGGTGCTACTGGTGATAAGAAAATGAATGAAAATAATAACTGCTCTCTAAAAAGCCCCTTGCTGTGTGCCAGACATTGTGCCAAGTCTGTACGTTATCTCGTGTTGCTAAGTGAGCCTATCAGGTAGGTAGGAATAACACCAATTAGTCTCACAGGGTATAAGTGAGATGGTGTGGGTCAGTGTGCTGGAGAGAAGGAGCTGGAATCCCAACCCAGGACCACCAACACCTGAGCCTGTCACTTACTTTGTTAAATGGTCTGGGGTCATAAAGAGCCATTAGTGTTGTAAGTAGAATTTCCATGCTGCAAAAGAAATAGCACTAGAAGATAAATCCTCTCAGCAAGGCAGTTTACTTCTATAGAAGGGTGCGGCTCACTGATGGAGGGAGCAATGGTGGCAGCACGCTTGGACAACAGGGGAAAGGGTACTTATGCCTGATGGGGGGTCGTCCCTACTGCTGTGTCGTTCCCCTACTGGCTAGGGTTAGACTGCACAAGCTAGACTAATCCCATTTGGCTATTTTAAAGAGAGCAGGGGTCCAAGCTGGAGTGGCTGGTGGGTGTTTTGGCAGGAAGGACGGTTACAGGTGGGTCAGAGCAGGTATCCAGGGGTAACCTAGGTCAAAGAAGGTGACCAGAGCAGGTGACTGGGATGAGTCAGGATGGAACGGGGCGGGGCGCCAGGGGAACAGATGTGAACTACTGATGAGAGCCAGTGGAGAAGGTTGTTTACTGAAACTGCAAGGAAGTTAAACTTTAGAGAATTAAAGAATAAGAGAGCTGAACACACTGACATACTGATTATTTGAAGAGGAATTTGGGGTTCATTGTAACATTAGGATGATACAGCATGCCAGCTGTGCTAGTGCCTGTGACAGGTGCCAGGGGAAGGTGCTCTAGTGGGCAGGATGGGTTGAAGAGGGCGGAGTCTGCAGAAGGACAGCTCAGTGACCAGAGGCCTTTGCAATATCATCTCCACGTGGTGTAATGACTGATAGGGGCCAGGCCCTGCAGACAGACTGTCAGGGGGTTTGATGGGTCCAGGAGAAAGCCCTAGAACTGACAGGGCTTGGTAGCTGATGGGGCAGGAGCAGGGCGCCCCCCGGAAGTGGGAGAGTACCCAGAGTCCTCAGATTTATAGCCTGGATGGCTTAGGGCTGTCACTGAGGACTAGGAAGTCAACTCTGTGACCAATGTTTTACTTGAAATAAAGTCTTCCTTTAGTTGACATGAAAGGAGCATTGCCAGTGTTGCTAATAAAGGCATTGGTTTGTTTTTGTTTTTGTTTTTTTGAGATCCGTTTTCTCTCCTGTCACCCAGGCTCGAATGCAATGGCGTGATGTTGGCTCGCTGTAACCTCCGCCTCCTGGGTTCAAGCAGTTCTCCTGTCTCAGCCTCCTGAGTAGCTGGGACTATAGGTGCCTACCACCATGCCCCGCTGATTTTTGTATTTTTAGTAGCGATGGGGTTTCACCATGTTGGCCAGGCTGTTCTCGAAATCCTGACCTCAGGTGATCGATCCACCTGCCTCAGCCTCCCGAAGTGTTGGGATTACGGGTGTGAGCCACCACGCCCAGCCATGGAAGACATTGCTTTGTTGTTTATCACAAAGAAGAATCTGTGGCTCTGGAAATTAACTTCCAGGGTTCCTAGTGATGATGTAAATGGTACAAACTGGAAGTAACAAATGGAAGTCGATTGCTTAGTTTCACTGTGTTAGGAACGTTATATGTACTCTTTGCATTCTAATTTCCTCAGTGAAGCTGCTGTGTTAAGCTTGCCACACCTGGGTGACCACCAAGCTGGAAAAGCATTTAGATCCATTGTTTTCAAACGATTCTATTAAAAAGCATTAAAAAGGAGCAGAGCAGTTGCTTTCTTCAGCTCATTATTTAGTTTTGATGTAATTTGCCGGTGACGTGAACTGTGACATGAAATTGGCTATTACCCCATCTTCCAGTGGCCCTTTGTCAGTACGTATTCCTGCCAGCACACAGAACTCGGGTGCTTCATTACCTTTGATCTAGGCATAAGACTGAGTGTGTCAGGCATTGCAGAGCAAGACCAGGGGGCATATGTGGACTTCTTAGGTTATCACAGTATCTTTTTTCATGTTTGAAAGCTGAATTAGTTTCCTAGGGCAGCCATAAGAAAGCACTGCAAACCTGTGGCTTAAACAATAGGCAGTTACTATCTCACAGTTCTGGAGGGGTAGGTGAAACAGAGTGGAGTCCCTCTCTTCCTGACTACCCATCCCTTGCCAGGGCCTCCCATTTGCTGACCCCAACCAGAAGCCCCAGAGTAAGAGAGCTGAGGTGAGCAGCCTGTGGCGCTCGGCCTGCAGGCAGAGAGTGAGAGAAGAGCCAGGACATCTGGTTGGAGATGGCCGTGACTTCTGCCTCACAGAGAACGTGGAGGCTGCTCCATCCCTGCCTCGCTAACCCCACGGTCTCTTCCTCTGCCTTTGCTTCCATTCCTGCAGTCTCAGACCACAGGTTCCTTTTTACCCCCACACTGATTCTCATCCCTTCACCTACGGAACATGGCTTCGCACGGCAGGCATCAACAAGAATACCTTTCAGTCACGTCAGTCCTGGGGTTCAGCAACATGCTCTTAATTCTGGACAGTCTTAGCGTAGAATTCAAGTGAGAAGAGAAAGGTGCACGTAGTAGTTACAGCACACATTGAATATAAGCGCCAAGAAAACCTCAGATGTTACTATTAACCATCTTACCTCTTAGCCTGATTTAATTATTTTTGTAAGGATATTTTATTTTTGTAAGGATGACATATTTTATTAGAGCTGTTAAACGGGACATCTGGTTTCATGATCCAGCGTGGAGAACAACTCTTTTCCTTTTATTGACTCGATTTCAGTTGCATTTCGCAGCTCATTGCATCCAGGTAGATTTCTCCACGATGATTGGACTTCCGTTTGTTTCCCACAGGACTGAGCTTCCTGGACTTGCGCATTCCTCTAATCTGGCCTTGGGGTTTATTACGATCTCACTCATTATTCCCAGCAAACCAGAAGAACCCTCACTCCAAGCACATCAGTGTTTCTAACTGTGGACTCTGCACTCCCTCCTGAAACCAGGAGTGTTTCTTCTGAGCTTTCCCTTCCTTTCTGTTTTAGGGGCCATTTCTCTAAGGCAGACTTCCCCTTCAGGGCCTTCCCCTGCCTTGGGTGTCTTTTGAAGCTCCTGAAAGGTCCATGGCCATCTTAGAAAATAAAGTTCTGATTTTCTCCAGAAAACTGGTTCAGCAGAAACTGAGACACTGCCAGCAGCCCTCTGGCATCCTGCCAACCAGGCTGTTCAGAGAGTCTTTCCGTGGGGACTTACAAGCTGCCTTGCTGAGCTTCCAAACTTATTTTCGCCCTCTTGTCTGCCTCTTAAAATGCTGGATCCAGGGGCCTGGAGAGTTGGTTTTGTCTCTGGTTATTGTTTAGTGGTACACAAGGTACTGGCTGAAAACAAGGGCTTTTTTCTATGTCCTTTGTACCCACATGAACTCGTGGGGAGGTCAGTGATGGCTGGAAGTCCCTGCTGGCACCGTTTCTGCCGTAGGATTGAGGGAACGCGGTAGTCCATTTTTCCCTGGCTAATCCATCCCTTAATGACTTAAGTTGACATTGTTGAATTACGGTGTATGAGTTCGCTAGCGCCACTGTAACAAAATATCACAAACTGGATGGCTTTAGGAATAGAAGTGTGTGGTCTCAGCTCTGGAGACCAGCTGTCTGAGATCAATGTGTCAGCAATATTGGTTCCTTCCAAGGGTTGTGAGGAAAAATTGGTCCTGAGCTTCTCTCCTGGCTCCTGGAGGTTTGCTGGTAATCTGCGGTGTTCCTTGGTTTATATGGATACATAGCGTCTGTCTCTGCCGTCATCTTTGCCTGGTTTTCTTGCTGTGTGAGGGTCCGTCTCTGTATTTTCCCCTTTCGTAAGGACATGGTCATATTAGATTAGGGCCCGCCCTGCTGACTTCATAGCGACTTGATAATTTGCAAACACCTGATTTCCAAATAAGGTCACATTCACAGGTACCAGGGATTAGGACTCCATCTTTTTTTATGTGGAGGAGGGGAGATGAAGTTCCACCCAGCTATATAACAACACCCGTTGTTTGTTTTAACGAACCATTTGAAAACGGCCGTGCTGTTCACTGCTGTGACTTCTAGCTGTGTAACTCATTTCCCCAGTTTTCTGCCCTTGTTCTTTTGGAGCATAATGTAGTCTGGGAAATTTTCCCAGTCAGTGGAGGAGACCAGAACTCCTAAATCACATGTACGTGTACTTGGAATTAGAACTGAAGTAAGGGTGGCCATATGACATGAGAAATCTCAGCTGTATTAATCAAGTGAACTGTAGGAGTGAGTGTTGTTTTTTTTGAGTTATTTTTTTCACCATCACTCTTCCACCATTTCCCAGTGGATCAGCGGTGAGAGAGTACGAGTTTGAAAGCTACCAGGAGCACCTCCCAACCCATCCAGTGGCATTTTTCGCATTTACGCTCATTCTGGCAAAAGTCTATTCTTTTGATGGATCAGTTCATGTTGAAACAATGTCTTCACTACTATCCTAGCATTCTCTCGGGCTTCAAGAAATTATGTCAGAGAACATCACTCATCATTTAAGAAATGCAAATCAGGGCCTGGCGCAGGCTTACGCCTGTAATCCCAGCACTTTGGGAGGCCAAGACGGATCATGAGGTCAAGAGATAGAGACCGGCCGGGCGTGGTGGCTCAAGCCTGTAATCCCAGCACTTTGGGAGGCTGAGGCGGGCGGACCTCACGAGGTCAAGAGATCGAGACCATCCTGGTCAACATGGTGAAACCCTGTCTCTACTAAAAATACGAAAAAAGTAGCTGGGCACAGTGATGCGTGCCTGTAATCCCAGCTACTCGGGAGGCTGAGGCAGGAGAATTGCCTGAACCCAGGAGGCGGAGGTCGCGGTGAGCCGAGATTGCGCCATTGCACTCCAGCCTGGGTAACAAGAGAGAAACTCCGTCTCAAAAAAAAAAAATATGCAAATAAAAATCACGGTGAAATATCAGCTCACACTTATTAGGATTGCTACTATTAAAAAAAAAACCCAGAAAATAACAAGTGCTGATGAGGATATGGTGAAATTGGTATCCTGTGCACTGTTGGTGAGAATGTAAAATTGTGCAGCTGATGCAGAAAATATTATGGCAGTGCCTCAAGAAATTAAAATGCAGTTGCCATATGACCCAGCAGCCCTCCTTTGGGGCCATGCCCAAATCCAAAGCAGGATCTTGTAAGGTAATTGTACACCCACGTTTATAGCAGTACTGTTCACACTAGCCAGGAAGTAGAAGGAACCCAAATGTCCATCCTCAGATAAATGGAGAAGTGAAGTGTGCTGTATACATGCAAAATGGTGTATTATTCAGTCTTAAAAAGGAAGGAAATTCTGCCATATGCCACAACATAGATGAACCTTGAGAACATGATGCTAAGTGAAATAAGCTGGTTACAAAAAGAAAAATACTAGATGATTCTACTCAGATGAGGTGCATACATAGAAACAAAATAGAATGGTGGTTGCTGTGGGAAGGCATAAGTGGGGGCTGTTTAATGGGTACAGTGTTTGTTTTGCCGGATGAAAAGATTGGGAGATCTTTTTCACAAAAATGCAAATATACCTGGCACTATTGACTGTGCACTTAAAAATGGCTAAAATGGGCCCAGCACAGTGTCTCACGCCTGTAATCGCAGCCCTTTGGCTTGGTGAGGCAGGTGGATCACCTGCGGTCAGGAGTTCGAGACTAGCCTGACCAATATGGTGAAATCTTGTCTCTACTAAAAATACAAAAAGTTATCTGCGTGTGGTGGTGGGTGCCTGTAATCTCAGCTATGGGGGAGATGAAGGCAGGAGAATCATTTGAACCCGGGTGGCAGAGGTCGCAGTGAGATGAGTTTGTGCCATTGTACTCCAGCCTGGGCGACAAGAGTGAAACCCTGTCTCAAAAAGAAAAAAGAAAAATGGCTAAAATGTTAAACTCCATGTTATGTGTTTTTTTAAATCACTATTAAAAAAAAAAAAGCCACAAAGCAGCAATGTGATTTGGAAATGAGTTAAATTAGTCCCAGCTGATGGAAGTTTAAAATTCGAGTTTCCTTAGCGTTGATCAGGTCATTTGGTGCTTATCTTCTGTTTATGTAGCTGTTGTTAGTTACCATTTTATGGATCTGACCTCCCAGATCGGTCAGACCCTTTAAGGCTGTGACTGGCTTCTCTGGAACCTCCCAGTTGCCAGTGTGTTTCCTGCACATACCACAAATAAAAAGTTAATGGAACTTTTTTTGTTCATTGATGCTCTTAGGGGATCTTCTGCAAATCACCTAATCCTAAGGCTTGGTTTATCTCTTAGTGCATGATTTGCTTGGTTTCTAGGCTAATGATTGAGAACACGTTGCAAAGATACAGAATGTTAAAATGATACTGAAGTTACTACAGGTGTTAGATGTTCTTTATTTTCTAGCAGTTGCTCTTTGCACTGACCAGTTGAGTAATAAGATTCTCATAACCTCAAAAACAGACTTTTGTTATTTTTAACAATACAAGGTGACAGAATCTTTTAATATTTGTATAAAACTTATCTTTGAGCAGGCATCTCCCTGCTGCCCTTGACATGTAGATCCTACAATTAAATATTATTTTTTGAATAACGTGACATTCCAAGCAGAGAGCTGCCAAGACTTACCATGTGGACCTTGCTCTAATTAATTCCTTGCAAGTGATACATTTTCTATTGTTTATTATTCTGTCCACATTTTCCTGTCCTTTGCACAGATTCATCTCACAGTGAAGATGAATACAGAACACGTCAAGAACGGTGTTTGTGCTGCTGTGCTGTAGCATTCAGAAACTTGCAGTGAGGGATTTTTTTGCAAGAAATTTAAAAGTTGTGTTTTAGTAAAAGGATAACATTTGGGTAAATTTCCCCATTATGAAACCTTTTCTATTTATATTCCGTTTACAGCATGAGGCCTCTGAGTAACAATGTAAAATATGATTAACTGTTATAACAGTGACAGGACACCTACATTAATGACATAATCTCATATTTCTTCTTCTATTTTCTTTTTTTTTGAGACAGGGTCTCTTGCCCAGGCTAGGGCACGCACAGTGGTGCAGTCATAGCTCACTGCAGCCTCAACCACCTGGGCTCAAGCAGTCTTCCCACCCCAGCCTCCTGAGTAGCTGGGACCACAGACACTCTCCACCGGCTAATTTTTAGGTGATTATTATTATGTACTTTTTTTTTAAAGGTGGCATCTTGCTCTGTTTTCCAAGCTTCAGGTTTTTTTTTTTCCTTCTTCCAGATAAGGGTTACATGGCATAGCATGTAATAAAATCTAGAAGGGTAATGTCAGCAACCCTGGTGGAAAGCAATATCTCACTTAAGTTACTAGGTTTCATTTATCTCTACTGTATTGGCTGTCATGGGTTTAGAATGTGAAATAAAAGGTAGACGATACACAGATTCATTGTATGTGTGTTGAAGAAATACTCAGAAAGCAGATATTGTTTAAAATCCAAGTTGTGATGGTATAATGACATTTCCTGGCAGGTAGCCTAATGGTCACTGGTCATGCCTAGTAACATAGGATAAATGAGTCATTGCCTCTCACTTGCCTTGGAGAAGTGGGCATTCCCCTTCCCTCACCAAAAGAGAATTATCTGGGCATTGTTGAAAAAAATTTGTCATTGTCCATGAGCCCGTTATAATAGATAATTTTAATCATTAGATGTTAGCTTTGAGTATTAGAGGTTCTGGCATCTTTGAACACATTATAGATTTAGTAAGAACCAGAGAAACATATCTGGTCTTTCACAGAAAGACGATGTTGGCCAGGCTGGTCTTGAACTCCTGACTTAAGATGATCCACACACCTTGGCCTCCCAAAGTGTTGGGATTACAGGCATGAGCCACCACAACCAGCCTCATTTCTATTTTGGAGTTCAGATTCATAAAGGGACTGGATAACTGGAGTACTTAAATATACTCTCTAAAATTTGCCCTTTTGCAATTAGCCAGGAGTGGTGCCGCATGCCTGTAATCCCAGGTACTTGGGAGGCTGAGGCGGGAGAACTGCTTGAGCCTGGGAGGCGGAGGTTGTGATGAGTCTATATCTTGCCATTGTACTCCAGCCTGGGCCACACGAAACTCCGTCTCAAAAAAAAAAAAAGTTGCCCTCAGCCTCCTGAGTAGCTGGGATTATAGGTGCCTGCCCCCACACCCAGCTTTTTTTTTTTTTTGGGTAAAGGTGGGGTTTCGCCATGTTAGGCAGGACAGGTCTGGAACTCCTGACCTCCCGTGATCCACCCACCATGGCCTCCCAGAATGCTGGGATTACAGGTATGAGCCACAGCGCCTGGCCTTTTTTTTTTCTTAATGGTTAATGAATCTTTAGGGGCCTGTTATTTCTCCTTCACTTAGTCTCACTTTGTCACCATCTTAACTACAGTTTGGTATACAGTCACTTCAGATTTTGTTTACTTTTATTTTGAAGGAGAACTGCTAGAATTTATAGGAAAATATTTTTATCAGAAGTCATTTTTCAGATTTTCATGCTGGGAGGCTAGATTTCATAAAAGGGGCCCTGATGTGCCTGATGATGTATGCAAAGATCATCTCCTTACAGATTCCAAGCCTGCCTCGTCTTACTGCTCTTCACTTTATTTGCCTTTGCAGATATGTCGTGTTTTACGAGTTAAATGTTGGTGGCAACCCTGCCTTTAGCAGGTCTATTGGCCCCATTTTCCCAACAGCATGTGTTTATTTCATGTCTCTGTGTTAGCATTTTTTAGCAATAAAGTATTTTTAATTAAGGTATGCACATTGTTTTTAAAGACATGCTGTCGCACACTTACTAGACTACAGTGTAGTGTAAACATAATTTTTACATGCACTGGGGAACCATAACGTTTGTGTGACTCGCTTGATTGCAATGGTTGCTTTATTGCGGTGGTCTGGATCCGAACCCGTAATATCTCCGAGGTATGCCTAGACATCTGTTGTGAGAAAGCTGTGCTTTGAAACTTTATACTGAGAGTGAATGATGATTTCAATACTATTGTCTGATCTTTCCCAGAAAGCAATCTCTAATGGTTTCTCTGTTGACAGAAGATCAAGCGAGGACCCCGAGAAGGCCTTTCATGGTATCTGTTGCCATTTAAGAGGCTCAGAAGTTCAAGGGCCTCTGTCTGAGGCTGGTATGTTCTTCTGGTCCCCACGCCTGCAGGCTTTGTGGCTGTAAGTGAGCAGTATTGCCTGGGTGTAACCATCCAGCTCAGTGGGGAGGTTTTTGCAAGGCATGGATGGTTGACAGCTTGGCAGAGCATATCATCCAGACTGTCTCACGTTTTCCATTTATTTAGAGTTCTTTGTTAAAACAAAGGGTGTTGTCTAATGTTAAGAGGGAGTGGTGTTAATAACACCTTCCTCTCCTGAGTTCAGAATGAATTAAGAAAGAGGCATGACATCCATGGCTAGTCACAGTGTCCCCCCCATTACTGATGAATGCTGGACTTTGATGCCTGTCAGCCCGGCTGGTAACCGTGCTCTGAATTAGACATTCAGTCACTGGTGTGTAGACTGGGCAGCTACAGGCTCCCCCACTGTGAGAACTCTTCAGAATGTGTGCTGTCAGTGAGCAGGTAGAACTTCCAGGAGAGAGGAAAGAACCGAGCCAAGGAGTCCCAGCTGCTTCCCCCAAATATGCTCATCAGACAAGCCCCAGGGAGGGGTCAGGAGGGGTCCCCAGTGGAAGCTCGCCCATGGGTCCAGGAAGAGGAAATTGTGTTTAATTATCACAAGTCCTTGAAGGTTCTGCGTATGTGCAGAAGCTTGAATTCTCAGGGGGAAAGCTCTGGAAATCACATACTGCTAGATTCGGTTCGGAAGTTTTGAGTTCCTAAGGAGCATTTTCTCTTCCCTTCAAACCTCAAAATTGTGGTCTGAGGAATGGCATGGGATTCTGACTTTTGATGACCCATGCTAACTGATTTGGTGGCTTCTGCCAGTGCAGGAGTCTTAGATTTTCCCCTGAAAGAGAGCACCCTGCTTATCTCAGGAAGGTTCAGCCAGTCAGATCCATTCTGCAGGGACTTGCTTCATGTATTTCCTTTACAAGTCAGAAATGGAAAAAGAGGAAATTACCATCCCACGTCTTTCTTGATGTGTATGAGTGTGTCTGCCTCCGACTCTGAGGATTTCTTCCCCAATCAGGAAAAAGTTGACATTTGCCACCAATTTGTTGAGCTTCTAAGCTTTCATTTTATTCCATCAGGACTGACTGAGCATCAGCAGTTTGGCCGAGTCCTGCAATTTTACCCCCTGAGCAGGTCAATGGTTTCTTCAAGGACTGTGGCTCTGGCTTGTGGGCATCTTCAGACTCTCTGGATGTTACACAGTGGCTTCCTCTCACCTCACCTTCATTCTTGTTCCTTGTACTTGAATGGATGGTGGCTTCAGTTTTTGGAAACTACCCATTAGACTAAGAAAGTTGGACTTCTTTCGTATTTCTTAAGGCAACTCAGGTATACGTAAGTGGCATGTTGCTGATCTCACACATTAGAGAGCATTAGGTTCATCTGACCTTTTCTTATCTAAGCTAGTTTACCGATTAAGAAATTATCTGCTGAAATAAATCTCAAATATTTTAAAATGCTCAAAGATACTGCTTCAGCTTCATTAAGTACTAGTCTCAACACCTGGAAAAGATTTCCATCTCTGCTCCACAATACTTTGTGTAGTGAAACCTGATGGAGTGATAGTGTGTTAGTTATTAGGAAATAATGTGGAAAATTCACAAGCAGAATATTTGTTCCATAAAATTAAATCTGAAATGTGTTTGCTTGCTCTTAAGTTAGAAGTGTCGACAAGCAGGAAACAAAAAGAGAAAGAAACGAATATATGGGCAAACAGCTGAAGATGAAGCTCAGAGATTCTGTAGTTTTTTATTTTTATTTTTCTGAGACAGAGTCTTGCTTTGTCTCCAGGCACCAGGCTGGAGTGAAGTGGCACAATCTTGGCTTACTGCAACCTCCGCCTCCCAGATTCAAGCAATTCTCCTGCCTCAACCTCCTGAGTAGCTGGGACTACCGGCACGCATGCCACCACGCCTAGCTAGGTTTTTGTGTTTTTTTAGTAGAGGCAGGTTTTCACCATGTTGGCCAGGATGGTCTCGATCTCTCCTTTTTTTTTGAGATGGAGTTTCGCTCTTGTTACCCAGGCTGGAATGCAATGGCGCAATCTCAGCTCACCACAACCTCCGCCTCCTGGGTTCAGGCAATTCTCCTGCCTCAGCCTCCTGAGTAGCTGGGATTACAGGCACTTGCCACCATGCCCAGCTAATTTTTTGTATTTTTAGTAGAGATGGGGTTTTCACCATTTTGACCAGGATTGTCATCTCTTGACCTCATGAGGTCTACCCGCCTCAGCCTCCCAAAGTGCTGGGATTACAGGCTTGAACCACCGCGCCCGGCCGGTCTCTATCTCTTGACCTCCTGATCCGTTCATCTTGGCCTCCCAAAGTGCTGGGATTACAGGCATGAGCCACCTTGCCCAGACGATTCTGTAGTATTTCTTTGGCTGTCTATCTAAGTATGACAAAACAGCCTCACTCAGAGAAAGCAAATTGAGCTGACAGGTGCCACCAAGTCCATCTTTCCACATAGGACCAAAAGACTCTGAAACACTCCCAACTTCTCCATTTTTCTTTAATACTATCTTAAAAACACTGGATTTGTAATAATGCCTTTTAAGCCAGGGGTTAGTAACATCTTTCAATCCCAATGATAACAATCAAAATAAATTTTCTTTAGAGGGTAACCATAGCCAACTCGATTTCTTCCCATATCCCTCACTGAGTAATAAAGAATAGGGGAAACATTTTTTAGTCTCCTGAAGTTGATGGTAGTGACAGTGATGGTGAGATTTTTATGTCTGAGTCCAGTTTGTGTCTGCGTACCCCACCGTCTGGCTTCTTTGGTGGCTGTGACAAAGCTGCTTGCCATTTCACACTCCCCAACACCTTCATCAGTTTTGCAAAGAACTTACTGTGGTCCTCCTTCCCCAGACGATACCCCCAGAGCCACATTGGAATCACATAAGTTTCGTTGCAATGCCCAAGGCGACGGGCCCCTTGGAATCTGGGGTAATAGTCTAACACAAATTTAAAAGTCTCAAGTCACAAGTGACTTGAAGACACTGAGAAGAAATTCTGCTGAAGTGATTTGTGTCTGATGTCATTGCATAGAATTCGATTATGCCTGATGTTTCAAATATAAAGAAATCTCCTGGGGAGGTGATAAAGGGAGCTAAACACGTGGTGGAGACAGAGGGGGAAGCTGCTCCACTCCACAGAGGACTGATGCCCAGGTGTGAGGTGCTCCAGGTGGGAATAAAACATTTGGCAGTAGCTTACAGCGGTTGGAATGTCTTTAAATTTTTTTTAAAAAAACTTGTAATTGGGGTAAAAAGCACATAAAACTTAACATCTTAATCATTTTAAGTATACATTTCACTAGTGTTAATAAATGTATTCACATTGCTGTGCATCAGAGCTCCAGAACTTTTTCCTTTTGCAAAACTGAAACTCTAGACACATTAAACAACCCATTTCCCCCTCCCCCAGCCCCTACCATCCATCTAGGCTCATTTTATACACTGCTTTATTCCATATCATTCATAAACCATGCAATTCACCTATTTATTTACTTATTTATTTTTGAGATGGAGTCTCGCTCTGTTGCCCAGTCTGAAGTGCAATGGCATGATGTTGGCTCACTGCAACTTCCACCTCCTGGGTTCAGGCAATTCTTTTGCTTCAGCCTCCCAAGTAGCTGGGATTACGGGCACCTGCCACCACACCTGGCTAATTTTTGTATTTTTAATAGAGGCAGGGTTTCACCATATTGGCCAGGCTGGTCTTGAACTCCTGACCTTGTGATGTGCCTGCCTCAGCCTCCCAAAGTGCTGGGATTACAGGCGTGAGCCACCACGCCTGGCCCAGTTCACCTCTTTAAAGTATACAACTCAATGGATTTTTGCAGCCCCCAGAGTCATGTGACTATCACCGCAGTCCGATTCCTGACATTTTCATTACCCCCAAAAGAAACCCTGCACTCACTGGTAGTCACTCCCTATCTTCTCCTGTTCCCTCCTTCCCCCAGCCCAGCAACCACAGATTTCCTTTCTGTCTCTAGATACACATTTGCCTCTCCAGCCACATTTTGTAGAATTGGAATCATCCAATATGTGGCCTTTTGTGACTGGCTTCTTTTCTAGGCCCATTTTTAGAACAAAGCATGATGAACCTTTGCTTCACCATAAATAACCCTCATCACATGGCATTTTTTTATTCAAAAATTTTTATTCGTAGCCAGGAAAAAGTGATTTTGTTAAGATATGGATCTCTCTATCTGAGAAGCACCTGTATGAAGACTTAAGAACTACTTCCAAACATGATTTAATTGAAACCATAAAGGGCCGTAAATCTAGTTATATGATACCTGCTCACAGGCTTCCCTAGCCCAAGCAGAAAATGCACAGATGTTGCCAACATCTCCTACATGCATTTCTAAAACAATACAGTTGGCCATTGAAGAGCACAGGTTTGAACTTCTCAAGTCCAGTGATATACAGAGTTTTAAAAATTAATATACTGGAAAATGTTTGGGAGGTATGTGACCTTTTGAAAAAACGGATGAACCTCATAGCCAAGAAATAACACAAAAATTAAGAAAAGGTGAGGTATGTCATGAATATACAAAATACATGTCAATGTCAGTCTATTTTATTTACTGCCATAAAATGAGCACAGATCTGTTATAAAAAGTTAAAATTTTCTCGGTGTGGTTTCTCACACCTGTAGTGCCAGCACTTTGGGAAGCTGAGGTGGGCGGATCACAAGGTCAGGAGTTTGAGACCAGCCTAGTCAACATGGTGAAACCTTGTCTCTACTAAAAGTACAAAAATAAATCAGGCAGGCTTGGTGGCATACACCTGTAATCCCAGCTACTCAGAGGCTGAGGCAGAAGAATTGCTTAAGCCTGGGAGGCAAAGGTTGCAGTGAGTCAAATTGTGTCACTATACTCCAGCCTGGGCAACAGAGCACGAGTCTGTCTTGGGAAAAAAAAAGAAAAAGTTAAAATTTAGGCTGGAAAAGATGGCTCATGCCTGTAATCCCAGCACTTTGGGAGGCTGAGGCGGGTGGATTACCTGAGGTCAGGAGTTCCAGACCAGCCTGACCAACATGCCAAAACCCCATCTTTACTAAAAATACAAAATGTGTTGGGCGTGGTGGTGGGTGCTTGTAATCCCAGCTATTCAAGAAGCTGAGGCAGGAGAATCACTTGAAACTGGGAGGCAGAGGTTGTGGTGAGCAGAGATCACGCTATTGCACTCCAGCCTGGGCAACAAGAGTGAAACTCTGTCTCAAAAAAAAAAAAGTTTATCAAAATTTACAAACACTAACAGACTGTCTGTGGCAGTGATCGCAGTTAACAGAAACGTAAACAAAGGTAAAGATGCAGCATTAAATCATGACTGCCTGAAATTAACTGTAGCAATATTGTGCTACTGTCCCAATTTCACAGCCACCTCCCGTTGCTGCTGCGGTAAACTCGTGTTGTTAGTATCTGCTTCAAACATGGATCATCTCCGCATGAGCATCATCTCCAGTAAATTTCGTATCTTGGTAAAAAGTGATTGCTCCGTGGTTCTTGCGTATTTTTCATCATTTATTGCAATACTGTAAACCTTAAATGACACCATGGGACCCATATGAAGTGGCACCAGTGATTCTGGAAGTGCTCTCAAGAAGCAGAGAAAAGTCATGTCATTATAAGAAGAAGGCGAATTGCCTAATATGTGGCATAGATTGAGGACTGCAGCTGCGGTTCCCCACCATTTCAAGATAAATGAATCTAGCATAAGGACCTTTTTTTTTTTTAAAGAAAGAAAAAAATTAGTGAAGTGGTTGCTATGGCTACATCAGCAGGTGTGAAAACTTTGGGCTTTTTGCAAAATGCCATTTTATCTAGAATTGAAAATGCAGCTTTTATGAGGTTGCAGGCTTGCTCTAAGAAAGGCGTACCTAGAGACTAATGTGATTTGGGAAAGGGACAACCTAAGGCAAAAGGAAGGTGAAGGATCTAGAGCTGGAGAATTTAATGCCAGCAAAGGGATGTTTGATAATTTAAGAAAGAGGTTTGACTTAAAAACGTTAAAATGACAAGAGAAGCAGCTTCACCCCACCAGAGGCAGTGGATAAGTTCCCCGATGCCATTAAGAAAATCATGGAGGAGAAAGGATATGTGTAAACAGGTTTCAATGCACATGTCTCTGCTACCCCAGAGACAGCGAGACCAGCCCCTCCTCTTCCTCCTCAGCCCACTCGAGGTGATGCTGATGAGGATGAAGACCCTTATGATGATCTACTTCCACTTAGTAAATATATTTTCTCTGCCTTATGATTTTCTTAGTAACATTTTCTTGTCTTTAGCTTATTTTATTGTGAGTATACAGTAATAATACACATACAAATTAGGTGTTAACTGACTGTATTGGTTCATTCTCATGCTGCCGATAAAGACATACCCAAGACTGGGACTCACGGTTTCACATGGGTGGGGAGGCCTCACAATCGTGGCAGAAGGCAAAAGGGGAGAAAGGCACTTCTTACGTGGCGGTAGGCAAAGAGCGAGTGTGCAGGGAAACTCCCCTTTATAAAACTATTGGACCTTCTGAGACTTGCTATCATGAGAACAGCATGGGAAAGACCCACCCCCATGATTCAGTTACCTCCCACTGGGTCCTTTCCAGGACACATGGGAATTACACAAACTACAATTCGAGATGGGATTTGTGGGGGGACACAGCCAAACCACATTATTGACTATCTGTGTTACTGATAAAGTCAACAGTAGGCTGTGAGTAGTTAAGTTTTTGGGGAGTCAAAAGTTGCACTAGAATTTTGACTGTGGAGGGGGTCTGCGCCCCAACCCCCACATTGTTCAAGGGCCAGTTGTACTTGAGGTAGCAAAGTAATTAACCAACTTCGCATGCATTACCTTTGTTATTTTAGAGAAAAACCCAACTTCCTGCCTGGGAAAGACAGATTTTGGTATGGATGGGGTCTTACCTGTTAATACTCATAGAGAATTGTACTTCCTTATGGGTTAATGTATCTACAGACTATTTTTCAGCATCTTTTTGAAGCTTTCTGGCAGCTGTGGGAAAACAATACTAGCATTCAATACATGGGAACATGGAAGATACTTACCATATCAAGAAAAGAGCCCCAGGGAACCTGTACCGTCTTGCCCAGGTGTCTTCCATTAGGCTCAACTCTGGACTGGCCCTGGTTCTGTGTTCTCTCCCTCACCCCATCATAAAATTGGAGCCCAGGCCCGGTTCCAACGAGGCCCTCAGGGCAAACACTGGCTCCACTGCTCCTTTTTCGCTTGCTTGCAATTGGAGCTCTTCAGGCCTGAGGTTCCTTCCTTTTTTGCTTGATCGGCGATGTGTTGACAAAGATGTTGTTTATATTTTATCTAGCATTTTTAGTTGTTTGATATGATTTCTATACTGTGAAATCATTTTAAGTGGTGTGGGGGGCAGAGGGAGATGACTGGGGCTGAAGAACTGATCCTCCAGCATGAGTGGGGCTTGGGTCTGGTTTAGGCAGTGCTGTTAGATCCTCCAGCCGTGAGTGGGGCTGGGGTCTGGGTTAGGCAGTGCTGTAGATCCTCCAGCATGAGTGGGGCTGGGCTGGGTTGGGCAGTGCTGTAGATCCTCCAGCGTGAGTGGGGCGGGGGTCTGGGCTAGGCAGTGCTGTAGATCCTCCAGCGTGAGTGGGGCTGGGGTCCGGGTTAGGCAGTGCTGTTAGATCCTCCAGCTTGGGTGGGGCTGGGGGGTTCGGGTTAGGCAGTGCCGTTAGATCCTCCAGCTGAATGGGGCGCGGGTCTGGGTTAGGCAGTGCTGTTAGTTCCTCCAGCGTGAGTGGGGTGGGGTCTGGGTAGGCAGTGCTGTTAGATCCTCCAGCGTGAGTGGGGCTGGGCTGGGTTAGGCAGTGCTGTAGATCCTCCAGCGTGAGTGGGGCTGGGGTCCGGGTTAGGCAGCGCTGTTAGATCCCCCAGCGTGAGTGGGTCTGGGGGGTTCGGGTTAGGCAGCGCCGTTAGATCCTCCAGCGTGAGTGGGGCGGGGTCTGGGTTAGGCAGTACTGTTAGTTCCTCCAGCGTGAGTGGGGCTGGGGTCCAGGTTAGGCAGCGCCATTAGATCCTCCAGCTTGAGTGGGGCTGGGCTGGGTTAGGCAGTGCTGTAGATCCTCCAGCGTGAGTGGGGCTGGGCTGGGTTAGGCAGTGCTGTAGATCCTCCAGCGTGAGTGGGGCTGGGGTCTGGGTTAGGCAGTGCTGTAGATCCTCCAGTGTGAGTGGGGCTGGGGTCTGGGTTAGGCAGTGCTGTAGATCCTCCAGCGTGAGTGGGGCTGGGCTGTGTTAGGCAGTGCTGTAGATCCTCCAGCGTGAGTGGGGTGGGGGTCTGGGTAGGCAGTGCTGTTAGATTCTCCAGCGTGAGTGGGGCTGGGCCGGGTTAGGCAGGGTTGTTGAGACTCTGGCAGGTCCTAGGCAGGGATGGCAGGCACCAAGTGGCCTAGGGGTGGTGGGAGAGGGTTGGCCCTTCGGGTTTCTGGCTGGGCCACTGAGTGGTGGGTGGCCTTGGTTAGAGAAGGGTTGATCCGGAGGAGATGAGGGGCGAGGGATGCTCAAGTGAGGCTTCTGGGGAGCAAGTGACTCTGGCTCCAAGCAGGAGACCCCACCTGGGCTTGCGGGTGGGGCTGCTGGTCCAGACTGTGTTAGAGGAGAGAGAAAGGGACTCCTGTTTGACTCCCAGCAGGTGAGGGAGGAGGGGCCCAAAGATACCTGGACAGGTAACTTCATCAGGAAGACGGCCAGCCCTCTTCTCCAGAGAGCGAGAGTGAAGTGAGCAGGTGACATCCGTGGTGATCCCTTCATAAGGGGGGAAGGAAGCAGGAGGGGAGGTGGCTTTTGCTCCCCTTTTTTTGTAGCCCTATGGACTGGAGGGGCCTCAGTTGTCTCTTTCACCCTCACATGGGGTCACCCTTGGCCAGGGAGGCCTGTGGCTGGTGGCTGGGGCCTTGTGTTGCTTGAAGCATGAGTTATTAGCATCACGGATTCAGGGTAGATGCATATTTTTGGGGCTTGCTTTTTCGGGAGGAACACAGGATGACGAAGGAATAATTAGGTCTGAGGCCTTGGAAGGGTCAGCAAGTGCTGGCCTCAAAACTCAGGCTGCTTCTGCCTTGGTGGGAGTCTGGCTTGTGTGGTGACGGTGACGTCACTTTCCCAGGTGTGGAAGTGCCTTCCCAGGCCGGGAAGGAGGATGCGGTCGTGCTCCCCATTTATTGAAACCTAACTTTGTTCCCTTCTGGCAGCTGTTCTGAGAGAATAAGTGGGGTGCAGGGCAGACAAACAAAGTAGACGGATGCATTCTATGACAGGGCCACAGCATTACGAGTAATTGTACCAGATCCTTTGTTAGTGGATGGTCTGGGGCTTTGGGTAGAAAAAGAAAACATTAGAGCTGGGGTGAAAGGAAGAGAATTCACCTGACCCGGAAGCCTGGAGCCTGGAGAGGTGGCCTGCCTGCGGATGACGTCTCACTGGTCAGAAACGATGAGAATTTCCGTGATTTCAACACGAAATCACAGGCTAACAAATAACACCCGAGAGAGTGAGCTGGTTTTGTGTCACGTTCTAGTGTGTTTTTATCGTGAACGTTTTAGGATGGGAAGGCCCCCGGGTAAGGGCTTCTGGGGAAGGACAGGACCAAGAGGCTTTAGTAGAACCTGGAAACCCGGCATTCCTTTAAAATCAGGCATTGAGCTTTGCCTTTGACTTCTTCCAAGTCACCAGGTCCAAAGCTGCTGTTTTAGATCCACAACGGGACTCTGGAGGGTGACTCAGAAGAAGGAAGGCAGAAGGCAGAATCCCTGCCCTAGCGAAGATTCTGATCCAGCACGCATACGTGACAGTCGAAGAACAGAGTGTAGACAGTGGGCAGACATAAGTGACTGTCATATGGGATAGCGATATTCTTTTTTTTTTTGAGATGGAGTTTCGCTCTTGTTACCCAGGCTGGAGTGCAATGGCGCGATCTCGGCTTACCGCAACCTCCGCCTCCTGGGTTCAGGCAATTCTGCTTCAGCCTCCCGAGTAGCTGGGATTACATGCAAAAACTGGCCCTGTGAAGAGCCGGGTGGAGTCAGGGATGAGGGTGGTTTCCACCAGAGGTGAGGTCTAAGTGGAGTTTTCAAGAAGGCGTGGGTGCGGCGGGCAGAGTGTCAGAGTTCTTGGGGTGCTGCTGGCAGGATGAGCCCGAGAGCTTCCAGGGAGGTGGATGACATGTGCTGGGGGCCGGGACCTTTTGATAAACACCTCCAGGGGAGTGTGGGGCCTTTTGATGGGCAAGGCCCTTCAATACTGCATGTTCCACATGATGGAATGGACTCCACAACACGGACATGGAGGAGACTGCCTCTCTGCAGGAATGTGTCCTGCATGGCTGGACTACAATGCAAGCTTCTCTTTTTGGAAATCTGGGGCCAGGCATGATGGCTGATCCCTGTAATCCCAGCACTTTGAGAGGCCCGGGTGGGAGGATCTCTTGAGCCCAGGAGCTCAAGACCAGCCTGGGCAATATAGTGAGACAAAAAACCCAGAAAAGTGGCTGGGCATGGTGGCTCATGCTTGTAATCCTAGCACTTTGGGAGATCAAGGTGGACAGATCATCAGGGGTTTGAGATCAGCCTGGCCAACATGGAGAAACCCCGTCTCTACCAAAAATACAGAAATTAGCCAAACGTGGTGGTGCATGCCTGTAATCCCAGCTACTTGGGAGGTTGAGGCAGGCGAATTGCTTGAACCCAGGAGGTGAAAGTTGTACTGAGCTGGGATCGCGCCACTGCACTCCTGCCTGGGCAACAGAGTGAGACTCTGTCTAATAAAGAAAAAAACAAAAAACGTAAAAAAAGTAGCCAGGTATGGTGGTGTGTGGCTGTAGTTCCAGCTTCTTGGAAGGCTGAGGCAGGAGGATCCCTTGAGCCTGGGAGGTCCATGGACAGGGCCTCTGCTGTACATTTTGTTTATTTTTCTATTTTATGTGACAGATGTAGCAATGCATCTTGCATTGACAGGCTCTGCTTGCAGTCATTTTTTATTAAACACGGCCTATTTTTGGATGGACCACCCTGAAAGTGGTGTTTCAGATCTATTAAAGAAACATATTGCTATTGAATATCCTTAGTCTGCTCCCTCTCCCTGGAGGCCATAGGGAAGGTTAGTGTTTGCTACCTTATGGAAACTGGTTTTCTCCAGGCTTTTGTCTGAAATAGCACTAAACATTCACTAGCTAAACAGGAAACTTATTTCAGAGGGGATTGTTTTTCGTCCTGAAGATGATTTCAAAAAATCAGGGTCCAGGTGCAGTGACTTATGCCTGTAATCCCAGCACTTTGGGAGGCCGAGGTGGAAGGATCTCTTAAGGCCAGGAGTTCGAGACTAGCCTGGGCAATGTAGTGAGACCTCCATCTCTACGAAAACAATTTAAAAGTTACCCACGTGTGGTGCCATGTGCCTGTAGTCCCAGCTACTTAGGAGGGTGACATGGCAGGGTTGCTTGAGCCAAGGAGGTTGATGCTGCAGTGAGCTGAGATCATGCCACTGCATTCTGGTCTGGGCAACAGAGCAAGACCCTGTCTCAAAAAAAAAAAAAATTCAGGACTTACCTTAATTTTGAAAGATACAAGGTTGGCCGGGCACGGTGGCTCAAGCCTGTAATCCCAGCACTTTGGGAGGCCGAGGTGGGTGGATCATGAGGTCAACAGATCGAGACCATCCCGGTCAACATGGTGAAACCCCGTCTCTACTAAAAATACAAAAAATTAGCTGGGCATGGTGGCGCGTGCCTGTAATCCCAGCTACTCAGGAGGCTGAGGCAGGAGAATTTGCCTGAAACCAGGAGGCGGAGGTTGTGGTGAGCCAAGATTGCGCCATTGCACTCCAGCCTGGGTAACGAGAGAAACTCTGTCTCAAAAAAAAAAAAAAAAAAAAAAAAAGCATGGTAAAAAATTATTCAAGAATATTTTGTGATACGTGAAAGCTTTTAAAATACTTATTTTATCTTTAATTGTATAAATACATTTTGGAAGAGAATAAGATTTTAATACATGTATCTACGTTGTCTGTGTATTTCACTAATAAGTCAGAGCTTCAACGTCTGTCTTCAGAGTGCATTTTCTGTGAGAAGAACTTAGGTTGTAGTTATTTAGCTCAGAGAAAGTGGAAAAGATACTTTCCCTGGTCACTTTTTGCTATTTCTGCCCTAAGACCTATACTGTTCATTCCCTAGACTTGCTGTATTTTACGTCTAAAGGTTTTACTGTTTCCATGAGGAGCTGTGGTTCATTTTCCCTAGTGTTATAATCGGTTAAGTAGTGATTTTCTTTTCAGTGTTACCTAGTGTGATAGTGTAAAATCAAATTAACAATAAGGTGCCACAGTTCCATAAAAAATTGATAATACTGGATAGACGTTGATTCCCGAACTAAGATTTGGGCTTTGGTTTTGAACTGTTAATTTGCTCATTCATTTTAACATTTCCTTTGACTATCTCAGATACACCAGAGTTCGGTGCACTGTGGAATACGTGCCAGCCTTAATGCATGTCGCTCTGTAGGCTGGAACGTCAGTTATGAGAAGAGACTTCTTTTTCTTCTGTGTCCTGTGGATTAAGAAGAATCTGTATAACTTGCATTGCCCTATTGGATAATTAATCATTGTTTCTCCCAGCAGGGTAAAGAATTGTAGTATTGATTGGCAGTTATTTTGTAGCAAAAACTGGACCTAAAGTTCAATTCATTCTTGACTTTTTCAAGAGGAATATTGAATTTTCACTCCCTGCCATACATGTGGAATTTCAGTGTAGTTTTAAGCCAAATTCTGTGAAATACATGAAACTCATCGTGCTATTACAAAATAATTGCAAAAGAAGCGAGTTCTCTCCCCCGAGCATCTTATTTCTAGATTTTTTTCTTCCTAAACTGTCTCTTGAAAAGAATATCAATGAACAGATTCCTCTGGGGCAATTTGAACTTCATTAAAATTTCAAAGAGGTCTTTTCAATGAGAATATATTCATGTAAGCACTAGAGAGTTTTGCATAATTTTAAAGCTGAACAGAATTGGGTACAATTTATGATGAAAATACAGTCCACCCCAGACTCCTAGCCAATTACCCTTTTGGTTTTCCCAGCAAACACCCTTTCTCTGCCACTTCCTAGCTTTATTGAGACATACCTGGTATATTAAAAAAACTACGTACCAAATGTATACAATTTGGTGAGTTTGGATATAAATATAGGCTGGTGTTACCATCACCTAGTTAAGCTTATAAACATAGCCATTACCTCTGAAACTCTGCTGTGTCCCTTTTTTCTGATTGATTGATTGATTGATTGATTGACTGAGACTGAGTCTCGCCCTCACCCAGGCTGGAGTGCAGCGGCATAATCTCGGCTCACTGCAACCTTTGCCTCTGGGTTCAAGAAATTCTCGTCTCAGCCTCCCAAGTAGCTAGGACTATAGGCGCATGCTGCCACACCGGATAATTTTTTGTATGTTTTTTTAGTAGCGATGGGGTTTCACCGTGTTGCCCAGGCTGGTCGTGAACTCCTGAGCTCAGAGAGTCTGCACACCTCAGCCTCCCAAAGTGCTGAGATTATAGGCATGAGCCACCTCGCCCAGCCATTGTTACTGTCTTTTTTTTTTCTTTTTTTTAAAAAAAGCAGAAAGCACCCTTTGTGGGAGCAGCATTTGCTCTCTTCTCTTCCCAGATGCTGTCCTCATCCCCCTTCCTCAGAGTCACCTGCTCCTCCTGGATGGGTGGGATACTGAGATGCTCCGTGAAGCCCAAGCACCATTCACGTATAATTGAGAAGTTTGGAGAGGACAGAGTTTTCACTCATCTTACAGGCTCTATTTCTTACTCAAACTGCGCTTGAAGTAGGAGCTTAACAGTCACAGTCACTGAAGAGCTTCTTAGTCTTCTTGAGACAGGACCTAAAGTCCTGTTTCATTATTTCATTTGAAGAAAATGATTGGCAATGGCCAGAGTTAGATGGAAAGGTGAAATTCATGCATTTCAGTGCCCAGTAACACATTTTTCTGCTGGGTAGGAGTAGACAGAGATGTGATCTCAGTTAGTGAAGCCGTGTACAGAGGGGCCCACCCACTCCTAAACGGGTCTCCAGGAGGCTTGGCTTCATCTTCTAGATTTGATGCCTCTTAAAAGGAAGCAGTATGGCTTTTCTGCTGTGGGTTGTTTACCACTAGAGGAAGATTCATTTCTATTCTAGCCATAAATTAGACCAAGGAGAGGGATTTTGTTGATTGCTAGTGCAGAAGTTAAAAACCGTCTCCCTTTCCCAAGTGGTCTCTTAATTAGATTCATTAGTTTTTAAATGTTAATTGGAATTGCTGAAGTTTAATTCCTGAAAGGGTTTAGATTTTAAAAAGAACACCTCATTTCCCATGTTACTGTGTTCTGAGAAGTCTACAGTCATTGTTGTGTAACTTTTTTATTCAGAGAATGGATTAACTGTAAAGCCATTTGGAAAGGTGAATAGAGTCAGAGATCTATTTTAATTCATGTTCGTCTTATCCACATATTGATAAGCATTTTGTGGGATATTTATGTGAGAACAGTTAATTTTAATGAGAAAACAGATTTTTAGCCCCCATGTTCAGTGTTTTCTGTGACAAAGCCATATTCTGCAGTAACTAAGTAATACCAAGTAATTGAAACAGACAATTAGGGTGACACAGGAGACATTTTCTGCTTGTGTAAATGCAAAGCTTAATTTTTAAAAAGCCTCTCCCACCTTTCCTTCCTAGAGGAGGTGGATGATCAAGCCTGAGCTAGGTAGGAAAGCAGATGTGTAGTTCGTTATTAATATAAGAGGAATCTTTTTGGGTTAATAGAACTATTCTTTAGAAGAACTTGTTTTGTATTACAAAGGTATTATTACATGGTTACTTTTACAGTAACAATTTCATGCAGCACTGAAAATGCAGAAATGTATGTCATTCTTCCTAGGATATTTGCAATAATAATAATTGTTACTATTACTATTTTGAGACAGAGTCTTACTCTGTTGCCCAGGCTAGAGTGCAGTTTGTGATCTTGGCTCACTGCAACTCCGCCTCCCTGGTTCAAGCAATTCTCCTGCCCCAGCCTCCCAAGTAGCTGGGACTACAGGTGCACGCCATCACACCTGGCTAACTTTTTGTATTTCAGTAGAGACGAGTTTCACCGAGTTGCCCAGGCTGGTCTTGAACTCCTAAGCTCAGGCAATCTGCCCACCTCTGCCTCCCAAAGTGCTGGGATTACAGGCGTGAGCCACCACACTTGGACGAGATAAATTCTTAATTCTCACCTCTATAGATCAGGAAAATAAGCTTAGTCTTGTAATTCTTGTAACTTAAAAAAATTAAAAGTCTGTAGGTTTTGTCTGGGAAACACGGCTGTTTTTGTTGTTAGATTCTCAAAATAAGTGGTGTGCGTGTGTGTTTGCGTGTGAGTGGTGTGTGTGTTTACATACTATACTCCCTCCTCCTGCTCTGGGGATAATCTAAAACGCTCAAAGTTCCTAGTCCTGGATACTGAAACAATGCCTTAAAGGAAGCATTTAGAAAAGTTTAATTTTAACCAGGTACTTAACACCACCAACAGGCGGGATGACATCACTAAGCACACAGTGCTTTAGTGAATAGAGGCTTTGTCAGAGCTTTCTAACCAGAGCCCTGAAATGGAACATTGTTAATTAGCTTACAAAAAATCCAGCTGTTCCCAGACCCATGCATTCTGCCTGTGCACTTCCTGCGTACACCTTTCTACACAGAACGATGGCTGGGACTCCTGTGTTTAAGAAGGTAGCGATCCTTGGCCAGGTGTGGTGGCTCACGCTTGTAATCCCAGCACTTTGGGAGGCCGAAGTAGACAGATCACCTGAGGTCAGGGGTTGAAGACCAGCCCAGCCAACATGGCAAAACCCCGTCTCTACTAAAAATACAAAAATTGGCTGGGCATGATGGCACATGCCTATAATCCTAGCTGAGGCAGAAGAATCGCTTGAACCCAGAAGGCGGAATTGCACCACTGCACTCCAGCCTGGGTGACAGTGAGACTCCATCTCCAAAAAAAAAAACAAAACAGGTAGCTGTTCCTTTGTACACTTAGAAGACAATGCGTGCCATCTGCAATAGAGTCATGCCCCGGGTGTGTGCTCTGTTGGTGGTGTGCAGTCTTCCACACCCTTGGCTGCCATGGCTGGGCCCACTTTGGCCCCCATGTAGAGTTCTTTAACTACCCTTTAAGAAAGTCACACTGGTCGGGCACGGTGACCCATGCCTGTTGTCCCAGCTACTCAGGAGGTTGAGGTGGGAGGATCGCTTGAGCCCGGGAGTTCTAGGCTATAATGCACTATGCCAATCAGGTGTCCTCACTAAGTTCAGCATCAATATGGTGACCTCCTGGGAGCAGGGGACCACCAGGTTGCCTAAGAGGGGTGAACCTGCCCAGGTTGGAAATGGAGCAGGTCAAAACTCCCGTGCTGGTCAGTAGTGGGATCACGCCTGTGAATAGCCACCGCACTCCAGCCTGGGCAACATAACAAGACTCCGTCTCTTAAAAAAAAAAAAAAAAGTCACACTAAGCTTTAAATGACCAGGCCAAGTTACTAATACGGACATCCCTGTGTGACTGGCTGTGCTGTCCATACCTACAGCTCTGTGGGTGGAATGGAGCTCACTGGGAGGACCGGCAGTGTGAAACAGAGAGAGCTGTTTGAACTAACGTGGGAGGAGGGAAGATGGAGAAGGATCCAACAGATGGTGAGCGCTGGGCTCTGCTGGACCCAAGGCAGGGGAGGAAACTTTGCTAGAGGAGGTTAGGAAGGTGAGCAACAGTCCAGTGATGGACCCGGCTGCCCACCCAGGCAGTTTACGAGGACTCAGAGTGTAGATGATGTGGCTTGGGAGTCGATAAGAAAGTCCAGGCAAAAAATGGACTGGGGCAGGATGCCCACGGCATCCAGGGAGGAGGCCTTTTCATAAAATGAATGCCACCAAGCCACCGATGTGGTCGTGAGCTTCCAGTGATCCTTGAGAAGAGCTGTCTATTGAGTGCTGGGCACTTTATCAGCAGTCATAGGATAAGAATGAACCAGGCCTCGAGTGATGGCTCGTGCTTGTAATCCTAGCACTTTGGGAGGCCGAGGCTGGTGGATTGCCTGAGGTTGGGAGTTCAAGACCAGCCTGGCCAACATGGTGAAACCCTGTTGCTACTAAAATATGCAAAAATTTAGCAGGATGTGGTAGCAGGTGCCTGTACTTCCAGCTACTCAATAAGCTGAGGCAGGAGAATCGTGTGAACCCGGCAGTCGGAGGTTGCAGTGACCCGAGATCGCATCACTGCACTCTAGCTTGGGCTACAGAGTGAGACTTCGTCAAAAAAAAAAAAGGGAAGAAGCCACTTCTCAGAAGAGTCACAGATTCCTGACACTAAGACCAGAAACACGTCTCTGCCAAGGGTCCATGAGGGAAACGAGTTTTATCAGCACCGACCTTCCCAGCATCTCTCAGTGTCAGAGAGGTGGGTCCGTTGGACCTCTCTCAGGCCGACGGGTGCACGCCGGGCCAGCCCAGCAAACGGCAACTTTAATGGGAGAAATGGGCCGATGACACATCTGTGTAGTATCTAGCATGGGTGAAGGATATATTTTACAGTACTTGGAAGAGAGGGAACCAGTTCTCTCTGTTTGAAATACTCTGTGATTTTTGAACTCTTTCTGCTGTATTTGGGTGGGATGAGGTTGATAAGGGGACTCAGGGACATTGAGGTTAGAGGGAGGGGCGAGGAGATACCTCCCTGGCAGCTGGTGTGAGCTGCCTCTTCCCTGGGTAGAGGGCTTCCTCAAGGTATTTGCCTGTGGCCATTAACATAACAGCCTGTCCTTTTATAGGATAGGATAGTGTCAGGAAACAAAATGTCTCGTGTTTTAAGAAATCATGAAAAGCTTCAAATCCTTTTAGATAATTAATGTTAAATCTAGAATATGCTGAGTCCTGACCACGTGTTGAACTGCACTAGATGCTTATTCTTCACGGATTCCATATTTGTGAATTCGGAATTCACAAATTCCAAAAAATTTGGCCATCTCACCTGGCCAACAGTATGTCTTTTAACAGAAACACACGTTAAACAAATTGTTACTGTTCAGTCAATGAGAATGTGACAGAGGCTCTCAGAATCTACCCTGGAATTTCTCCTAGATGCAGTAGGTCAGTGTTCCCTAGTTCAGTAAATAATGAGAATTTACTGTATTTCAACTAAATGAGCACCCGTGGGTACCCATTTAATTTTTTTTGTGTCATAGTTTTAATATGGTTTTTAATAATCAGATGAATAGGAATTTTCAGGTCTCTTTTATGTAGACGGGCACATACCAGGTGTGCTTTAATTGAATGATTTTACCATTACAACTTTGCCTTTGGAAATACTGCAAGTATAATAGCTCCTTGTTAATGTACTTGGTGAACTTTTTTGGGAATATAACATTTTTAATGATGTGATCCTTCTTTTATGTGACACGGTAAGAACTTCTGTAAGACAGACGCTTCTCAACGAGAGTCAGTCTCAGAGCCCCTTATTGAGGAAAGAGGTCCGAGTTTTGCTGGAGGAATACATCATTAAAAAGAACTTCTGGTCTACTTACTGTTTTATTACTTTTTCCTCGTGGCAACAGAGACATCTTGGCAGAAGTCCTGTGTTTCCCCACCGTGTTCTCCACCCAAGTAATGGCCCACTGATGACATAGAAATTGTTTGGCTATTGGAATGATTGATGTCACTCAGGCCTGCGTCTCAGCGGGAGGCAGGAGGGTAACCAGAGGCACATCTCCCAAAGAAAGATCACACAGGCCGTGTGTTTATACCTGTCTGAGCATTACAGAAGAAAAAAGACAGACGGAAACCTGAGGCTATACCGTTTCTGAGTGAAGCTTCCCAGAGGTGGTATTGAACAGATGAGATTCCAGGGGAAATGAACAGTCCGTTACCCACCTCTCTCCCTTCAGTTACATATGTGATGTTTCCTAGCTCCTCCCCAAGATTGCTTTTGGAAATCTTCAAAATTCAGCAGGGTTTAGATTGACCTTTTTTGAAAACCTAATTTTTAAGTTTGTAAGTTTTCAAGCTTTTAAGCCTTGGATATGGATATGCATTTAATAAAAGAGAAAATAGTAGATGATTTTGCACGTATTGGATAATACATTGCTTTAAATTTACTCATGAGATTGACGAATGATTTCTGAACACCAAACATTGGGGTGGCCCAGTGACTTAATTGGAGACACATAGACACTTTGAAAAGAAATGTGGGGTTTTGGCCGGGCGCGGTGGCTCAAGCCTGTAATCCCAGCACTTTGGGAGGCCGAGGCAGGTGGATCACGAGGTCAACAGATCGAGACCATCCTGGTCAACATAGTGAAACCCCATCTCTACTAAAGATACAAAAAATTAGCTGGGCACGGTGGCGCGTGCCTGTAATCCCAGCTACTCGGGAGGCTGAGGCAGGAGAATTGCCTGAACCCAGGAGGCGGAGGTTGCGGTGAGCCGAGATCGGGCCATTGCACTCCAGCCTGGGTAACAAGAGCGAAACTCCGTCTCAAAAAAAAAAAAAGAAATGTGGGGTTTAGAAAAACCTGTGAAATGGAGTCTGCTATTATTTAAAATGCCATCTCAAGTCACAAAATAATTACGTGAAAATCTGAAACCATATGTGTTTTGAATGTTTTAGATTCTAAAGAAAGGTACAGTAATGCCAGTCTTCTGGGTTTGGACATGATTTGTTTGTTTCTCACATAATCTTTTAAAACTTTAAATTGTGAAACATGGCATATTTACAAGAGGCTATAAAAAGTGTAAGTATAGTTTAACAAATAAAAATAAGAATAAAAAATGTAACACTATCAATATGGACCCCTCTCTGAATGCTTTAACCCTCATCCTTAAGGAGTAATGCCAGTCTGAATTCTGTGATGGTGACCCATCTGCCGCTTTTTATAGTTTTACACACATGTGTAATTCTAAACCACAGCATGGTTTGGTTTATAAATTACTGGGCCATTGCCTGGCTTCCCCACTTAGCTGTAAGGCGAAGGATAGTGTGGCCCCCGGTCTTTGGTCTGTCCTGCAGTCTAGCACAGTGCTTGGCACATAGCAGGGACTTCATAGATGTTTATGAACATAAATACATAAAGATGAACATAAGTACATCAATACATGTTTATGAACTTAAATACATAAAGATGTTTATTCTTAGAAAAATGACTATTTCTGGGCCAGGTGCAGTGGCTCACACCTGTAATTCCAGCACTTTGGGAGGCTGAGGCCAGTGGATCTTGAGGTCAGGAGTTCGAGACCAGCCTGGCTAACATGGTGAAACCCTGTCTCTCCTAAAGATACAAAAAGTTAGCCAGGCATGATGTTGTGCCCCTGTAATCCCAGCTGCTCCAGGAGGCTGAGGCAGGAGAATTGCTTGAAACCCGGGAGGCAGACGTTGCAGTGAGCTGAGATCACGCCATTGCATTCCAGCCTGGGTGACAGGGCGAGACTCTGTCTCAAAAAAAAACAAAAAATCACTATTTCTAATGTATGAATAAGGCACATACATGCATGTAAATTTGAATCATCATGAAAGAGGGTGAGTAATATTAAATCTTATTCTTGAACCATGAAGTTAAATGGACAGCTGTTAGAACTGGAAGACCTGGATGCCCATCTCTAAAAGAGAGAAGTGAGGCTCAAACAGGTGCTTTGTCCAGGGTCATTCGGTTAGACAGTGGCTAAGGCAGGGCCAGAATTCACATTTTCTGCCTCCTTGTCCAGGGTTCTGGGCCACATGCACTCTCAAGATGGTTTTATGCAAGAGATATAGATGGCTTGATTCGCTTAACAGAAAGTCCCACTGAGGGCTGGGCACGGTGGCTCATGATTGTAATCCCAGCACTTTGGGAGGCTGAGGTGGGCAGATCACTTGGGGTCAGGAATTTGAGATCAGCCTGGCCAACATGGTAAAACCCCATCTCTACTAAAAATACAGAAATTAGCTGGACATAGTGGAGCATGTCTGTAATCCCAGCTACTTGGGAGGCTGAGGCAGGAGAATGACTTGAACCGGATTATGCCAGTGCACTCCAGCGTGGGCGAGACCAAAGAAAAGAAAGTCAGTCCCCACTGGGGAAGGAGGAAGACAAACAACTAGCAGAGCCTTCCATCATCACCTGTTGGCATCATGCAGTGTGATAAAGTCCATGATAGACCATTAAAAGATAGTAGATTGTGATAGTAATATAGCTAATTATATATATGTATGTATTTTGAGATGAAATCTCACTCTGCTGCCCAGGCTGGAGCGCAGTGGCACAGTCTTGGCTCATTGCAGCCTCTGCCTCCCGGGTTCAAGTGATTCTCCTGCCTCAGTCTCCTGAATAGCTTGGGATTGCAGGCTCCTGCCACTACACCCGGTTAATTTTTGTATTTTTAGTAGAGGCAGGGTTTTTCCATGTTGGCCAACGTGGTCTCAAACTCCTGACCTCAAGTGACCTGCCCCCCATCGGCCTCCTAAAGTGTGGGGATTACAGGTGTGAGCTACCGTGCCCACCTGTATGTGTATTTGACAACAGTGTTAATCATATGTATTGGCATATTAGGAGATCAGAGTTATAGTGACTTCATTAGGTAAATTTTTCATAATGTGTATTTGCTTTTTGACTGTTCAGACTTCCTGACTATTCAGCGTGAGACTCATCAGAATAATAGAAGATCAGTGCATGTGATGTCACTCAGTAACTTAAGACGACCAGGTTCACATCCATATGCTCATGAGTAGGTTCAATAGAGGGTTCATTACCTGCATATTTTAATTTATTAAAAGTAAAACCTACCCAACACACAGTGAAGAAGACTTGCACATTGCCTTGACCTGTACCTCAAAGACAAGCCAACGACGGCCCAGCAAATGGACAGGAGCACCCTGCTGGCACATGGTCCGGCCCGACCCTCATGGGTGCTATTGGATGCCGAGACTTCCTCATTCACAGGCCGCTGTAGAATGTGCCCTCCAAAAATGCCAGTCATCTCTGTATTGTGTTCTTTAAACACTTAGTGAAGACCTTTGTCTTTAATACCCACCCACTTAGTGGCCTGTGCCTTCCCAGGACCTGAAATGGAATGTAAGTCAATGTCAAAGAAAGTGTCTAGTGTTGTTCTGTAAGGAGAGTTACCTATTACCCTGCTCTAACCTTCAAGTCAGCGACTCAGTGAGTGCCAGTGATCATGTGTACTTCAGAGGAAAATGTATCTGCCTCCGATTCTCAGGGTGTTCTTTTTAGAAAAAGACTCCCAAATCATTTGACACCAACATTTTTCAACTTGATTTTGGCAAGCATAATCCCCCGAGATTTTAAAGTAGCTTTTATCAAAACAAAACTAGCTACTTAGCTATGAGTGCAGGGAATTGCAGAGGTTGGAGAGAACCCTGGTGGCACCCGTACTCCAAGTAGGGAGTGTGGTGCCTTCATAGCTGTGTGTTGATTTCATCTGCAACAAAAGCATTGTTCAAGCCAAGTTTGTCCAGTAAGGAAAAATGTTAAGTTTCTAATCTTTAAAAAGGGTGTTGAGGGAGGTGAAAATAATCTGAACACTAAGGAATGCTGTTAAATGTTTACTGGCAAGTAGTCCTGAGTGTAGCTTTTTCTTTCTCCTAACGCACTGCTGGGGCTGCAGATGATGCCAGTGATTGCTAATAAAAGTATCAGTAGCTGCCGTTTACTGAGTGCTGCCGCAGAGGATTTTCCTGATGCTCTCTTAGGAGAAATGCCCATAGCAACTGCCTGGGTCAGATACTCCAATCCAGTTCATTAGTGAAACACACTGAGACTCAGATCAAAGACTTTGATGTGAGATGAAAACTGGATTTGGATCCGGCCTGCCTCTGCCACTTTCAAACTAGGGCCTGGGTTTCACCATTCGTGAAATGAGGATGATTGTCTCCACCTCAGAAGGCAGTTGTGGGGATTAAACAAGATGATATGTTTATAACAACACATTGCTTACAAAGTAGGAAGCGTAGAGTGCCGCGGGCTTTGCACGTTCATCCGAGGTCACGCTGCTCATTGTTGAGCTCAGTTTCCAGCCCAGATGTGCTCTGCTCTGGCCTTTCTACTTTGCAGTTGCTGCATCAGTTCCCAGCAAATATTTCATGGAAACTGAGCCATGTGGTTAGTGTTAGGTTTGCTGTCATGCAGAGAGCCCTGGGTGGAGGCAGAATTTCTGGGTTTGAGGTCAGAACCCTCTGTCTTGGTTGTGTGTATATGACGGTATGCCTGCATGCTTTCCATGTGGATCTGGAACAAATTGATGGGCAGTTTTGGCTCTTCATAACACAAATGGAGCTCATCACAGTTATATACATCTTTGAAAACACCACGCTGTACTTCTGATTTGGTGTGATCATTTCAGGGTTCCGAGACCACCCCAACTCATTTGCCTGTCATTCTGGGGACCTCTGAGTTTCTGGGCATAGTGATGATCTGAGTGGGCAGTCGGCAGTGTGTGGGTGTCCCTGAAAAGCACTAAGTATCCCCCTTACTTGTTCCCAAATACCCATCTCATAGTGGTGTACTAATACATGCCACTATTGGTGTTTATGTCATTTTTGCATTTTGGGGTTGAAGTTGGACAGAGATGACTGATTCTTAGTTCCACTCTTTTAAACGATGGGGCTCTGAACAAATTTCTTCAGTGAAAGTCAGTTACATCATCTGTAAAGTGTGGATGAGAATAGTATCTCTATCCTTGTGTGTTAATAATGGTGCTTGCAAAATGACTAGATAACACGTGTGAAATGATCAGACACTTCTGGGCATCTAGTAGGTGCTCAATAAAAAGTGGATGTTCTATCCCAGTGATTGTGAGCACGACGCTATTGTAAGAATTGTGTCTGTTGTATTTGTGGAGAGTCTACTGATGAGAAGTGTATGGCTTCTGCCTGCATTGCTGTAAGTGCAGAATGTGATTTAAGCCAAATGCCTGGTGGTGTAAGCCCAGCCAGCTGTTTACACATTCAGATTCAGCCTCAGCAGAAATAGCCTTGCCATGAATTCACAAGAAATTGCTGAGAATTCAGGATCTGAGCTCACTGCTGGGATTAATTTCTTTTCAACAGACTGACTGTCTAGAGAATGTCCATGATACTATAAATGAAAACATATGTTAGTGTAACCGACGGCGGTGGGGGAATGGGAAAAGGAACCGTGGGATATTCAGGAACCACTTCATGGAGAAGAGCCACTGGCTTGGCTGTAGCTGGGGCAGAGAAGAAGACACATTTACTACAAAGTTCCTTTTATGGCATCTTCCTTTTTTTTTTTAAATGATTCTTTTACATCGGAAAACGAAGAATTTTTTACTTGTAGGAGCAATTTATGAAACAGTGAACTTCCATAACCAGAGATAAGGTAGCATTATTTGAGAAATGAGATTTTGGGTAAAACAAGAGTGGGGAGGGAGATCTCTTTTTAGGGCCCCTTTGGCCACCTTCAGATAAGTTTAATGAATAACCAAGACACAAAAATTGTACAGTGTTGTGAATTTGGCGATTTTCTTGTAAATGTAAAAGTGGTTGCTGTGTCGTAAAAGACACTTTTGCTGATACCTCAAAATGCTATGAAACAATGCTCTTTTTAATTGTATTTACTTTCATGGGTTGGTTTTGGAAAATGTTAGTAATATGAATAAGATGGAAAATGTATTTTGTTTATTTGTCTCTTTTATACAGTTCCCCTACCTAGCAGATTTAAAAGTTAGCCAAGGGTAAGATCATACCTTCAACTTTCTTAATAAAACAAAGACCCTTTTGGAAATCTGATTCCTAGCTCATGACTGTGCTTGACCTTTGTGAATTTCTTATACTGTATGTCAGGCAGCGCTCATGTGGGAAGGTCTCTTATGACTGCTAGAAAAGGAATCATAGTAGAAACATGTAGCTGAACTGTAGGCCATTGTTTGTGCACCTAGCCTCCCTCCCCAGCCCCCAGATCCAGAACAGCCTGTCTGAACATTAGAAACACCAGTAAAAGTTAAAACAGCAACCCTTCTGGTGGGCAGTTTGGCAGCTGGTCAAAAATCTTAAGAATGTGCATGGCTTTGTTAAAGCAGGTTCATTTCTAGGAGGTGCTGGTACAGAGCTGGAAGAAATCAAATGCTCATCCAGAGATGTTCATGCAGGTGTGGTTAATGGTCAGAGAAAGCCATAGGTCCACCTAAGTCACAGTTGATCACTCTATAGAGCCATTAAAATGTTGATAAACATTTGTTAAAAATGAAACCGAATAGGTATATTGTACTATATTTTTGGTGATGAATCAGTATTTGAAATTCGAGGTTTTAAAAAAAGTTGTTACCAGTTCTGAATTAATGGAACTAAGTAATCTGTGAAATATATGTGTGATGGGGAGAAGGACAGTAGTTATGAGAGGCAGGGGAGAGAGGAAAATGGGAGGTTTTTAGTGGATACACAGTTAGTTTTGCCAGATAAAAATGTTCTGGAGTGGATGCTGGTAATGGCCATGCCCAGCTAATTTTTGTATTTTTAGTAGAGATGAGATTTCACAGTGTTGGCTAGGCTGGTCTCAAACTACTGACCTGAGGTGATCCACCTGCCTCAGCCTCCCAAAGTGTTGGGATTACAGGCATGAGCCACTGCTCCTGGCCTGTACTTTTAACTCTGAAGCATATTTACAGTTTATGCAATCACTGCCTGGTATTATAGGGTTGTATCAAAATGTCTTGGTAATACATCAGACCACATGAGCATTGTGTTTGCTAATTTGTGACCTTTAAACATGTATTGTTTAATTTGAAAGAGTAAAGTTTCCAGAAGTATAGACTGAGCTTAAAGATCTGAGTAGTGGCATAGATGATGAGAAAAATCAGCTGGGTGCTGTAGCTCATGCTTGTGATCACAGCACTTTGGGAGGCCGAATTTGTAACCTCTCTTGAGGCCAGGAGTTCAAGACCAACCTGGGCAACATAGTGAGACAACATCTCTATTGGGGAAAAAAAAAAACAGAAAAGAAAGCCAAGGTCAATTGTTCAATATTTGCTGAGGCTCTTTCATCCTCTGTCTGGTGTCGAATTTCTTAACTTTCTTAATGAGATGACAAATTCTAGATTGAGCAACCCAGGAATGCTGGCATCAGGTAGGATTTTTTATAGGTATTTATGTGATTTTATTTGTTAATTTGAGTATTTAAAATGCTCTTGATTTCAGGTTTACCTAAAAGTATCAGCAGGGCTGGACCTGATGGCTTATGCCTGTAATCCCAGCACTTTATGTGGCTGAGGCAGGAGGGTCACTTGAGCCCTGGTGTTCAAGACCAGCCTGGGCAACATAGTGAGACCCTGTCTGTCTCTACAAACAATAAAAAAAATACTCGAGTGTGGTGGCACATGCCTGTAGACACAGCTACTGCAGAGGCTGAGGTGGGAGGATTGCTCGAGCCTGGGAGGTCGAGGCTGCAGTGAGCCATGGTTGTGACACTGTGTGCCACCGTCATCCCTGGGCAACAGAGTGAGACCCTGTGTCAAAAGATAGATATGTGTATTTTTATATTCTCTCTATATGTGTGTATTAGAGAGTATGTATATAGAGTATGAGTGTGTGTGTATATATATATATAGTGTGTGTGTATGTATATACACTATAGATATATACACTATATACACACACACTATATATATACTGAATATATCTAGAGTATATGTATGTGTGTGTGTGTGTGTGTGTGTATACACACTGTAGCCACACACCAATTATACATACCTATATGTATGTGTATGTGTGTCAGCCGCTTGCATTTACTAGTTTTTAATGAGCCTTAGAAGTGTCCTTAGGTGGCTCCTAGCATGTCACCGGGGGCTTAAGTGCAACCTGTCTTATTGCTCACGTGTCTCTGTGTTGGGCCTCCCTCAGGCTTGGCCCCAAAGGTCTCGCTGTGAGCAGGGGGCCAGTGTTATGCTCCCCCACCGGGTTTCCTGGCCGGTGAGCTGGCAGCCTGGACCATGGTGTTGATCAAGGCTCACAGTGTTTGATTACAAAAATGGCAGTGTTCGGTTTTAAAATGCATATTTCAAGTTGTCTTTTTCCCTAAATATTCCTAATAACATTTGATTTTTTTTCCCCCAAGGTGGTTGCCTGGAGCTTGTATGCTTGAGAGAAAGAGAAGGGGACAGAGGTTCTTGGTGTAAGTCAGGTGGAGCTTGGCGTAAGCTTTGGCATCAGAGATTCAGGTCGGATGAAGGCAAGGGAGCCTGTGGAATGTTCATGGTGCTTGAGAAACGGGAAATTTAGATACCCGAAGAGTGTGTGTGTGTATGTACTTATGTGTGAGTGTAATGTGTGTGTGTGTAATGTTTGTGTGTATGTGTGTGTGTGTATTGAGAAGACCTCTGGGCAATTACCCCCTGAGCCTCAGTTTCCATGTTGATAAAACAAGGGAGTCGGAATAATTGATTCTTCAAAGGTCCTTTCCTTCTTTAACCCACTGGGCTCAGGACTATATTAAATGTGTAAAAATTGCATGTGCTAGGTTGGTGGCCCATTTCAAGGAAAATTCTAGACTAACCAAGCCTTACATTGGGTAAATATAAGTTTTAAAAAAGCATACACACACACACACACACACACACACACACACACACACACACACACACACACACACACACACCCCCTCATCAAGTTTCCTAATAAAAATTTTACTTCACTGCCCACTTACAGTTCTAGGTGGGTGCCTTATTACCTGCTGCAGGGAGGGGACACTTTTCAATTTTAACAAAATCATTAGTCTCTTCTGTCCCTGCTGAGTTTTTTTGTGCTTCTAATGCCAGCGGATTAACTGAATAAATTATAGGGCTTGTCTCCTTGTTTCTTTTGTTTCTTCTGCCTTTGGGTGAGTAGGTGCTGGACAGCATGAAGAAGGTGTTATCTCTTGGAGTTTTGTGTGCATTCAGTAACCCATTGCTCATCTGACTGTACAACCCATCTTCTATTTCAGGGTGTTACTAGTCATGGGTTCCAGCACCCCTCTGTTGCCTACTGACAGGTGAAACACTGCTTCGCTGACAAGTTCCTTTGTTCTTGTTCAGTTCATTCCATTTCGGAGTGGTCACCTTCATCCTCATGAGTTTAGCCTTTGCAGATATCCATTCTTCCCTGGCTACCTCTGCAGCATCTGAAAGACCCAGTCAATGATACACAGAGGTCTGCAGCTCAATCCAGCTCAACTCTGGGCCCAAGAAAGCAAAACAGTGGGGGCCAAACCCAGCAGACCCGAGAGTGCTTGCTTTGTTAAAACTGCCCAGACACCCTTTGCCACACCTGTTTTTTGGGCCCCTGTTTCTAGAATTCCCCGATGCTTTAGCTAGAAGCAGCTTTTCCATGTTTTAAGGCTGTGAGTTCTAACACGTAAGCTGCGTTCTGGCTTTAGTTACCCTGTGCTGCCAAGAAGCTGACCGCTGTTTGAAATTAACTTCTCATCTGCTGCTTGCCAGGTTTTCCAGAGCCTGAAGAACAGCGTTCACTCAGGCCACAGACACGATACAAAGGCCAGGACACGATCCCAGATCCCCGGGGGCTGGAGAGAGTCGGGGCCTTCTGTGTCAATCAGTCAGACACCAAGGGAGGAGGAAGGGGTCTCAGGAGACTTGCAGGATCCTGGCCTTGGGTTTGCATTTAATCCTGCTTTGTTTGGGGGTGTGTATTAGGACTCCAGGATGGATAGGTGTGGCGGCTCTCTGAGGAGGAAGGGGAGACTCTGGTGCCAGGATCCTGTGGGGATGCACGGTGCATTGCTGTGTGGTGACAGCTGCTGATGGGGCGCGCTGTTCATGCAGACACTGGGGGGAATCACTGCTGTGGTCCCCTGCTTTGCTTTTCTAGGTGAGGCCTGAGGCAGTCTCTCTGAGGATGAAGAGATGCCTGGGCCAGGATCCCACAGAGAAGTGCTGGCGGAGCCCGTGTGTGGGCGACCCCTGGCCCTGAGCTGTGGGTGACTGCAGCACTGGGGATTTGTCAGGACCTGGCCCATCCTTGGGGGAAAGGGTGCTGCCTTCCAGAAGGAAATCCAGGTGTCCGTTCCCCTTGCCCTGCCATTGATGCAGCCGTTTGGCCCATAGCATCATACTCCCCTCCTCTCTTCGTTGAGCAGACGACATTCCTCTCTGTAGGTTTCAGTCAGCTCCCACAAGTCTGCATGTCTGTGTACTTTTTTTTTGCCTAGGAGGTTTGCTTTGGGCTTTGAATAAATGGGAGGGGTGGACAAATTATGTGTGGGAAGGAATTTATGGTGTTCCAGGAAGAACGCTGACTAACGTTTGTAAAAATATGGGAATTTATAATGGAAGATATCTTTCTGAGGCATGTAACATGCTGTGCAGGCATGGAGAAAAAGCAAGAGAAAGAAGCAAGGCATGGTTTGAATTTCTCTGTGCAGATGATTCCTGTTAGTGAGTTCTGCATTGCTGTAAAGGAATACCGGAGGCTGGGCCATTTATGAAGAAGGGTTTCGTTGGCTCGTGGTTTTGTAGGCTGTAGAAGCATGGCACCAGCATCTTCTTAGCTTCTGGTGAGGCTTCCAGAAGGTTTTGCTCTTGGTGGAAGAAGAGGTAGCCAGTGTGTCTCATGGAGAGGGAGGGAGGGAAGGAGGGAGGGAGGGAGGGAGAGAGAGAGCGCGTGCGCGCGTGCGCAGGCAGGGGAACTGCCAGGCTCTTTTGAACAACCAACACTCAGCCAGGTGTGTTGGTGCACACCTGTAATCCCAGCACTTTGGGAGGCTGAGGCGGGCAGATCACCTGAGGTCGGGAGTTCCAGACCAGCCTGACCAACATGGAGAAATCCTTTCTCTACCAAAAATGCAAAATTAGCCAGGTGTGATGGCGCTTGCCTGTAATTTCAGCTACTTGGGAGGCTGAGGCAGGAGAATCACTTGAACCTGGGAGGCAGAGGTGAGCTGAGTGTGCCATTGTACTCCAGCCTGGGCAACAAGAGGTGAAAGTCTGTCTCAAAAACAAACAAAAGGAACCAACACGCTCCTGAACTAACAGAGCGAGAACTCATTACTGTGGGGAGGACATTCAGCCATTCATGAGGGGTCCACTCCCAGGACCCAGCCAACTCTCACCAGGTTCCGCCTCCAACTCTGGGGTCACATTTCAGCATGAGATGTGCAGGGGACACCCAGTTCCTTTAACTTCCCTCCTTATGCTAGTTTTACTTTCTGTAGGTTGATAGTGCACTCCCTCTGGCCACACACACACTTTTTGTTTGTTTTGTGTGACGGAGTCTTACTCTGTCACCCAGGCTGGAGTACAGTGGTATGATCTCAGCTCATTGTAACCTTCGCCTCCCAGGTTCTAGTGCTTCTCCAGCTTCATCCTTCCAAGTAGCTGGGACCACAGGTGCTACCATGCTTGGCTAATTTTTGTTTTGTTTTTTGTAGAAATAGGGTTTTGCCATGTTGTGTAGGCTGGTCTCGAACTTCTGAGCTCAAAGCAATCTGCCTGCCTTAGCCTTGCAAGGTTCTGGGATTACAGGCATGAGCTACTATGCCCAGCAAAACTGCATTCTTTTACTTGCCAACTTTTCTTTTTCCTTCAGGCTCCAGTCATATAAGATGCAACACCCTTAGCTGGTTTTTGGAACACTTAGGTGGCTGGAGGACAGCCTGTGAATATGGTTTTTCTCTGTTGGATGAGGTGATCAAGTATTTTTCTGTTGAAGATCATGGAAAGCTGAGGTCGTGGAGGAGACTCACAAAGACCAGCAGTTAAAATGGATAGAAATGAAAAGGAAAAGCTTGCATTACAGATTTCATGGAAACTGGTTATTCCAGGCATGTGTTAATGAAATTCACACATTTTGTGTTTACTAGAATACAGAATGGTCATATTCACTAACATTGAATTAATGTGTTAAAGTGAGGTTTTGATGACATTAGTTGCACATAGCTTCTAGTTGAAAATTTTTTTCAAGAAGTAAAATTAAAGCAACAAAAATAGAGCCAGTGATCTGTCAGGCCTGATCTCTGTCAGACCCCACATCAACTTACTGGATCATTCAAATTACTGTTGATGACAGTAAGGAGGTATTGGACCTGTTTTGGAGAAGGTAAGTGTTGCAGTGGCCTAGTATAAATGTTGACTGTAACATTTATAAAGAGGAGTTAGCAAGTCATCTTACTAAGTATATGCCACTTTTACACTGTTACTTTCCTAATACGATTTCATCTTAAACATTTTTATTACCATTATTTAGTTAAAAAAATTTTTTTTCTTTTTGAGATGGAGTTTCACTCTTGTTGCCCTGGCTGGAGTGCAATGGTGCGATTTTGGCTTACCGTAACCTCTGCCTCCCAGATTCAAGCAGTTCTCCTGCTTCAGCCTCCTGAGTAGCTGGGATTACAGGCATATGCCACCACACCTGGCTAATTTTGTACTTTTAGTAGAGACAGGGTTTTTCCATGTTGGTCAGGCTGGTCTCGAACTCCCAACCTCACCTACCTTGGCCTCCCAAAGGGCTGGGATTAGAGGTGTGAACCACCATGCCTGGTGACATTATTGATAATGTTTATGTTTAGAAAGAATCTCTGGCTATGTACAAAGATGACAGATACAGGTATAGTTATTACTGGATTGATTTTCTGGAGAGAAATTGGAAACAACTTAAAAATTCATAAATAGACTAGGTAAATAGAAGATGATTCATTTAAACCAGCACTTCACCCGAGTTAAAGAAATAAACTACAGCAATAGACATCAGCATTAACTGATCTCAAAAACATAATGTTGAGTGATACCACAGTATGGTTTAGTTTATATTTTAAAATCATATATACAAACAATTCTCTGTTTTTATGGATGTGAGCTGTATCTATGTTTTTAATAGATTAGAAAGATACACAAAATACATGATAGTGATTAGTTCTCAGGATAGGAAGGTGGAATGGGATTAATTTTATTAATAATGTTTTTTATTTCTATTATTAAAAAAAAGACTTGAAAGAAATGTGAGAAAATATACATCGTTACTCCTTTCTTTTGAGACAGAGTTTTGCTCTTATTGCCCAGGCTTGAGTGCAGTGGCATGATCTGGGCTCATTGTAACCTCTGCCTCCCGGGTTCAAGCGATTCTCCTGCCTCAGCCTCCTGAGTCGTATAATCTTTTGTACTTGGCTCTATTTTTAAGACTGTTCCCCAAAAAGGAAAAGGTTTATGCTACCTATTGAAAACTCATAAAATAACATAATAAAGAAGAAAGTAAAAATCATCCATGATCCAGTATGCAGTTTTAGTACAGTTTTTCAATTAGCGGATGTTCTTTGAGGGAATCTCTTCTAAGGAAATAGGTAGATCTGTGTGCAAAAATTTAGCCCAGTGGATGGTTAATGAGTACACCAGGGGGGTGAGTACACCATGGTCTGCCCAGCCTGTAGTATGTTCTCCCAATATTAAATGGTATTTATCTTCTTAGAATTGATCTCAAGTTTATGAATCTTAACCTTTTATATTGTGACATCCTTCAGTTGATTTTCCTCTTCCCATTTATTTTAGGGAAGAGGAAAATCTTACATTTGATTAGTTTTTCCAGCTAGTTTGGAAATAAAATGACTCGTTACAAGCACTGGGGCATCCTTGATTCTAATTTTTACTTAGTTACTAAGTTACTTGTGGCCTTGCACAAATCACCTTCCATTGTCACTGAATAAGTCACCGTTCATTGAGCCTCAAGCACCGGGCAGAAGTGTGCTAGGCTGAGGGCACAAGGCGGGCATAGCCAGACTCCCACAGAGCCTTGGCTCATCCACCTCTGCCCTAATGTGCTAACCTGCAAAATGGCGCTAAGAACACCTTCCTCATTTCCCACGAGCTATTTAGGGGTTACCTGCAGAGATGCTCTTGGCAGTAGAGCAGTCCCCCCTCCCTCAGGGCCCCCTGTCCTCTGTGTCTCTTTCTGTAGTTTGTTGACCTCAGTCAACTGTGGCTCAAAAGTATTAAAAGGGAAAAGTTCTAGAACTAAGCAACTCGTAGGTTTTCAGTTGCATGCCTTTCCAGTGAGCTGTGTGATGGGATCTCGTGCCACCCCCACTCCGTCCAGACAGGGACATGAACCCTTTCTTTGTCCAGAGGATCCATGCTGCCTGTGCTCCCTGTCCACCGGTCACTCAGGAACCACCTTGGTGATCAGACCAGCTGTGGGGGTACCACAGGGCTTGTGTTCAAGTCGCCCTTATTTGACTTCATAATGGCCCCAAAACACACAAGTCATGAGGCTGGCAATATGGATATGCCAAAGAGAAGCCATGAAGTCCTTCATTTAAGTGAAAAGGCAGAAATTCTCTCTTTATATGGAAAGGAAACGCTCATATTTCAAGGTTGCCAGGAATGCATTCTATAGTAAGAATTCTCTAGCAAGAATGAATAGTAAGAATTTTTATCCATAGTTAGAATTCTTGCTATTCAGTAGTAATAGTAAGAATTACTAATATTCAATAGTAATCATTGTTCTATAGTTAGAATTCAGTAGCAATAGTAAGAATTACTAATATTGAATAGAATTATGATTCAGTAGTAATCATTATTCTCTAGTTAAAATTCTTACTATTCCTTCTGTAGTCTCAGGTGTTACCCCATTTCGTCCATGCCACCTCTGTAGCGATGCTGTGATTTGTTACTGAACCTTAGAAACTGTATTTTTATTACTCGCTTACCTACCATGGTGCTCAGCCCGGCTTTGGGCCACTAAAGGCAAGATCCTGGTCTTAGTTAACTTTGTAACCCAACGAGGTGCTGGTGGTGTTCCTGGCACACACTAGTGCTCGGGAAGCGTTTGCGGAAGTGAACTGAATTGAAGACACTTAGAAAAGTATATGGTACAAAGCGTGTGAATGTAGTTACTAGTGAGCACCTCTCAGTGTTGTGTCTGGACTCCCGGGGTGTGGCCAGGTGTTACTGTCAGACAACAAATTGTGATCTTTTTTGTGTTAACAATGCTGGTTACGGCATGACATCCACCACCCACCCACACCCCTCCCTCCTGATTTTTTTTTTTTTTTTTTTTTTTTTTTTGGAGAGAGTCTTGCTCTGTTGCCCAGGCTGGAGCATAGTGGCAGGATCTCAGCTCACTGTAACCTCTGCCTCTTGGGTTCAAGCACTTCTCCTGCTTCAGCCTCCTGAGCAGCTGGGACTACAGCATACAATGCTATGCCTGGCTGATGTTTTGGTGTTTTAGTAGAGACAGGGTTTTACTGTGTTGGCCAGGCTGGTCTCGAACTCCTGAGCTCAGGTAGTCTGCCTGCCTCAGCCTCCCAAAGTGCTGGGATTACAGGTGTCAGCCACCGTGCCCAACCCCCTCCTGAATTTATCTATGATAGGTGAGTTCACATCCAGCTGTTGAGACACATACACAATTAGGTGATTTTAACTGTGCTTCTCTGAACTACACCCAGTCCTTATTGCTGTACTGTAAAAATGTTGATTTCATTTATACTTGCAGCAACTCATGCATATGGGGCTTCTGTTCTGCTGGAAGCTCCGGACCCTGTGGACATGGGGATGCCATCGCAGACCTCACAGTCTGATGGAGACAGACGATGGAAGTGCTGCCTCCCTACATCAAGCTGCATGTCAGATGGCACACTGGGACTGGTCGATTCCCTGTGACTTGCCACACAAGTTCCTTGCCAGAGTAATTTCTTGTTTCCCAAGGGTGATGTAGATCATCCTATTTGACAGTAAAAATAGGCCAGAAACTGCCAAGTGACTTGAAAAGTGATTTTCTCCCCCATTTTTTCCCCTAGAGTGACTGAATATTGAGGGCAAAATGGGTGTCAGTGGGCATGGAATGAATGGATGCCATTTGTACCAACCTGTTTTCAATAAGGAGGGTGGAACCTCTTGAGGAGTAACCAGTGGTGAGCATTCTGTTTAAATGGATTTCCAGCTCGCATTGGCAGTGATTTTCACATTCTTTCATCCCATTCCTGTGTGATCCATCTGAAAAGCTGCAAGACAGAGGGGCACACATTATATTTGGTGTCAAAGATCTGGGCTCCAGTCCCAGTTTAGCCACGTGCTAGCTTGTGTGGTCTTGGGCAGGTTTGTTCCCTGTCCTGCTCTGAAGGGCAGGATTCACAATAGCGACCTTGTCCTTTGGAGGAAGTAAGGAGGTGAAGTCCCTGGGCCCAGCTCAGCGTCCACGAAAACTCCCATCAGGCCTTATCCCTTATCACTCCGGTGTGAACATTAACCCAGAGCTAGCTTACTTACTTGCGCCGCCAAGAAGCAAGAGGTCTGGGTTGGTCTGAGCTACTCTTTGGGAAAACTAGTTTTGGCAAATGTCAAACCATTTCCTAAAGTTTCCGTATATTACATTTAGATTAAAGAGGAAAAGCAACCCCAAAATGATCCTTAATTGTTAATAAGACACACAATGAAAATTCTAAAAGAATGGTACGAGGCCAGTCGCGGTGGCTCACAGTAATCCCAGCACTTTGGGAGGCCAAGGTGGGTGGATCGTCTGAGGTCAGGAGTTCAAGACCAGCCTGGCCAACATAGTGAGACCGCCATCTCTACTAAAAATACAAAAAATAGCTGGGTGTGGTGGTGTGTGTCTGTAATCCCAGCTACTCAGGAGGCTGAGGCAGGAGAATAGCTTGAACCCGGGAGATGGAGGTTGCAGTGAGCCAAAATTGGGCCACTGTACTCCAGCCTGGGTAACAGGGCAAGACTCTCATCTCAAAAAAAAAGCAGTGGGGGTAATGGTGTACAAGCGCAGAGAAAGGGGATATTATTTTTCCTAGGTGTTAAATGAATAGCACAATAAGAAAAAATATTTTTACATAAACAGTTTCAGCCACAGGCTGATTCTGGACAAGGGCCACCACTATGTTTTTCTTAAAGAGACACTCACACTCTGACTTAACCCTTCGGTTCCATGGCAGCGTGGGGCAGACTGACCGCAGTTGTCTGTGGGTGTGTCTCCCTCCGTCACAGTCACTGCTTTGAGTAAACTTGGCTTCTGCACCTCTGTCTGGTTACTGGCTGCATGTGGGAGGTGCCGGCCTCCCACATGTGTCAGCCCAGTCTGTTTTCCCTGTGGCGATGGCGTAAATGCTTTTTGTCGCCCATCCAGACTTTTGCTCAGACGCATACTTGACTTTTCTGCTGGTCTTCTGCTGTGGTCGGGGGTTGCAGAAGTTCCTTCCCGGGGTCAGAGTCTTGGCCTATGGAGGGCTGCTCAGGAGGCCCGTGGGTCCTTCCAGTTTCTGTATCCTTATTGGAAAGGATTCCAACCCAGTAGGTCTGCAGAAGCTGGAGGGATATGCCTCACAGTTCAGAAGCCCTCAGTCGAGGTCAACAGAAAATGACAGGAATCCAGGCAGTGCCTGTGCCCTCAGCCCGCAGGCCCGGCCATGGACCTCAAGCCTTTGCCTTCCAAGAACTGCAGGATGCACTGGGTCACGGGGCCTTCTGCAGTGATGACTGACTGCTGTTTTCTCCTCACTTTTGGTTAACCTGCCCTGTACTGCATGTCCTGTTTTAAAATGAAATCGGGAGGTAGGGCTCCCTCAGGGGCGGCAAAACTATAGCTTCAAGGCCAGACGCAGCCCAGGAGCTAGAACGGTCTCCACTTTTCTTCTTTCTTAAAAAAATATTTTAAAATTGTGGTACAATGCACATAACGTACATTTTCTCATCTTCACCATTTACAAAGGTTCAGTTGGGCAGCATTACATGCAGTCACATTGTTCCAGCTTTTCACCCTGCAAAATGGAAACTCTGTATCCATTTACATTTTTAACTAGTTGAAAATAGAAAAAAAAATATTTTGGGACATGTGAAAATGACATGAAATTCACATTTCAGTGTCCAGAGATGAAGGTTTTTCGATAAAGCCCTGCGCATTTGTTTTGGGGTTACCTATGGGGGCTTCTGCGCCACAGCAGCAGAGTCAAGACCAAGTGGACCACAGAGCTGAGATCTGTGCCTGGAAGAGATAGGTTTGTGCATCTCCAGGGTTCCGCTGAAGATAAGGCCATGGTGTGGAGTGATGGGGAAGAGATACTGGCAGGCAGAAACCTCTTCCACTCCCCAAGGCAGGTCTATGCTGACTACAAATTCTGCTTCCCCCTTCTTTTTTTTTCTGTTACCCAGCTGGAGTGCAGTGTCATGATCTTGGCTCACTGCAACCTCCACCTCCCAGGTTCTAACCATTCTCCTACCTCAGCCTCCCAAGTAGCTGGGATTACAGGTGCCCGCCACCACACCTGACTAATTTTTGGATTGTTAGTAGAGACAGGGTTTCACCATGTTGGCCAAGTTAGCCTCAAACTCCTGATGGCAAGTGATCCTCCCGCCTTGGCCTCCCAAAGTGCTGGGATTATAGGTGTGAGCCACCGCCCCTGGCCTTTCCCTTCCTTTGTGTGTGTGTGTGTGGTTGGTTTATTTATTTATTTATTTTGAAACAGAGTCTTGGCCGGGCACAGTGGCTCACACCTGTAATCCTAGCACTTTGGGAGGCCGAGGTGGGTGGATTGCCTGAGCTCAGGAGTTCGAGACAAGCCTGGGCAACATGGCAAAACCTCATCTTAAAGAAAATAAAAATAAAAAGAAACAGTCTCACTCTGTTGCCCAGGCTGAAGTGCAGTGGCGCATTTATGGTTCACTGCAGCCTTCACCTCCGGGGCTCAAGCAGCCCTCTCACCCTCTCACCTTAGCTTCCCAAGTAGCTGAGACCAAGGTGTGTGCCACCACACTCGGCTAATTTGTGTGTGTGTGTGTGTGTGTGTGTGTGTATGTGTGTTTTGTAGAGATGAGATTTCACCATGTTGCCCAGGCTGGTCTTGAACTCCTGGGCTCAAGGGATACTCCTGCTTTGGCCTGCCAAAGTTCTGGGATTATAGGCATTAGCCACCGGGCCTGGCATCTCTCTCCTGATAGCTGATTTAAGGGATTCTGTGGATTGCTTTATTGTGGAGCTATAATATTTAATAAATATTGGTAATTTACTGACTTTGTTTTAATACTAAAATTACAGTAAAATGAGCTGCCTTGACCCTTGATATGCTTGTTTCTACCCTACCTTCCCTCAGTCAATCAGCCTCATCTAAATAAATCTTCCTGCAGTTCTGATGGTGATCTTTCTCGTCAATGTCATGAGCTGCTTTCTGATGCTCTTTCATTATCTGTGAAAAAGGATGAAAGTGGCCGGGCGCGGTGGCTCAAGCCTGTAATCCCAGCACTTTGGGAGGCCGAGGCGGGTGGATCACGAGGTCAAGAGATCGAGACCATCCTGGTCGAAATGGTGAAACCCCGTCTCTACTAAAAATACAAAAAATTAGCTGGGCATGGTGGCGTGTGCCTGTAATCCCAGCTACTTGGGAGGCTGAGGCAGGAGAATTGCCTGAACCCAGGAGGCAGAGGTTGCGGTGAGCCGAGATGGCGCCATTGCATTCCAGCCTGGGTACCAAGAGCGAAACTCCGTCTTAAAAAAAAAAAAAAAAAAAAAAAAAAAAGGAAAAGGATGAAAGTAGTTAAGTGAATAACTTAAATATAAACAAAATCTTCATGGATTCTTTTAACAGGAACAGGAGCTTGAATTGAGTAGTCATTGGCGTTCATTAAGTTCAGATGTGGAGGCCCTCCCCCAAGATGATTCTAGTTTCTAGTGCTGACATTTGTGTACTGTGTTCTAAGCCATTTGCCATCTCAACAGACTCATCCACAACAGCCCTATGAAATCGACGGAGCAGATATTTCTATTTGCTTTTAGCAAATGAGGGGACATGAGGTTCATGAGGGGTCTGTCAGGCCCAGAAACACCGAGCCTGGTCCTGCTCTGGGGACAACATAATGTTTGGCTCTCAATGATTGCTCCTTCTTAAACTTGTTGTTTGTTAGGGAAGGAGTTGGGGAAGAGAAAATTTAATTTGTTACTGTGTTACTATTGTTCTTAACTACTTGGACCCTATTGCCTGCGTGAGTGGTTGGGGGGTGTCAGTGAAGATGTGGGTTCAGGCAGAAATAAAATTCAGTTAATTATTTAAGACTTAACCATGGGCTGGGCCTGGTAGCTCATGCCTGTAATCTCAGCACTTTGGGAGGCGGAGGCAAGTGGATTACTTTGAGCTCGGGGGTTTGAGATCAGCCTGAGCAACATGGCGAAACCTTGTCTCCATTAAAAATACAAAAATTAGCCAGGCATGGTAGTGAGCACCTGTAGTACCAGCTACTTGGGAGGCTGAGGCTGGAGAATCACTTGAACCTGGGAGGTAGAGGTTGCGGTGAGCCAAGATCACTGAATCACAGTAAAGGGCTTTTGAGAATAGGTAATTCTATAGAAGGAGACATGAGTACATAAAGTTGGCTTCGTGTTTCTCTTAAATACCAAGATGATTGTTTTTCTTGTGTAAATTTAGGTGGTTTTTCAGTGGTGCTTTCCTGCACATTTGACCACTAGAGGAACGTGTGTTAAGCCCATCCCTTCCCATTTGGTCAGGGTCCATCCTTGGTCTCTATGAAGACCGAATGAAGATTGAGCTGTTGACACATCCTCAATAATATATAAGTAGTATAACCGTCAAAAGGGTTTTGTGCTTATTTTCCAAGAGCTCTCATTGATGTCCTAAATTCTTTATATGGACATGTAAGATTGGACATCTGGTTTTAAGTACGTGTGGACATGGGCTTTGTTGGGTCCTAGTTTTTAGACCATTCGTGACTTATAATGCCTCAGTGTCTCTTCCTTGGGAAAACTCATTCTGTTGAAGGCTCATCCTGAGTACAGCAGCTCCCTTCCTGCAAATGGCGAGTGCCTGGTACCTTGAGAATTCTTCTGTGTGCAGGAAACCGACAAGTTTGCAGATACCAGCTCCATGATGGCCTGACTCAGACCTGTTGAGGAGCGATGCAGGATGGTGAATATTTTCCTGATCTAGATCAGCTGACTCATCCTGCGCATGGCTAACTTTAGGTAGTGAGAACAGATTTTTTAGCCTGAGAATTGGGACAGCTGAGAAATTGGGAAACTAAGCATGTTTATCTTTTAATTTTTTTCTTTTTCTCTCCTCTCTTCCACATGGGACATTCACGTGAGGCAGTGTACAGAGATGGTGTGGTAGACCGCAGAGAGCAGGGGCCTGAGGTCAGGCCGGGGCACGCGTCCAGGCGCCACCCTCTGAGCCATCGTTTCTTCCTAGTTTTACATTGCTGTCCTCTGAATCAGAAATTGTGATGTAGGATGAGATGAACTGCAGTTGTGTGAGCTCTCTTTTCATGAAGATTATTGTAAATTTTGCTGGGGTCTCAACAATTTCTCAAGTCAGGGTGACAGAAGAGCTGAAAGCAGCCTACTTAAGATTGTTCAAGGAAATAAGAGAACTATTTCCTTCACTCATAAACACTTGAGAGTCTGCTCTGGTTTAGACACTACGCTAGTTGTTGAGAAACAACTCAACAAAATAGGCCGAGAATCTGCTCTAATGAAACCTGGAGTTTGGAAGACAGAACACATCCACAAACCAGCACACAGCGATGACGTCTTTCCAAGGACCCACTTGGCTTCATTTGCTAAATGTTCCTCTTAACAGTGGTTAGTCTGTCTCATCTTACATCGACAATGCTGGCAAGTATGCATACATATATTTTTTAATTTTACTTTTAAGTTCTGGGATACATGTGCAGAACGTGCAGGTTTGTTACGTAGGTATACGTGTGCCAAGGTGGTTTGCTGCACCCATCAACCCGTCATCTAGGTTTTAAGCCCCGCATGCATTAGGTATTTGTCCTAATGCGCTCCCTCCCTTTCCTCCACCTCCCAACAGGACCCACTGTATGATGTTCCCCTCCCTGTGTTCATGTGTTCTCACTGTTCAACTCCCACTTATGAGTGAGAACATGCAGTGTGTGGTTTTCTGTTCCTGTGATAGTTTGCTGAGAATGATGGTTTCCAACTTCATCCATGTCCCTGCAAAGGACATGAACTCATTCTTTTTTTATGGCTGCATGGTATTCCATGGTGTATATGTGCCACATTTTCTTTATCCAGTCTGTCATTGATGAGTATTTGGGTTAGTTCCAAGTCTTTGCTATTGTAAATAGTGCTGCAATAACATATGTATGCATGTGTGTTTATTGTGGAATGGTTTATAATCCTTTGGGTATATACCCAGTAGTGGGATTGCTGGGTCAAATGGTATTTCTAATTCTAGATCCTTGAGGAATCACCACAGTGTCTCAAAATACATACATATGTGTATATATGTGTATACACACACACACAAATATATGTATTTTAAATATATATATAAAATACATATATTTGTGTGTGTGTGTATGTGTGTATATATGTGTATACATATATTTATAAAAATAACCTTCACCTCCCAGGTTCAAGTGATTCTCCTGCCTCAGCCTCCCGAGTAGCTGGGATTAAAGGTACCTACCACCATACCTGGCTAATTTTTATATTTTTAGTAGAGACGGGTTTCACCATGTTGGCCAGGCTGGTCTCAAACTCCTGACCTCAGGTGATCCACCGCCTTGGCCTCCCAGAGTGCTGAGATTACAGGCATGAGCCACTGTGCACAGCCAAAATACATACTTCTTAAGTACCTTGAAATAGCCTTTTGCACTCTAATGGAAAGCCCAATAGTCATTATTATTATTTTAAACAAAAAAAAATTATTTGTTAAAGAACAAATAGCAGGTTAATTTCAAAACATCCCCATTTGGAAATAAATTTCAGTAGATATTTAAATAACCGCAATAGAATTTTGAGCCAAAAGTAGCAATATAACAAATTTAGTTAGTGAAGATACCTTTAATGTGTGAAGGCAAAAGAAATACATTATCAGATAAACAAGGACTCAGCTGATACACCACGCACATAATCTTTAAAAAATTGCTAAAAGATAGTTAAGATGAATCAAAATGAACTAAGGGAAGGATCTTCATGAAGTAAATGGATTGCTGCCAAACTTTGAAGCCAATTAAATATGGAATGGGCTGAGTAACTTAAAAATGTATTTAGGAAATTGAATATAAATACAAAGTAGTATTGAAAGAAAACATTTCAGAGTATAAAATATTTTTTATAGTAATAGTAAATTGATGTAAAATTACATATCAAAGACTCAGATGTGTGTTGGTGGCTTTATAAAGCTATAGAAACCTGTTTTTTTTTCTTTTTCTCTTTTTCAAATTGTTCTTTAGGTTCTGGGGTACATGTGCAGATCATGCAGGATTGTTGCATAGGTACACACACGGCAATGTGGTTTGCTGCCTCCATCTCCCCGTCGCCTATATCTGGCATTTCTCCCCATGTTATCCCTCTCCAACCTTCCCACCCACTGCTGTCCCTCCCCTAGCCCTCCCAACTGACCTCAGTGTGTGATGCTCCTTCCTGTGTCCAGCAACAGTCATTATGATAGAGAATAATCTTCAATAAAGGATAAGGAGGAAATTTTAATTCGGGGACCTATTTATGTAATGCATGCTCTTCGTTTTCCCTCTCGCTTCCTTGTCCTTTGTGTTTGGGGGCTTAAGGGATCTTTTGTTTAAGTCTCCAGCGGCTCAATATGAACGTGCAGATACATGGGGAAATGTCATTGTTTTGGTTGCAGTTTTGCCAGCTCTAAAATCGATTGGTAGTGGCTGCCAGGAATATCTTGTCCTGAAAGATTTGGAGTTTGAACTGAGGATCAAAGGGGCTGTAAGAGATTAGTGATGTCTGCTATCAGGAGGGCTGGCTGCCATGGTTGCTACCCTGGCTTGAGCTCCTATCAGCTCACATTTCAGAGATGATTAGTGAGGATTATAAGGATTGGGCTCAGAATGGGGCCATGGGGCCAAAAGAAGAGACTGACCGAACTCTGAATGGACACCCGAAACCAGTATGTTCAATTTTGTCAAAAGCTAGAAGGGCCCTGGCCACATTTGTGTTAATAGAAAAACCAGACTCCATAAGGTATTCTGAAGAGGCATATTCTGAGCAAGTTTGAGAGACTGGAGGACATGTCAGTCTCCAAAGGTCCTGCGAAGGTGCGCCCAGGGCAGTTGGGTCACAGTTTGGTTTTGTACAGACAGGAGTGCAGGCAAAGACGTAAATGAGTACAAGGTAGGTGTACATTGGTTTGGCCTAAAAAGGTGTGATATCTTGAGGCAGAGGCTTATGATGGATTCAGGGATTCTTCAGTGTGTTACTGGTTAAAGGAGTAAAGCTTTGTCTAAAAATGTGGAGTCAGCAGAGAGGAATGTGTAAGATAAGGAAGTCTGTTAACCGAGACACTGGGTCAGAGTCACTTGTAGGCATGTGGGACTTAACCCTTGTGTGGCCTGGCCTTAGTTCCTTTGATGTCTTACTGTCAAAAAGAGTCTGTTTTGCGAGACTTAGGATCTCTAGTTTAACATGAATGCTGGTCAGGTGTGCCTAAACTCCAAAAAGGAGGGGATGTAACCAGGTATGTCTGACCTCCCTTCCCATCCTGGCCACGAATTCAGTTTTTAAGGTTTCTCTGGGGTCCCCTTGGCCAAGAGGGGGTTTTTTCAGTTGGTGGAGGACCTTGGAATTTCTTTTTAGTTTACACTTGAAATGAACTGTGCAAGGTCTGGGGCACTTCTTGCTCACAGAAGCATCTGACACAGGGGGCATTCAGTGAGCATTTATTGAAGTAACACTGATGAAAATCATAGTCTGTTGATAACATAGCTGGTGTGAAGCAGCAAATGCTGTTTTATGTAGAGAAATAGAAGTTCACAGCCTAAGCTCTGCGAGGGCCTCCAGGGAGACCTCCAGGAAGTTCAAGGTCAAACAGTAGTGGGCCCAGCAGGGCAGGGATTTGAACCTTGGTTTGCCGCGTAACAAAGCCCATCTTCTTTCCGCCATAGCACGAAATGTGAGAATGACGGCGGTTCATGACCAACTTCACCACTTATAATTAGCATTTGTTTAAAAATGGCAAAGCCATGGTTTGGCATGTTAGGGAGGAAGAAGTGGGGTTGCTAGGGCCAGCTGTTGGCTGTGGCTGCTTCTGAGGGGACAGACTTTTCTGGGCACCCACCCTCTCCACCAGCGTCCGGGGTTGCTGCTTTATTTAGGATTGCTTTTCTCCTCAGACTTCGTCCCTATGCGGATGTACCTGTAGGTACATCCTATTTTGTCAGTGTGATCATTACAGAAAGAAAGTGAAAAGATTTGAAAAATGATCAAGAAGAACACAAGGTATCCTCAGGTTATTCAGACAGATTCCCTGGAGCTTTCGCTGGCGCACAGGGCCATGCTGGGTTTAGAAAGTGCAGCATGGGCTCCTCCGGTTTCTCTTTGTCTGAAATGCTGAGCTCCGCAGGCTCCTGACTGAGCTCACATTTCCCTGGGGCCGAAGGGACTGAAGGAGGAAAGAAGGTTGCTGTTTATCTCATTGATCAATGGCAAAAATACCAATTACTTTTGCACCAACCTAATATTTCTATGATAATAGTTTTTTTTTAAACAAAACAAAAATCAGGGATTGAAAGTTTGAAACCTGAACTTTTAGACAAACTCCTCCCCTAGAAGTAAACAATGAGATAAACAGCAACCTTTTAATGGAAAAAACTGCAGTTACTTTTGCACTAACCTAATAATTTACTTTCTGAAATCCTCCCCAGCAGACTTCATAAAATCAAAGGGACCGGATGGTGCCACTGAGACAATTTCAGTCTAAACATAAAACACTAGTCAACAAGTACTAACCAGCTCCCAAGTTGGTGACCATCAAAAATCTCACGTTAAAAGCTGGTACTAGTAGCATTCAAATAACTGAAAACCTCCTTTAAAATGTTAGGGTTTTATCTGCACATCAGGTAAATTTTGTATTCAGATCAGATCGATTTATTTTCACGGTTTCCATTGAGGTCAGATGACGCTTGGCTATAACACTCTGTTTGTTCCTAAAGTAATATGATTGTATTAAAAAGTCATCTTGAGCTGTGCGATGATAGTATATTCATCTTGCAGTCCCTGAGTGAGTCCGTGAATTAGCTTGTGATACAGAATTGCATTTATCTGACAGATATCTTTTGAAAGTAACATGATATCTGTGAGAGGTCTGAGGCCATGATTTCACTTTGGTTTTCTAGATGTGATTCTGTAGTACATCAATGTCTTAACTTACACTCCAATGTTAGAGAATTTTGTAAACACTAACAAACGAATTCAGGTTCTCTTTCAAATGTAGATTTGACACACTGAATTAATTATGCATGGAATAAATGATGTCAGAGATTTGCTTCCAGATAGAATAGGTGGGGTTGATGTATATCCTTATCCACATATATAAGGATACATATATACATATATATGGATGTAGGTGAAACAGGATTGGCCATGAGTTGATGATTGATGAGGTTAGGTAATGATTAAAATATTTTCTTAAAAAAAATTTTTTTTTTGAGACGGAGGCTTGCTCTGTTGTTTAGGCTGGAGTGCAGTGACACAATCTCAGCTCACTGCAACCTCTGCCTCTCCCGGGTTCAAGCAATTCCCCTGCCTCAGCCTCCTGAGTAGGTGAGACTACACATGTGTGCGCCACCATGCCTGGCTAATTTTTTGTGTTTTGGTAGAGATGAGGTTTCACCACGTTGGCCAGGATGTCCGCAGTCTCCTGACCTTGTGATCTACCTGCCTCAGCCTCTTAAAGTGCTGGGATTACAGGTGTGTGCCACTGTGGCTGGCCAGTGTGTGAATTTGTAATAGGTTTAATCGTGTTTTCCTGAAGGCAAAATCTGACAAATTTCTAGGGAAGAAAACGTTTGGCTGAATAGAATAATTCCTAACATTTTTATGGTTTGAAAGGAAACGGTCTCCCCACTTCTTTTCTCTTTGTCTCTTTTTTTTGTATCTCTGAAAGACTGAGCTGAACTGTTGTAACAATTAGTTAATGTATAAAATGTCCCACTTTCCTGTTGAGTGGCTGACATTGGTGGCTGAGCAATTTCAGGCATGAGAAGAGAAGAAAGCTTTACTGATGAATGGTTGACTTGTGACCTTCTGGATACTTTCTGGGCTGGCAGCAGCATGATTTGTGTAACATTTAAACATAGTTGAGAAACATGAAATATTCTTTCATGCATTGATTTCTTAACGCATTTTAAAGTGTTTTCATTAAGACTGCAAAAATTATGGTCTGTGTGTGAAACAAAGGTCGGAGGGGGGATATGATGGATGTCATTATCGAAAGTCGTGAGTGATCATGGGAATCTCCTTTTTTTCTTTTTCTTCTGAGGCACATAGGCAGATGGAATTATGCCTTATTTTATGTTGACATCTCTGCATGTTCTTTCTGAGAGGCTCACAGGATGGCTAGCCTGGCTATTCCTGAGGGCTGGTGGCCTGTGCCCAGAGAACTTTAGCGTAACTGAAGGTTAGCCTTCCCTCTGTTGATGTAACTGATGAAATGTGGAAGCAAAATGCTAAGAACAAGACCCATTTCTAGATCGTTGAGTGTTTTAGAGTCTCTGAAAAAGACATTTAGAAGCACCAGAGCCTGCTGATTTTGCCTGGGGTTTAGGATTTATATATAACCAGTGATACAGAGGAAGAATTCCCTTTGGGGCAACATGGTCTACTCTTCCCAGTTTATAGAGTTGTTGATTGATAATATTACAGCGTAACAGTTGAAGAAAAGCAAAACACAAGATTCCAGGTAAGCCTTGATTACAAAAGCTATATGATGATTTCGTGGCAGTATAGATAAAAGAGAAGAGCTAAATGAATGTAAAAATAATCGGGTTAGGGTAGAGGGGTTGTGGGTAACATTTTTTCTTGCTTGAAAGCATCTTTAATATTATGTTGTTTTTACAGTTGGATTTTTGTTTACAAAAGAACCAAAGTAAGTCAGCGTTTTGGTATTCAAAAGTTCCAGAAAGGGAGTTTTCCCATCGGAGTGCGATGGTTTAAATAGAGGTTAGGTTCCTCAGAAGAATGAATGCACCATACTGTCATTGCATGGGATGTGGAATATCCCTATGCTTTCCCTGAGACCAGAATGATGCCTCTCGCAGGCAATGCGAGGGGTCCTCCACCCCTGCCACCCATACCAAGTGTGGCCCAACACGGGGGCATGGCTGAGGTGACAGGAAGGTAAAAAGAGGGGAAAGCTGCAATAGCTGTTCACATACAGGATTATTTGCTGTTCTGTTCTTACTTTTAAGATTGCTTGGTATTTTGTTTTGATTGCAAAAGCTGATATGAAAATGTCAACATTTTAAACACAAGTACTTGTTTGGTTCAAAATATTTGTTAGATCAAATCAGAATATGGTCTCAGACCATGTCTGAGCTCTTGGATCTGCTATAGAAAAGCTCACACACGCACCCACTTGTATATGTTAGAAGCAGAGTGTGTGGCTCTTTCACCCAGGGCGGAGTGCAGTGGCATGCGTGGTCATAGCTCACTGTAACCTTGAACTCCTGGTCTCAAGTGGTCCTCCTGCCATGACTCCTGTGTAGTTGGGACTGCAGACACACACCACCGTGCCTGGCTAATTTTTATTTTTATTTTTTGTACAAACAGGATCTCTCTTTGTTCCCTAAGTTGGTCTTGGACACCCTGTCTCAGGTAATCCTGCTGCCTTAGCTTCCCAAAGCGCTGGGATTACACCATGCCTGGCCTTAAAAAGAAATTAATTTATATAAATATTAATATTAATTATTATTATAACATTTATAAAAATATGACTCATGTCCACAGAAATTGGTTCTCCTTATTCAACAAGCCATTTTTCAGTGCTGAGACTGCCCCTGAGGAGGTAGGGGTGGTGACACTGGGGAAAGGGCGAGGCCTTCTGGGAGGCCCTCCTGGATGCTACCTGGAGGGTAGAGTCCTGTGCTGGCGGCAGAGCGCTGTTCAGAGCCAGCGGAGTGAGTCTCAGTTCCCAGAGCTTGTTTTATGCGCATGGCCCCTGTTTGAAGTTCTCAAGAAACATGGTATTCAGTTCATTGAGTGCGCTGGTCCATCCTGGCTGCCTATTAGAATCACCTAGAAATCTCTTGGAAAATATGGATGCCCAACTTCCACCCTCCAAACATTCTGATTCAGTCAGTTGGGTTGGCACTAAGGCATTGTTATTTCTAAAAAGCTTTCCAGGTGGTTCTGTTGTACAGCCAGGGTCAAAATCTGGTGATCTGTTATTTAATAAGCTATTTATTGTTTTAAATGGAGCTTAAGGAGAAGTATTACTGTAACTATTCAAGACAGCTGTATTTTCTTCCGCAGGTCCACAGTGAGAGTTTAATATCCAGGGTGTGCGGATGAGTGAGGGTGTATGTGTGTGTATGTTCTGTGAGTCTGTGTGTGTGTATGTGTTGTGAGTGAGTGTATTGTAAATGTATGTGTGAGAATATGTTGTATGTGTGTGCTGTATGTGTATGTTGTATGTGTGTATGTTATGTGTTGTGAATGTTTGTGTATGTGTGGGCGTGTGTGTGTGAGAGTATATTGCAAGTGTGTGTATGTGTGTGAGTGTGAGGGTGTGTTGTGTATGTGTGTGAGAGAGTATGTGTGAGAGAGTGTTGTGAGTGTGTGTGTTGTCTAACTCACCAGATGACCCTAATGTGCAGAGGGTTGAGATCTGGGCTGTCTGAGTGCTGTCTCTGTAGCCTCCCTGTTTTCTGCTCGGAGTGTATATTGATTGGCATAATAACCACTACTCATCGATAAACCTATGTAAAGACCCGTGAGACCTGGCAGAGTTTGCACTTCTTCACTTCTAGATTTCTACCTCGTGGTTTCAGGGACTGCATTATAAATTTAAATTATGAACACATATGAAGGCTTTTTGATACTGCTAGGACTAGGCTGCAGTGTTTTTCTTAGCATTTGAATGTTTTTTATCCACATTGACAGCATGCTAAATACATGTTAAATTTCTGAGTTCAGTAGAAAAAATTGCTCATGAAATGTGCCAGCATTACATTTAGTTCTTCCATTACAGTGCTTTGAAACCTTTATGATGCAAGAGAATGTTGTAGTGGTGGTGATTTTTGTTTTCCACATTGATTCTCTTCACTGATGATGAAATCATCAGTGATCGTGAAGTGAAATTCCTTTTTCTTGACGCAGTTAAAAATTTGCTCCCCCTTGCGTGTGCCATTTGAAACAAATTCCACTCAGAGTTTCCAGTAGCGCCGAACAGTGGAACTTTGGTGACGATGGAAATGTTCGGGGCTTCTGCTGTTTCAGTAGCCACTGGACGTATGGTTCTGGATTGACTGAGCAACTGAATTTCAAATTTTACTTAATTTTAATTAATTTACTAGCTACATGTGGCTAGTGCCCATCTCAGTGGGCAGAGCAGGTGCAGAGGCTGGTTCTGTTCAGCTTGAGAAGAGCTTGCGTGAGGCCCCTGCCGCAGAGTGACAGCTGCCCCAGGGGATGTCAGGGACATGGCCATTCCATGTCCTCTGGTGGGTGGCATGTCTTCTGAAATCCTGTGCCTTGCTACTGTTATTCACAGAGGCTTGGACAAGAATCTGTGATCCCAAGAAAGGTTGTAGGATGTGACTTTGTGGGGTATAGATGCAGCTCAGATGGAAGACTTGTGGCCCTGGTGCCAGGCGACGTCCTTATTCCATCCTCTGGGTCTCCCCACTGTCTTCTGCTGTCTGGCCCTGATGTGCTTGGCACCTTTCTCAGGTGTTTTCAGCCTCTCCCTTGCTCCTGGCTCCTCCCAGGGAGGTAACCATTGCCACATCAGTGTCCCTGTGCCCGCCCTTGCCCACCCTGCTGCCAGCCATGCGTGTCGCCTCCGCTTCCTCTCTGCCTGCAGTGTCCGCAGCTCCCCTCCGTGACTTCAGTGCTGACTATTCTTTTGACAAAATCCTTCTTTAACACACAAATCAGCCTGTGTCACTTCTGCTTAAAAAGCAGCAGTGGCTTCCCTGAGTAAACACCCTCCTGGGTGTGCTTTGGGGCCTCCGGGATCAGTTTCCCCCCAGCATCAGCTGGTTTTCCAGCCCAGTTCTGAGCCCCATGGGAAATGCCCTGAGCTGGTGCAGCGCAGCTTCTGGGCCTTGGCGCCTGCTCTCACGCCTTCCTGAGCGGCTTTGCCAGGCTTCATCCTAGGCTCATTCCTTCCCTGTGTCTTGGTTGAGAAGACCCTTCTTTTTTTATTTTTATTTTTATTGAGATGGAGTCTTGTTCTATCGCCAGGCTGGAGTGCAGTGGCATGATCTCGGCTCACTGCAACCTCTGCCTTCTAGGTTCAAGCAGTCCTCCTGCGTCAGCCTCCTGTGTAGCTGGGACTACAGGCATCTGCCACTATGCCTGGCTAATTTTTGCATTTTTAGCAGAGACGGGGTTTCACCGTGTTGGCCAGGATGGTCTCAATCTTTTGACCTTGTGATCTTCCCACCTCAGCCTCCCAAAGTGCTAGGATTACAGGTGTGAGCCATTGCGCCCGGCTCAGAAGACCCTTCTTTAGGTGTCCTTCCCATATGCTCCCCGCCCACTTCAGCTCTCTCTGCTCCTGTCTGTGTCCCTGTTGAATCCATATAGGTGCACAGAGCCTGGCCGGACGCCCGGTGTACTGTCAGCACCCCACGACCGTGTTTGGGAAATGAGCAGCTTGAACAAGTCACCGTGTAACCCAAGCCTTGGGGGGTTTCTGTTCACACACCCTTCTTCAAATCCTAAGTTTGATAAATTAATGAATTTTCCCAGAAGACTCAACTTCCTGGACTTATCCCTCAACTTCTTTACTCATCGTTTACTCAGTTTCATTGGCCGTTTTTATCCTTCATTTTATAAAAGCACGATAGCATTCTTCCTCTGGATGCTGTTAACCCACTTATTTGGGGCCCATGGTAGCTTAATCAGAGAAAATAGATGGCTGGGTTTGTTCTAAGTAAAGAAAACATACAGGAAGGAATAGATTTTTAAATTTACTTCTCACATGATTGGGTCATGTAGTCCTAAGCTTACTACTACATGTAATTAAACGTTTTTTGGACAATTGCATATTATAAATAGTAAAAGAAAAAAATTATATTTATTAGTAATAGCTAGTTATAAAGCTCATTTCAGGCTGGGCATGGTGGCTCATGCCTGTAATTCCAGCACTTTGGGAGGCTGAGGTGGGCGGATCATGAGATCCAGAGTTGGAGACCAGCCTGACCAACGTGGTAAAACCTCAACTCTACTAAAAATATAAAAATTAGTTGGGCATGGTGGTGGACACCTGTAATCCTAGCTGAGTAGGAGGCTGAGGCAGGAGAGTTGCTTGAACCCAGGAGGCGGAGGTTGTAGTCAGCCAGTTGCAGTGAGCTGAGATGGCACCACTGCTCTCCAGCCTGGGCGACAGAGCAAGACTCAGTGTTGGTTGATTTCAGCAAGCTTGTTTCAGAAGGCATAGCTTTTCAGTGGCTTCATTTCCATCGTCTTTAATCATAGTGTGGTTATTTGTGTGGGCCTTGGATCTCCTGGTTGCCCTCAGGGAATCTGCATTCACTACAGTCCCCATTCACTCCTGTCTCCACCTGCCCATACAAGCACAAGAAAGTCACTTACAGTGGAGTATCAAAATGCTTTTAAGGGTAAAATGAAATTGTACTAACTGCACACAGGACATCTGCTCCGCGGTCAACACTAATGATGCGTCTTTGGCATTTGATAGTAGAGGGTAGCGATATTCCTCGGCTGTTGTGAACTACCTGTCTCTCTGATTATTCCAAGAATTATCTAGTACACTTACGTCTGCTTAACAGTAAGTGACCCATCTAATTTTCTGTTAACTGAAATTTGGACTTCAGCTGTTACTTGGAGGGCACGTATCTTGCCACCCACAACTTCTTTTAAAACAAATGTGAAATTCTAATGTGGGACCCGTTGGGCATGCACCTCTGAATGCATCACTTGGCAGAAATCTTCTGCCCATCAGCTGAGTACTTTACTTCTTAGTTCCTCATTTAAAACATGGTTAGGTCGGGTGCCGTGGCTCATGCCTGTAATCCCAACACTTTGGGAGGCCAAGGTGGGCTCATTGCTTGAGCCCAGTTCCAGACCACCCTGGGCAAAACGGTGAAACCCTGTTTCTACAAAAAATAGTAAAATTAGCCAGGCATGGTGGCACGTGCCTGTTGTCCCAACTATTTGGGAGGCTGAGGTGGAAGGATCACCTGACCCTGGGCAGGCTGAGGCTGCAGTGACCTGTGATCACACTAGGGCACTTCAGCCTGGGTGACAGAGTGGGACCCTGTCTCAAAAAAGGGGAAAAAAACCCATGATTAACAAACTCAGTAAACCTATCCTACCCAGGCTTAGTTATCGTTCCTAGGACATAGAAGGTTGGAAGGAGATACAGCAAAGTGAGCTGTGAGAATTAATAGCGGAGGCTCTGAGTCTACAGGAGTAATAGTAACTCCAAAGTTGACAGGCTCAGAATACTGTAGTCAAAATAGTAATACTAGTAATGGAGGTTTGATAAATAGTCTAGGATTAGTTCTCTCTCTTTAAGAACTCAAGGAATTGTAAGCATATTTAGAAATTATTTCTATCAGAATTAAAAGAGATTTGATCTTTAAAGAGAATTTCTGGGCTGGGCACAGTGGCTCATACCTGTAATTACAGCAGTTTGGGAGGCCAAGGCGAGCAGATCACAAGGTCAAGAGATGGAGACCAGCCTGTCCAACATGGTGAAACCCCATCTCTACTAAAAATACAAAAATTAGCTGGGCGTGGTGGCGCGCTCCTCTAGTCCCAGCTACTTGGGAGGCTGAGGCAGGAGAGTCGCTTGCAATCAGGAGGTGGAGGTCGCAGTGAGCAGAGATCACACCACTGCACTCCATCCTGGCAACAGGATTTCGGAAAAATTCTTTCCTGTTGAATGCTTTATTTTTTGAAATGGCCATAAAAATAATATGGCATTATACCTACTCTCTTAGAAGATGCACCTTACTGAAATAATCATGCTTATCAGTATGCACGTGATTATGCATGTCTCTGTATAACGAAGGACTTTATGTGGACTTGAGAATTTGTCTACACCTTAAAGAGGATCATTTTGATTTGATTGAACAGGATAACTGCATAAATGCTGTAATCTATGTATGTGCTTTGAAAGTGGCTTTCCTGTCATTTGACTGACTTTGGAGTTTTCATAAGGAAAAATGAGGACATCTTCATCCATTCTAAGGAGAAAATCAAAGGGAAGTGTGAGAGGAAGCCATTTATGCAAATAAGGTCCAGAAAGACTTTGTCTTCAGGGTTTTTCAGAACAGTAGAATGCAGGAGGCGATCCTGGAAAATGCCAGGCACAGCAATTAAAAGCTTAGTTTTGGCTGGGTGTGGTGGCTCACGCCTGTAATCCCAGCAGTTTGGGAGACTGAGGCGGGCGGATCACGAGGTCAGGAGTTTGAGACTAGCCTGACCAACATGGAAACCCCATTTCTACTAAAAAATACAAAAATTAGCCGGGCATGGTGGTGTGCGCCTATAATCCCAGCTACTCAGGAGGCTGAGGCAGGAGAATTTCTTGAACCTGGGAGGCGGAGGTTGGAGTGAGCTGAGATCACGCCACTGCACTTCTAGCCTGGGTGACAGAGCGAGACTCCAGCTTTAAAAAAAAAAAAAGTAGTCTTCTCTCCAGCAGCCTAAGGATGCAACAGAGTTTACCGAAGGCCTTGTAGAGAGGCAGGATAGTAAACAGAGCCCACCAAACGGGCAGAATCCAAGTGCTGGGTGTTCCAGTGTTCTAAGAAGTTGGTTTTGTTTCTGTTTTTTTCACCTGAGAAAAATCTTTGGATAATAGCCTTCTGATTTCATCAGCCAATCCGATAATATTTTTATGTAGTTGTTCTTGCTTTGGGTTTGGGAGAATTCACCCTGAAGGTTATGCCGTATATAATTAGCATATACCTTTAAGTGAAATTTTTCTCAGCCTGTAACATGGTTAGTTTATGTATCTCTGAAAATGAAGACTAATTACTTAGCTAGTTTGTAATGGGACACACTGCCCCAAATGTGGGTATTTGCTGACTGTAATTAAGGATGTGCACTTTCCTGGGTAAAATAAATCCCAAAATGTTAGAATTTTTAGTTTGGAAGGGCAGCTAACAAGGAAGGTGGGCTGTGTCCTTTAAATCGACGCTGTGCAGTATAGAGGGGCTCTAGCTACATACGGTAATTTCAGTTTAAATGAAATACAATGAAAATGTTTGCTCCCCAGTTGCGCTGGTCATGTTTGAAGTTCTTAGTAGCCTCATGTGGCTGGTAGCTACCATACTGGACAGTGTAGATATATCTAGAACAATGTGTCCAACCCCCACATCCCGTGGGCCACGTGAGGCCCAGGATGGCTTTGAATGAGCCCCATCACAAGTTTGTAAACGTTCTTAAAACATTATGAGATTTTTTTTGTGTCATTTCTTTCTTTTTTCTCTTCTCCTTAGCTATTGTTAGTATTAGTGTATTTTATGTGGCAGTTCTTCCTCCTCTTCCAGTGTGGCCCAGAGAAGTCAAAAGATTGGACACCCCTGATCTAGAACATTCCCAACATTGCAGAGAGCTCTGTTGGTCAACACTTGGGTAACCATGGCCACCACCTTCCTTCTATGTATAAATGTCTTTAAATGGCCAGGGTGATACATATGCCGTAACTTTCCCTACCTGTGCCCCGCCCCATTCCTGCCCTCACCTCGTGGTACCGAGGCAACAAACAAAGCTAAACCCCTGAGAAATGTTCACCCAACCTGAGAGCTGGAAGTTTGATCCCAAGAGCTGAGTGGCTAAGCTGGCTTCAGCAGACACAGACATTTGGGGGAAAAAGAATAGCAATCTCATTACGGAATTGGATGGATGAATCCATTGCTCTTTTTCTTTTTCTGATTACATTAGGGATTTCTAGACTTTTCCAAGTGCCCAGTCTCAATTATCTATTTGAATTACGGACTCCCTTTTTCCCCTCAGTGGTTTTTCCTGATTATATTTGCAAGTGAAGTTTGTTTTGTCTCCTGATGCGTTTGAATTTCTAATGTTCAGAGGCTCTCAGTGTGCCTCAGGGTAATCTGAGTTAAGTGTTGGATTTAAAGCAGGCACCGGAATTGTTCTTTCTGTGCCAGCTGCTAGCTGTTGACTCTCCTTGAGCTAAGGCACACATCTCGCTGGTTCTCTGTGTACGCATTTCCTATGAGACAGATGGGAAAATGTCACTCCTGTTATGGAAGATGGGCTCCCCTGCACCTGAAAGCCACACAGAGTCTGTCCAATTTATGGTCTGGCCTTAGATCTGACTTCGGAATGAAAGATCTTGAAAGCTGCTTCCATGTTGCTACTTTTCCAAAAGGTAGCAGTATTATTATTTCTGTAGCTAAAAAGAGGTGCCGATGTGCTCATGGAACTGTGTTCTCTTGAGTCAAGTAGGCAGTCTAGGATGTAACAATGCACGTGTTTCCTTATTGGACTTAACAAAGCTGTTTTAAGGGAAAAATGTAACATGTACACGTTAAAAATTTTTAAAATATGGAATCCCTCCCCCCATAACCTGGAGGCATTTTTACTTAATAAGTTTAAAAAAATTGAAATAAAACAGATGAAGGGAAAATGTAACATGTACACGTTAAAATTTTTTAAAATATGGAATCCCTGCCCCCATAACCTGGAGGCATTTTTACTTAATAAGTTTAAAAAATTGAAATAAAACAGATTAAAGTGTGTTTTCTTGTCACGAATGCCAGCCTCTTCCCATAGCTCCTTTCCCTTTTCTCCTGGATCAGCTCCTCATTTTATTTCATTCAGAATTTTCGGAGTGTCTTTTTCTCCATCTCAAAGAGCCTCCAGGAAGCTGCGTGGTTGCATAGTGATGTCACTCACAGTCTGAGAAAGCCAGGTGCGTGCTAGATGTTAAAACACGCTCATTATCCTTCCTCTCATCTGCTCCCTTGTCTTGCAGAAATTCAGAACCTAAGTGGATCCTGGTTGTATTGAAAAGAATCATCAGCAGCCCTTTTTACACCTGACACTGGGGTAATTTTGTTGTGCGTATCTGGCCTCAACTGCTTTTTAACCCAAGAGACAACATTCAGATGACTGTCTTCCTTTATGGAGATGATCTCGTTCAACTGCTTCCGCTGTTATCAGTCTGAAGAGTTGAAAATAAAATGCTTACGACAGAAGCTTAGTAAGAAGACAAGTTGTCACTTTACAGCCATCATTTGGAGTAACAGTGAACTTGATAGGAGCCAGTATTTGCCAGAAAAATAATACCGAGACTTGCTCCATGCTACTGTCTTCTCACCCTCAGTTCTGTGGCCCCTTCTTGGCCCCTTTGCATGTCTCCATCTGTATGCAGACCCATGTATGCCAGTTTCTCTTTGCTGCCCCTTAGGTATCCTGAGATTAGTATATCTAACACTGAATTGACTCTCTCACTGCTCATAATACCTTATTCTTTCATTGCTTAGAACCCCTGGCCTCACTGTCCCTTCCACCCGGTCTCCAAAGCAGAAACCTGTGTGGCCTTTGGGTTTCTCCTGCCCATTTGTCTCTTGTAGCCAAGCAGTCATCGGATCTGGTGATCCTGCCTCTTGTTATCTGCCCTCTCTCTTATGTCTGCTCCTTCCTGAGCCTGGGCCTCAGTTTAGAGCCCTCCTGTGACCAACTGGTCTTTCTGCCTCCCTTAGTTTCCCCTTGATAAGGTTTGGCTGTGTCCCTACCCAAATCTCATCTTGAATTGCAGCTCCCATCATTCCCACATGTTGTGGGAGAGACCCCATGGGAGTTAATTGAATCATGGGAGCTGTTTCTCCCATACTGTTCTCATGGTAGTGAATAAGTCTCATGAGATCTGCTGCTTTTATAAGGGGTTCTGCTTTTGCTTCCCTCTCTTCTCGTCTGCCACCATGTGAGACATACTTTTACCTTCTGCCTGGAATTTGAGGCCTCCCCAGCCACGTGGAACTGTGAGTGTGTTAAACCTCTTTCCTTTGTAAATTGCTTGCGTTTGTCTTTATCAGCGGTGTGAAAATGGACTAATGCACCCCTTTTCAATCCACCCTACTAGAGACGACAGGTTGATACTGATGGGCTCATTGATCAGTCAACATTTACTCAATAGCTGCTTTGTTCCAGGCACTTCTCTTTGTTGCTGTTTAAAGAAATTAGCTTTTATAAATAAAGAACAATAAGGAGGAAAAATAACACAGAATTTTGGATTCATGGGCTTCAGGGTACCTTACAGTGCTATGGGCTTGTCCAATCAGATTTTGTTTCCATGACATCACAGCGTTTTGTTGCACGAGCCAGTTTAATTCAGAAACTCTCAAACCGTTTATGTAGCATTGCACTGACCCAACCTGTTGAAATTTATTCTTCGCATGTTTTCATGATACGCTCCCCAACAGAACAAACAAAACAGAAACCAGTTTCTGCTGTAGTCAATGCGCTTTGCACTACAAATACAAAATAAAATGTTCGTTTTTCCTTTCATCTTCCAAATATTTTTGTTTTCTCTGCAGTAAAGTCAGTCATAGGCATTTGTCCTTTCCAAATTAACCCCCAGACATGTTCGTACCCTGGTTTTTCTAGCTTTGCTTTTCCATATTGACAACCATGATAGGTTGTTTGCTCCCTACCTGTTACTTAAAAGCACATATTTCAACACAGTGAATTTCGTAAGCTACAGTTGATTTCAGTCAGTTTTCTTTAGCTCATTTTTAATTCTCTTCATGCATAATCTTTTAAAAAAATCCAATGTGATGCTTCATGCTGTGCCATTTGACAACTTGAAAACTGGTTATGCTATGTCCCAGGTACATCTTCGATGATAGGAATGCATTGGTGAACCAAACCCATGCAGTCCCTGTCCTCATGGAGCTTAGGGTCGCTGGGGAAGGACTGACGTTCATTTGGCAAGTAGCACAGTAAGGAATGAGGAGGGATGGTATAGGTTTGCTTCTGCATATCTAAGTGTGTTGTTCTTCAGTGGTTTTCCTTCATCGTGGGAATAAAATCTAAGCTTCATAGCATGTACATAAGGCTCTTCCGAAACTGCCAGGAACCTCCTGATGTGCTTACATATCCTCTCCACGCTCCTGCTCTGCGTCTGCCCTTCATTGGAATGCCTTGGCCTCTTGTTTCTTGAGCAGACGTCAGTATGAGCCCAAGCACTATTATTTCCTGGGAGCCTTTCCTGATTTCTTATTCATGGCAGTTCTTGGTGCTCTTGTGGCCTCACTTGCCCCATCACCAATCCTTTCACTGTGTAATTTTGTGTTTTCTCCTCTAAATAGGTTCTGAGGCCCTTGGGCATAGAAATGCTGTTTTCTGTCATTTTATCCTTACTGTCTGTCTTAACATCGGACATCTGATAGGCTCTGGATGAGTCTAATGGTTAGCGGTGCCTCCAGACGGATCATTGTTTTGATGGTGGTAACGGCACCTGGGTTTCACAAGTGTTTGAGTGAATACACCCCCCTGCGGGAGATGTAGTGAATGAGATTTTGACGTTGGGCGAGATGCTGGCCTCTGTGCATTTAAATGTTCTGAAAGTTAGCGCTGCTTTTATTCTATTACATAATTATTTATTTTTCCCACGCTCCCAAATGTCTTAATTGGGCCGGTCATATGTTATGAATTATATTTCTGGGTGTTGTAGAAACAGCAGTTCTTACGGCCTCTTTTTTTGTTTTTCTTCTATGTATGAGCAGTTTGACTCAGTGGGATGATATTTTCTTCATAACTCATTAATGTTGCGATACTGTGTACTCAAATATTCAATGTCAGCTGTCAGCTGCCATTGGGATTAATCCCACAGACCATCAGAAATGCACTTTTGGGCCGAATTGGTCCTATGTAAGACTTGTGGCTGGATCCCGCAGCAGTTGGGAACCACGTGCCAGGCGTGGTGTATGTGCTCACAGACACGTTAATCCAGTCAGACCTTTCTCCTCTTAAAGAAATAATTAATGCTATCGTACTTTGGCTAATGCAAAGTCTCAAAATTAAATTAAGCACAACATAGGAAATTCTAAGTGGTTGCCCATAAAATGGAAAACTGTTTCATTCCCGTTGAGTGCAAATCTGGTATCTCCATATACTCAATGCGAATGGCGGTAATACTTAATGCTTTAAAAATGCATCGATTCCAGTGATAGATGAAAAGCATTTTGTTGAGCCATCCTCATGCAGTCAACAATGTATAAACTATTTGGTTATCTTCAGCGAGGCAGCATTCTTCCAGCTCGTGTTGAGCTTGACTGCATCTAGATCTCGTGGGAGACATCCAGACCAGCGATGAAGGAGGTGAGGTCCCTGCTCTCAAGGAGATCACTGCTGATACACAGATGCTCAGGGCACCACAGGAGCCCCGTGGCTCTTGGCGTGGACTGCACACTGCATGCCTTTTCTCTTGAAAACTCAAAGGACTGCTCGCCGTCCTGTGGGTTAAGTCACTTAGTGTAATCCTGAGGGGATAAGCAGATGCTCTCACCGAAAGCCTGGCATCTGGGACTGTCAACATTTATTACTACAGGGACCTGATGAGATGGAATTAAAATTAGCCCAAACAGAAAAAGAGCACAGGAACCATCAGGGAAATAGGAACGTTTGTCCTGGAAGTACGCGGGTTTTGGAATAGGTTTCCTGATGCAAAGGTCAATGTTTCATACACATATGTACTCCCCCCCTACCCCCAGCACCCTCATTTTACACCTTCAATACAACTCTTTGGCTTAGAAAAGTGTAGTGGAGATTTATCTGTGTGTGTGTGTGTGTATGTGTGTGTGTGTGTGTGTGTGTGTGTGTGTGTGTGTGTGTGTGTGGCAAGGAGGGAGTGGTGAGGTAGGGAAGGGCAGTCCATCATCCCCAAGCCTTATTTCTGGGGGATTTCCTCCTTGTAGAAGGCTGGGAGCTTACGTTCCAGTACAGAAATACAGGAAGAGACCTAATCACATCATATGCCAGGTGGTGCTAAGAGCTACGAAGAAAAAGCAAGGGAGGAAGGAGAGAGCATAATGGGGTGCACATGGCATATGCGTGTTGGCATTTTATGAAACTCGTCAGGCAGGCCTCTCTAAAAAAGTGACATTTAGTAGAGACCTATGGAAAAGGACCTCAAAATGACTTCCTCATTGCCCGTAGGCCTCTGCTAAATGTCCAAGTCATACATTTCCACTGAAAGTCATTTCAGAGAGCAAAAAGAGAATGTGCAAAGGCCCCCAGGCAGGAGTGTGTTCCGTGTCTTTGAGGAAGCGCAGGGTCCTCTGTGGCTGTAGTGAACAGGTGAGGGACAGCGTGGTGTAGGGGTGGGTGCCCAGGGAAATTGCAGGCCAGGAAAAGTCTAGAGTTTACTCTGAGGGACAGATCTGACCTTGTAAAGGGACCACCACATTGGCTGCTGAGTTGGGACAGCAGTGGCCAAAAGACCGATGGCGGTGGCTTTGAGTAACACAGTACTGGTGTAGGTGGGGGGAAGTGCCACGGTTCCAGCTATGTTTGACAGTAGAGCTGACAGGATTTGCTAAAGAATTGGGTATCGAATGTGTGGGAAGGAGGAGTCATGGATGACTCCAAGGTTTTTGGCCCAAGCAGCTGGCAGAATAGAGTTGCCATTTTCAGAAGGGAAAGACCAAGGGGGCAAGCACATGAAAAAGCACTTTAGCGCCTGAATCTTAGGTGTTTTCTTCGCTCCGTGTGAAAGAAACTTGAAATTTCAAAGGATGCACATCTCCGAATATATAAATAAATATTGCAATTGCCCAGTTCTTGAGATTACGGTTGATTCTTGAACATTGCAAGGGTTGGGATGTCCAATTTATGCAGTCAAATCCATGTATACCTTTTGACTCCCCAAAAACTTACCTACAATAGCCTACTGTTAACCAGAAGTCTTACCAATAATATAGTCAAGTAGCATGTTTTGATCACTGTATTATATACTGTATTCCTAAAGTCAAGCTAGAGAAACGAAAATGTTATTAAGAAAACCATAAGGAAGAGGAAATTTACAGTTCATTAAATGGATGGGGCTCACCCTAAAGGTCTTCCTCCTCCTCATCGTCATGTTGGGAGGGCTGAGGAGGAGGAGGAGGAAGATGAGGGGTTGGTCTTGCTGTCTTGGGTGGCAGAAGCTGAAGAAAATCCACGTGTAAGTGGATCCTCACAGTCCAAATCTGTGGCATTCAAAAGACAAAATGTATTCGGGTCTGTGAAATTGACCTTTGCTTTCCATCATGGGCAGAGTTTGCTGATTATTATTTGTCAACGGAACTTGGGTAGTTGGATTCCAAACCTGCAAAAGAGCTATGACGAGGGGCACGTTTCTGCCAGCAAGTATGTCCCATCTCAGCAATTCTGTCCCTAGCCCCTCAGCAGGGTTCCATGTCCTGGTCCAGGGAGTCGTTCCCCAGACCCCTCAGCAAGCTAGCAGAGCGCCTCCTGGCCCATCAGCCTCCCTCCGCCTCATCACTGGTCGCTGTCTCTCCTTTGGGTACCTCCAGGTCTCTCAGTCTTTGGTGTAAGTGGTCCTGCCAGCTCCCTCTTGGTCATTCAAAGAACAGTCTGTGTAAACACCACCCAGTTGACACCATTTGGTCCCATTCCCCTGCATTTTCTTGGAGACTGATTGTCTTGTGAAGCATTGAGACAAAGCCTTATTTGAGGAGAGTCCTTGGGGGGAAACAATAGCTTCTGTGTTCTTCACAAGAACCTCTTTGGAGAGCAAACTAAACTTGGGTGGGTGGACGTTGAAAAGGCTTTTCCAAGGGTAGGAAGCAAAATGTAATTATCCTCCTCTGCAGGAGTTTTTCTATTGACATTTCCTGTTCTTAACAAAGTGCAGTGTGTGCCCTTAAGTGTGGTGTTCTCGAAGCATCCACGGCCCTTTCAGTGGTATCTTACGTGCTGTGGATAATTTTAAAAGACTCATTTATTTTACAAGTTGGAGGGAGTGTAATACCCACTGAATTCAACAAGTAGCGTCAGTATTTTTAACCAGAAATCTGAAGTGTCGATTTGCTTCCCATTTCTCCAGTGAACTTGACTCTTAACATTTTCTTAAGGAAGTGGGAGCTGTAAGCTACAGATGCTAAATACTTGGCAAAAATGGAATGGGGTGGAAAGGAAGCCGTGGGGAAATGTATTTGTCAAAATGCTTTAGCCTAAATAATGTAATAATAAATGTAGCATCTCATGGCCAGGCAATGCAACATTCAGTACAGTAGTGACTTGCCACATGTGGCTGTTTAAATTTAAATTAAATAAAATTGAAAGCATAGTTGTCTAGCCATACTCAAGGGCTCACTGGCCATCTGTGACTGGTGGCCCCTGAATTAGCACAGATAGAGAACAGTCCCTCCCTGGTAGAATGTTGTATAGGGCAGTGCTGATGAGAATCGAGCATAATAACCATCTGTGATGAATGTCATACGTGTCACTCTTTGGTGTCCAGCCCCAAGCCTAGGGGTAGGAGGTGCTGAGAGACTTGAAGAAAATCTTGTTCTGAGGCAGCATGATCTTGGTGATGTAGGATGGGAGGCTCAACTTTTGTACCCTCCAGTTGGAAACTTTATTCTGCTTGTTCAATTCTGGGCCAGGACAGTGACGGTGTAATGAGCTACATGACCCTGTGTAGGTAACATGGTTCCTTCTAAGACACTTACATAGAAAATATAGCCTATTTTAATAAGAAAATAATGGAGTCATTTCAACCCATGGGGTACATAAAATGTAGGAAGAAAAGGGGGAAGCAGAGGTGGAGTGAATTTTAAAGTCATGTGTGCATGTCTGTGTGTGTGTGTGTGTGTGTGTGTGTGTGTGTGTGTGTGTGACAGTTTAGAGAGAGCTGAGTTTCAGTAAAAGAGAATCTGGTGGAGGGATCTTCTCTTAACTCAATGATGGATGACTGACATGTCATTGTCCTATTTTCCAGCTGCATTTAAATAGAATCAACACTCTCTCTTCTAGCATGGCTAGCAGGCAAAGGATGGTTATCATGCTTTTGCCGAGACCAGGCACGCTGGATAAATATTTACCAAGCTAAGGAGGTCTGTGAGAGCAGGGCTGGGTTGGGGATGCCCAGGAATGAGTGACATTCTCCTCATAGCACAGTCCTGTCATGCTACTGCTGCGGAATGAGCCAGCAGGCTCAGATCACACTTCAGAGGAGGGGAAGACAGGCCACCTGAGGAAAGGTAGCATGACTTCAAACACTAGACCACTAAGAAAGGTAGTACCAAGCTACATGCTGTAGATGACACCAGAATCCATGGAGAACACTCTGGGTGTCCTGTGACCCACAGAGAGGTTTGGAAGCAGGCTGCAAATGGTACAGGGAGATTGTCAACAATACAGAAAATGTAGGTAGTGAGCGTAAGGAATTGAAATTCCCATGTTCCAGGCTGGGTGCAGTGGCTCATGCCTGTAATCCCAGCACTTTGGGAGGCTGAGGCGACTGGATCACAAGGTCAGGAGTTCAAGACCAGCCTGACCAAGATGGTGAAACTCGTCTCTACTAAAAATACAAAAATGAGCTGGGCGTGGTGGCACACACCTGTAGTCCCAGCTACTCAGGAGGCTGAGTCAAGGGAATTGCTTGAACCCAGGAGGTGGAGGTCGTAGTGAGCCGAGATCGTGCCACTGCATTCCAGGTTGGGCAACAGAGTGAGACTCCGTCTCAAAAAAAAAGAAAAAAAATTTCCGTGTTCACAGCTTATCCTGAATGTGTGTTGAAGTCAAGCCAGGGGTAAGGTACTGACAAGGAGGAATAGGAGGAGGTGACTGACCTCCCTGAGCCTGGAGAAGGGCAGAGTAGGGATATATTGGATTAGCTGGGCCAGTGGAGAAGGGGCTGCCTCCTGCCCACATGGCAGAAAGGACCGGCCATCCTGTTTTTACACTAAGACAGCCATTTTACTTAAGATGGCCGTTATGCTGACCCACATTTTTTTGCTCAGCTCACTAGTGAGTCAACACATATTTTGATCATGGCATGGTTTCCAGATGTTTTTAGGATTGTAAAGCAAATGTGAGGATGCCTCAAGAGATGCTGGTCTAGTTGGCCCTTATTCTTTGCCAAGTAGGTATATTTCTGTGTATTGAAGCCCATCTATGAATGTTCTGCAGACTTGAGCTATTTCCCTGGCATCCTATCATCTCTAATCAAGCTGATCAGTCATTCTTCATTCCTGAAAGGAGGGAAAAGAACAGACGGGTATTTTCCATTGCAGCATCTTGGCCCCCCAGTGGCTTCCCTTACTCTCTTCATTGAGGCCTCTGGAAATCTGGGTATATGCGTATGTTTGGGGGAGGGAAGCCCCTCCCTCTCGTCTGATTCTCTGAAGGAAGCAGTGGGTCCTGTCTCTCCCCACCGCTGCCCCTCCCTCACCAATAGGAACCAGAGTCTTAAATGCTACTTTATGTTACTTTGAAATTGTCCGTTGTGTCTAGGAATTAAACATAGATTTTGAATAAGTTCCTTGTTATGTTACATGGCACAGCTCTATGAAATTTACATTATTCTTGTTATGATTAGCAGTGAAGCGACTCATTTGCAAAGCCACTAACTCAAGGAGGGCAGGCTATGGCGTGCTCTGAAGGGTTCAGCCATCTCTTATCAAGCATTCAACAATATTGACAAATATTGTTATTTATTTGTAAACTATATTTGCGTCATGTCAGGCAGTGAACTAAGTTCTCCCGCATGTCATATTACTTAATCTAAAATAAAAATAAACTTGTGAGGTGAGGACAATACTTGCTTCATTACTTTTCTGTGCCAATCATTTTTGGGAAAGATCAAATGAAATAGGCACAGCCTTGGCTTTTTGCATAAAGGTAAATTTACAGTATTATTAATTTGGAGAGGGCACTTTAGAGATTGGCTTTATTTCTTCTTTCTGTTTTGGCACAAGTGAAAAGCATTTTATTCTTAAAAATATATATATGTCCCCAAGGCTGAGCGCAGGGCTCACACCTATAATTCTAGAACTTTGGGAGGCTGAGGCAGGCGGATCACCTGAGGTCAGGAGTTCAAGACCAGCCTGGCCAACATGTTGAAATTCCGTCTCTTCTAAAAATACAAAAATTACCCAGGTGTGGTGGCGGGTGCCTGTAATTTCAGCTACTGGGGGAACTGAGGCAGGAGAATTGCTTGAACCCAAGAGGCAGAGGTTGCAGTGAGCAGAGATTGCACCATTGCACTCTAGCCTGGGCATTAAGAGTGAAACTCCGTCCCCAAATATATATATATATATATATATAAATTTTTTTTGTATACATACACATATATGTGTACGTACACACCCCCCCAGGCATTTTGTTTTTGCAAGTCTGTATCTGCTTACATAATAAAGGGCTATATTGTTAATTTAAATGAATGAGATTAATGTTTTGAGGTTCTTGTCTGGTATACCTTGAAGTGATACTAAATTTTAGGGAAGGAATCATACATCGATTTTTATTCCACTGCCATGTTTAGTGGATTCATGGCAGCTGAGGGAGCTCTGGGCAGGCAGTGCCACTAGGCTTGCATGTCCTCAGTGGATGTGGGGAGGACGAAGGGACAGTGGACATGACCCAGGTTTGCCGTTCATGGTACTGTTTAGATTTAAGGAAGCTTGCTGGGTCACTACCTCTGCTTCACCACTTCTGCGTATAAACTCCAGATTTGTCAATGAGATGACCTTTGAAAGCATTAAAAGCCTGCAGATAAAGATCACCTCCCCATCTCCCTCTCCTCCCCCATGTTCTTCTGGCTGGGTGAGTCAGTTTCTTCAGCATCTCTGACTGGCTGATCTTGTTCCATAAAACATTGCCATCTTAAAGAACAGTTCAAATAAAGAGACATTTGGAATTGTTTTTCTTCCCACTCTAAGGACTTACTCCAGAAATAAAAGTCAGTCCAGAATTGCTAACATCTGCATTAGTCAGGACATCTAGCATGTCAAAGTAACAAATGCTGAAATCCTTTCTGCAATAATAAAGAATCGTCTGGAAGACTGGGGTATGCATGCACGTGGTATTCTAAGAGTCCTTTTTTCCCATTGTTTTATTTTTTTGCATTGTTAAAATTAATGTAAGAAATTAAAGGGCCATAATCATGGCAGTTTAAAGTGTAAGAAAGAGCCCTAAACTTGGTTGACCTGAGGCAGCTGCTTAGCCTCTAGTCCGGAGCTTGTCTAGGCCAACTCCTGTTAGCCTCACCTGGGGAGCTTTTTAAAGGACTACGACTACTGATGCCCAGGTGAAATGCGCTTTGGGGATGAGACCTGAGCATGGAAACATTTCTTTTAAAGAGCTCCCACATGCAGCTGTCTTGATTTGAGAGCAGCTACTCTAGCAGATCTGTGTCTTCGGTTTCCTCATCTATAAACTCCCATTATCCACCGCTGGGAAGACCTTTGTGGATTAGGCTCATCACCTTCTCCAGCCTCACCTCCATCATTCCTTCCTGTCTCCTGGCCCCCCCGATTGCCAGCACACGCCCACATTTTACTTCTGCCTTTGCATGCACTCTTCTTTCTGCCTTGAATGCTTATTTCCCCAGTTTCTTCCCATTCCAGTTCTCTTGATGAAATGACTTTTCCTGTAAGAATCCAGATCAGTGCTTCTCCCCTTGTAGAAAACTCTGTTCTCCCCAGAGCAGACTTGGGCATTCTTCTCCTATGTTCCCATGATCTATGAAGACAGGGATCCCCGTCTTAACACACATCCTCCAATCCTAGCACTTAACACACATCCTCCACTCCTAGATGTTCAGAAAGCCTTTACTAAGGAAAGCCTTTTTTTTTTTTTTTGGAAGAATGCCTGCTTTCCCTTCGGAGGTTCTGAGCCATGTTATACTGCTTGTAAACTGTGAATGATGTTACAAATATAAAATGACTTAAATGCCTTTTTTTTTTTTAAGATGAGGTCTCCCTCTGTCTCCTAGGCTGAAGGGCAGTGACACGACAGCTCACTGCAGCCTCTGCCTCCCAGGCTCAGGTGATCCTCCCACCTCTGCCTCTTGAGTAGTGGGACCTCAGGTGGTAGCCATCATGCCTTACACATTTTTGTGTTTTTTTGTGGGGACAAGGTCTCGCTACATTGCCCAGGCTGGTTTCAAACTCCAGAGCCCGAGTGATCCTCCTGCCTTGGCCTCCCAAAGCTGGGATTACTGGCGTGAACTACCCCCACAGCTCTAAATGACTTTTTGAATGACACTGATTTAAGCGATTTCAAATGATTTTTTTTTTAATGACAGCAAATGAATATTGATGTATCACCTTCCTGTAATCTCTGCTTTTCTTTAAGTCAGAATGTGGGGTGTGGGCTTTCATTATCGTTCACAGCACAGTCTGCTTGCCCTCAGGGGAGGGGCTGGATTGCTCCTGTAGGAAGAGAGGATGTAGGGTAGCCCTAGTGCAGTCAACTGCAAAGTGACATTCAGCCCATCAGCTGGAGCCACTTAGATGATGTTTTGCCCTGGGCAGCAGCTCCAGAGGACCAAAACCTTGTCCAAATAACTGAGCTGCCCGTTAACTTTTATTATGTAAATTTACCTCTCAAAGCCATTTGTGCATGTGGTTTTGTGAAGCAATTAAGTTGCAGGTGTGCGATAGAGATGAAGTAATGGCTTACTTATTTGGTGAAACAGCAGGGTTTTGGATTGGACACTGGCTTTACAAACTTCCCAGGCTTGGTTCATGCTATTTTGTTCTTCAGAATTTTAACACATCCTAGAGAGAGAGAGTGAATTGCTGTGACTGCAACCAGCTGTAGGCACACTAGTTTAAAAAACTCAACCTGCTTCGTATTTAAATGAAATTATAAAAAGTTCTGCCTGATTCTTCGCCAGGCGCGGTGGCTCATGCCTGTAATCCCGAACACTTTTGGAGGCCGAGACAGGTGGATCACCAGGTCAAGAGTTCGAGACCAGCCTGACCAACATGGTGAAACCCCGTCTCTACTAAAAATACAAAAATTAGCTAGGCACGGTGGCAGGAGCCTATAGTCTGAGCTACTTGGGAGGCTGAGGCAGGAGAATTCGCTTGAACCTGGGAGGCAGAGGTTGCAGTGAGCTAAGATTGCGCCATTGCACTCCAGCCTGGGTGACAGTGAGACTCCATCTAAAAAAAAAGTTCTGCCTGATTCTCTTTGGAGTATTACTGTGGGAAGGAGGACATTTGGGTGGGGATGTTATGTTTATGAGTGGTCTGACATGTGCGCAAAATTTGGGTATATAGGTATGTTTGGGGGAAGGAAGCCCCTCTTTCTTGTCTGATTCTCAAAGGGGTCCTGTTTCCTCCCATTACTGCCCCCCAACTCCACCAATAGGAACGAGAGTCTTAAATGCTGTTTTATGTTACTTTGAAGTTGTCCATTGTATCTAGGGATTAAGTTCCTCATCATGTTTTGCGGCATAGAAGCAGATCTCTATCAGAGCGGGTTTTGGAATTATCCACGCTCCCTGTATCTTGTTTGCTATCATCCTGTGCATTTGCATTTTGACCTTGACATTTCTGATGAGAAATGGCAGAGAAGTAGAAAACGAAATAAACCACAAAGTGGAATGCCAAGAAACAGGGTGACCCAAGGTTTCCATGTCAGGCTGTGCAGGATGGTGATGGGAACTGCCCCAAGCCACAGAGCTGTGCACCACGATGGCCCTGTGTGTGCTCTGCATATTTGAGCATCTGTCATATAGCAGGCATGCTGTGTAGACTTTGCTTTTTAGTTCCTTTAACAGCATTTTCAAGGCTCAGTGATCCCATTTTGCCAAGGAAAAGGGAAGACACCATGGCTGTGTTGGAATGCAGTATAATGCCTGAGGATCGTACATCTCTGTTGACATTCATGTCATGTACTCTGAAGACTGATCAACAAGCCTCCATGCTTGCACAGAGGTGGACTCACTAAACATTTGTCAGCTATAACTGACTAGGATAGAAGACAGTTTCCACAGGGGCAGATTAAAAACTCTTATGGGACTGTCCTCCATACTGTGTTTTGTTTTATCATCTGCTTGTATGAAAGAGTTGGTTGGGATGAAGCAGTCAGCTTAATTCTTTTCCACTTACCTGGGGCTTTCAAGTATTTTGTGTTTGCTCTGCCAGCTGTTCCCAGAAATAGAGTAAAACCCTTGTTTTGTTTTTCTCTGTGTGTTTACGCGGTTGGCCTTTCATATCTTTGCTTCATCAGCCCTTCATTCATTCTTTGGTTGTGGAACATGAGCACTGTATGGAGGAGTTAAAGACAGTCCCTGGCCTTCCAGGAGCTTAGAGCGTAAAAAAGGGGCTTTCTGTCTTTCCAGCGCCTTGGTTGTATGATGATGTAGGTGAGTTACACCCGCTGATGGATGGGTGGTGTGTTTTCTTGCTGTAATGCAGAAATAGGAATAAATGGTGAGTAGGCTTGGGGAATGTATTTGATCATAGATTAACATGTCTATATGAGGGTTTTCAGACCTGTGCTGAATGGAACTGCACGTTGTAAGTGCAAGGGCTGCTAAGTAGAAATGAAGGTGGGTGCTGCTAAGATGCTGTCTGGCTGGAGGGATGGAACAGGGAAGCGGAGGTTCCATTGGGAGTGCAGTGAGTGGGCCCCTTGGGATTATACACGCAACTTTAGAAAAGTATTGATTATATTTTATTTTTAAAAATACTGATTTAAATGCTGGATAAGAAATAATACATATTCCTAGCAAAAACATTTGAACCTACAGAAACTAAAAAGAATACCATTCTTTTTTTCTTTCTTTTTTTTTTTTTAAAGACGGGGTTTTGCTCTTGTTACCCAGGCTGGAGTGCAATGGCGTGATCTCAGTTCACTGCAACCTCCGCCTCCTGGGTTCAGGCAATTGTCCTGCCTCAGCTTCCCGAGTAGCTGGGACTACAGGCATGCGCCACCATGCCCAGCTAATTTTTGTATTTTTAGTAGAGACAGGGTTTCACCATGTTGACCAGGATGGTCTCGATCTCTTGACCTCATGATCCGCCCACCTCGGCCTCCCAAAGTGCTGGGATTATAGGCGTGAGCCACCGCTCCCAGCCAAGAGAACACCATTCTACCATGCAGAAGTAACCATTGTTATAAAACTCTGGTGTCTGTTTTTTTGGCATAAGAGATTTTATTAATACTGACCTTTGCTAGAAGCAACCTTTTATCTTCCTCCCTATCCTCACACCCTCTCTCCCAGGCACTGAGAACAAGATGGTTACCAGCCAAGAGACATAAAAGCATGCTCTGGCTGGCTCTGTTTGAAAGACGGGGCCCAGCGGGTGAAATGTATGAAAATGTAGAGGCTGCCTACCAAAGTGAGAGCTTTGACATTACGCCTTCAGATTCTTTCTTCCCTTGCCTATTCTACGGGAGACTCATAAGCCTTGAGCAATTGTGTATGGAGTTATGTTCCTGGGTGGCAGCGTAAATGCTAAAGTAGGAAAAATATTAATAAAGTTACAGCCTCAGCCCCAAAGAACCACATTAGAGTCTTATCTCCAATTATAGCCTTGGAAACCTGAATTCATAAATTCCTCCCCTCCTTCTGCTACCTTAGGAAGACATGTAATTCTTTAATCACTTCATTTGAGAGCTTAGGAAAATAAGCAGTAACAAAAAGCTGTTCGGTGGAGCAATATGGCTGCAGCACGTGACTGCACAGGCAAAATGGTGCTGCAGTCATTGCTGTTTTAATAATTGGTACATTCGATTCTGTCTCTCTATTATTTTAAAATAGTTTTTTGTTTCTATGTTTTTGCATGCTTTCTGCCTCTCAGATGATCTGCTGCTTTAAGTATGTGTGCTGATCAGGAGCTAATCAGCAGGACTGAAATGCTACAGGAGCATTGAAAGCTTCCTCTTTCTGGCCTCACTGTTGAAGTGTTTCTAATGTCCCCCCTATAATTTTTAAAGAATTGATTAAAACACTCCCTCTTGCCGGGCGCGGGGGCTCACACCTGTAATCCCAGCACTTTGGGAAGCTGAGGTGGGTGGATTACGAGGTCAGGAGTTTGAGACCAGCCTGGCCAACATGGTGAAACCCTGTCTCTACTAAAAATACAAAAATTAGCCGGGTGCAGTGATCGGTGCCTGTAATCTCAGCTACTCAGGAGGCTGAGGCAGGAGAAGTGCTTGAACCCGGGCGATGGAGGTTGCAGTGAGCTGAGATCGTGCCACTGCATTCCAGCCTGGGCAACAAAGCAAAATTCTGTCTCAGAAACACACAAAAAAAACCACTCCCTCTTAGTCCCAGTAATAGGCCAAGAGCCAACCAAACACGTAATTTGGTCACACCCTTTCTCCTAAGAGCACTGTTTCTGGATTAAGATTTATTGAGGCAGAGAGAAAGTTGGTCTTAGGTTGGACGTCTGGGGTGAAAAGACAGTCCATTCATGCTGCCTTACTGGGTTGGCCTCGAGTGGTGTGGGGATGACAGGCTTCACGTAAGTCACTTGACGGTCATGGGAACTGTTCCTTGGGACTCTGGGCCACTGTGAGATGCACGGACCCCGTGTCACTTTTAGCGTTGGTAGTAGTCATCCAATCATATGGCTGTCATAGTTTTAACAAGCAGTGAAGAGGGCTGGGCAGATGCTTTGGGAGCCCTCTTGGTTTGGGACCCAGGATGTCTGTGTTAGCCCATTCTTTTGAGTGGATTGATTTCCAGGGAATATGTTATACAACAGCAGACTTATAAACACATACAAAATGTATTCCGCACATGTAGAAGGGTTCTGCCTTCTGACAGTGCCCTCTTGCCACTGGCGTCATCGGCTCTTTCATCTCTGCAGGTGGAGAAGCCACTTCACTGCCCAGCCCAGTGAGGCCACCCTCCCCTGTCCGCTGTGTACTTCTTTCTAGAAAATAAAGAGAAAGAACAGCATTATGAATACTGTTTGCTTTACCAAATAATGGTTTCAAACGTTATTTGGTGTTTGAATGGTGCACTTAATGTCCAGTTTTCTTTGAAAAAAAAACTTCTCCAAAAATGTTGGCCTAGTCAGGCACTGGGGCTTCTGGCTGGTGCCGACTTGGGAGCTCCGTGGCCTTGGAGAGTTACCTTCTAAGGGACTCCATTAACGCATTCTGCCTGAATGACCTCTCAGCTCTCTCCAGCCCTGGAATTGGTGATCCTGTAGTTGGTCCAGACCAGCTGTTATCCCCTCGGGGCCATTGCAGCATCCAGGGGACACTGAGCTGGGTCCAGAGACTGCTTTGGTTGTCTTCTGATGGCATCTAGAGGAAAGATGCCCCCACCTGGCGGAGCCCTGGGCAGGTGCAGTGACCAGCTCCCGACCGCGTTACGCACTTTGTTCTCTCTGCTGTACTTGTAGGGCTTTCTCTGGTCCATGTGTCACTTTCCACGTCTGTTTACCATCTGAAAGTTCTGTAGGTGAAGAGGCGGAGAAGTCAGACAGGCCTGCTTGGCGGCAACAGAGCTTCTATTGTGTGAGGTTGCTGGCAGGCGGGAGAAGGCCGAAGTCAAGCCTTGTGTGGAGGTGTCGGTTTTCTCGGCCATGTTAAAATGTGTGGCTCTCTTTCTTCTCCCTGGTACAGTTTTCCTGGCAGTGGCTTAGGAACTTGGCATTTGTTTACTTTTCCATTTTGTTTATGTCTTTCTACATTCCTGGAACTTGGGTTGTTAAAAGCTCAGTGTTTTCTAGATGATACTGTGTATTTAATATTTTAGAGGGGGTAAAACCCAAAGAAGAGGTGTTTTGATTGTATAAACCTTTTGGGCTTTGGAGGGTAAATCAGGTCCCCAAAATGCACATGTACTCGGTGGCATATGGCTCAGACCTCTTTAAAAAACAAAGTGGGCTGGGCGTGGTGGCTCAATCCTGTAATCCCAGCACTTTGGGAGGCCAAGGTGGGTGGATCACCAGGTCAAGAGATCGAGACCATCCTGGTCAACATGGTGAAACCCCGTCTCTACTAAAAATACAAAAAATTAGCTGGGCATGGTGGCGCTTGCCTGTAATCCCAGCTACTCGGGAGGCTGAGGCAGGAGAATTGCCTGAACCCAGGAGGCGGAGGTTGAGGTGAGCCGAGATCGCGCCATTGCACTCCAGCCTGGGTAACGAGAGCGAAACTCCGTCTCAAAAAAAAAAAAAAAACACAGAAAGTGAAGACTGTCCTCTCGGCAAAAGCCAGGGCGAGGAGGGTGCGTGCGACGGCCTCACTAATTAGGGTGACTGGAAAACATCAGCCTGCCTGTCGCCTTTAAAATTCATCATCATTTTTCCCCTAAGGAAACCTGATTTCTTTTAAGGAATACTTAGCGTGGCCACACCTCAGAATTGATCTGGCCACACCACAGAGTGGCCCTGTACCCATTAACTTCCCTGCACAGAAGTAGGAAGCAAGAGGAGCTTGCCATGAATTGGGCTGACTTAGCTGCCACATTTTGTCACAGAGCAGGGGCCACCAAGTTGGCTGTTACTCTGCTCTTTAATGGAAAGCCATAATCAAACCTCCAGAATAATGGGGCAAACATGTGGAATGAACTCCATTTCCACCACTTCTGTAAAATCTACCGTGAGTGGCGCGTGCCAGTTTATGCCTTTAATCTTACCCGTATCAAAAGATTCTTTCCTAGCCCGCATTCATTCCGCATTTTCCCCAGCTGATGTCTTTTCAACGCCCCACGCCCATCTTTTTTTCACCCCTGCAGACATCAGTGGCCAAAGACGGCCATTTTCCTTTTCCAGGAGCCGCTTCTCCTGTCCAGGGCAGATCTGCTTTGCCAGACTTTGCCCTTCCTGGGTGTGCTCAGGCAAAAAAGCACTGCAGCCCCCTCTCCTAGCCCTGGCCCAGCCTGGCCATTTGAGGAATGTTTACCTCTAACGTGGTTCTCTGGGGAGATCGAGGAAAGGTGGGTGAAGAGTGAAAGGAACTTCAGGATCCTGTGGGGTGAAAATGGAAGCCATTAGTTGTCAGTTGTGGGATGCATCTCTGCTTGCTGAGAGAATGAGGGATGGGGTAGCAGGTTGATATTGATCCCTGGGACCATAGTAGGGGCAGGAGCAGGTCTCGTCTGCAGCTGTGGGTGCTTTGAAATTGGGGCGAAGAGAGTTAAGGTGAGTGCAGTAAGCCCATTTGGGTGAGTGAGTGAACAGGGAGTATCAGACCCCAGCGTGGAGAGCTGCTGAGCTGAGAACAGAGGGAGCGATTGGGGGCCTGTAGAAGTGTAGAGGTGGCCACTTGGTCCTGGTGGAGTTTTCATGAATTTTTTGGGCCCACTCTGTGTGTAGCAGGTTCTGTTTTGATTGTAAAGGGAACACCATCATAATTTACCTTGATTGGATGTGCTCAACATGCATGAACCTCAGAAACTTAATGCTGGGTGAAAAAAGTCGGATACACACGAGTTAATGTTGTTTGATGCCATTTATGTGAAATGTTCAGAAAAGTCAAATCTTGGAGGCAGAAAGCAGATGTGTGGTGGTTGTCTTGGCCTGGGAGTGGGAACGGAAATTGACTGCAGACTGGCTTGAGGGAAAGTGTAAGGGCGATATGGAAATGTTTCAGAACTGGATAGTGGTGATGTTTGCACAGCCCTGTAAGTTTACTAAAAGGTCATTGGAGTGCATACTTACAGTAGTTGAATTTTATAGAATGTAAATCATACTTCAGTGAAACTGTTAACAGTTTATTTGAAAACTGTTTTTGAAACTGTTAACTGTTTATTTGAAAACTGGATTTTGTTGTGAGGCTTGTGGCGGGGGTTGAGAACCTACAGAAAGACAGATATGGGGGAGCTTGGTCCTCATCGTCTATGTTCTGGTTTGGGGAAACATGTTAATAAATGAGGCTGTTAAGAGTTGGAACTGGGCCGGACGTGGTGGCTCATGCCTGCGATCCTAGCACTTTGGGAGGCCAAGGCAGGCAGATCAGGAGGTCAGGAGATCGAGACCATCCTGACCAACATGGTGAAACTCTGTCTCTGCTAAAACACACACAAAAAATGAGCCAGGTATGGTGGCGTGTACCTGTAGTCCCAGCTACTTGGGAGGCTGAGGCAGCAGAATCACTTGAACCCGGAGGCAGAAGTTGCAGTGAGCCAAGATTGTGCCATTGCACTCCAGCCTGGTGACAGAGCAAGACTCCATAGCAAAAAAAAAAAAAGAGTATATAGGATATATATAGATTTATGTATATGCGAACATCTCACTAGCCTAGGATATTTTACTTTAGTCCAAATTAGTAAAATGGACATGTGTAACAGGAGTGGAATTATATAGTATCTCAGGGTTGGAAAGGGCTTTAAAGGTTAAACGCCAGAGGAGAGATTCTGCAAAGAAAAGCAGACAATTAAGACATTCAAAGACTGCACTGTATTTGACTAGCTGATTGAAAGCCCTCAACGTTAATTTATGCCTCTTTGATTAGAAAATTTCATTCATCAGAGTTTGCTGGTTATTTGACCAAAGGGGTGGTCTGAATTTAATTGTAAGTCTCCTTTTCCCCTGGTGTTTAGAAAACTCTGTACCTAATTGTCCTCTCTGTTTATTTTGGGAAATGCAGCAATTATTAGCAAGGCTGCTGAGAGTTAGTTCAGGCCTGGTAAAAACCAACCGTGAGCTCCCCTCTCCCCTCTCCCCATGGGTAGATTCTGCTTGGTGTGCGACATAGTGGGGCCCGAGACTCCTCCCGCAGAAGGGTCTGCTGCTCTGCTCTGCTGGGCCTGCATATGAAAGGAAGCCAGTGAAATTACTGGGTAATGGAGTAGGACTTTGTAGCTCTTAATTGAAGGCTCTTGTTTTTACCCCTATTTACCTGGAGTTTATCTTTATGATTTTTATTCATCTAAGAACCAGGTGGGAAGAAAAACTTCTTTAAGACAGTTTACAGATTATCAGGGGCTTTTTTTGTTTTTTGGTTTTTTTTTTGGGTCGGGAGGGAGATAGACTTTCACTTGGTCACCCAGGCTGGAGCACGATCTTGGCTCACTGCAACCTCCACCACCTGGGTTCAAGTGATTCTCCTGCCTCAGCCTCCCGAGTAGCTGGGACTATAGGCGCACACCACCAGGCTAGTCTAATTTTTGTAGAGACAGGGCTTCACCATGTTAGCCTGAGTAGTATCGATCTCCTGACCTCGTGATCTGCCTGCCTCGGCCTCCCATAGTGCTGGGATTACAGGCATGAGCCACCTCGCCAGGCTGGGTTATCAAGGGCTTTTAAGTGACTTGTTCTGTTTCATTTATTAATTCAGTCAGCAAACATGTATTCCTTGGGGTCTTAGGTCCAGAAGGGTGCAGGTCCTGAGGTGGGTCCTGCTTTGAGATAACTCTAGGCTGGTGGGAGGAAGGCTGAAGAGTGGTACAGGCCTGTAGTCTGGAGACCCAGGAACCGGAAAGCTACCCATCCGATGGGCACAGCCAAGGCGGTTGCTCCAGTTTTTTGCCGGCCAGCAGGTGCCATGGTTTGAAAGGGTATCACCTTTGCAGACCAAACTGATGAACTGAGAAATGGTGTGTGATGCTTATGTTTCTGTCTCAAGCCAAAAGGCATTTATTTCTCACGGCTAACCCTTCCCTGTCTCTCTTCAGCTAGTAAAAAGTTGTGACCTTGTCTGAGCTGGCTATAAATTCATGCATAGCAGGTTAACGTATTGTCTTCTCTGTCAGCCATTGGAACACGCTATTCATATCTTTACATTTAACATTAAAGAATATAACAAAGCACGTGCCACAAAGAAATGGACTTGAATTCTGCCTCAGCGTTTTCAGCCTCACCTGTCTGTGGTCTCTGTCTTTCGTGTTGAGTAGCGAAGTGTTAAGCATGGCCATAATGCATTTAGTAAGAAGGAGAGAGAAGTGAAAGTTCAGCGTAATTTGTGGTTGAAAGATAATAGGGGCTCAGTAACAACTTTTAAATGTATATCTTTTTTTTTTTCCTTGGGGAAAATTCTTTCCTCATTCACTACCAACAACTTGTATTTGTCAGAGAGGATATAATCCTCATACTGGCTGACATTTGGGTACTCGTGCATTTAGATCAGTTTCCAACATTTTATCCCTTGCACTTCCAATGCCTTCACATATCTCTGACAATTTCTTTAATGTGAAAAGCTTCACTTCTTTAAGGACGTCTTCATTGTTTCCATCACAACCTCTTTCCTCACTTCTGTCAATAATCCACCTTCACTAAACTGCTCTGGCTGCACATCGAGAGCCTCTCAAAGGGCCAGGGTCGACGTTCTCGTGCTCCACTGTTTGTTCTAAAACTCTACTTAAGTGCAATTCAGTTTACTTCTTGTATTATTACTTTTCCTTTTTTTTTTTTTTTTTGTTGCATGCCAGTTCCCTTTTTCAGTTACCTATTTTTATAAAATGCGATTCTTGGCAAATCACCGGGAGACAAGGAGGCCACACAACCCCACGCTTTGCTGTCTGTGTGGAGACTGAACTCCCCATATGCAGGAGCCCATCTTCAGGAGACTCTGAAAGAAGTGACGGGCTTGGTCACTGATCATGCAGACTTGCATCTGTATTTCGTGGAGTTATTTGTAGACTGGAGGGCTGATTGCAGTTGGTGCTTTATGCAGCTACTTACAGTTAAGTATGTTGTAATAACTGAAGTTTGGGAGACTGGTGTGATTTAACTAAACCACGGTAACTGAAACTGAATCAAGCCTGCCAAGCAAGGACCACCTGTGTGCTTAAACATATGGGGAAAGGAGCAATTGCCTGACCCACTCCAGTCCCCTTTTTTTGAGGAGAAGAGGTGGGAGGAGACTGGCAGTGACTCAGCTTTTGTTGTATCCCCTATGCTAGATGCTTTACATAGTCCATGTTGTAGGAAAGAAAACAGTCGAAGAGCTTTAGTCACTTGTTTGAATACGTTACAAATGGCAAGACTTAGAATTCAGGCCCAGATCTTCCAGCTCCAAAATCTTTTCTTTTACTTTTTGAGAAAGGATCTCACTCTGTTACCCAGGTTAGAGGGCAGTTATGGCCCACTGCAACCTCAAACTCCTGGACTTCAGCAATCCTTCTGCCTCAGCCTCCTGAATAGCTGGGACTACAGGTGCATGCTACCACGCCTGGCTAAATTTTTTAAATTTCATTTTTTGTCCAGATGAGGTCTCTTTCTGTTACCCAGGCTGGTCTTGAACTCCTGGCATCAAGCACTCCTCCTACATTGACCTCCCAAAGTACTGGGATTACAGGTGTGAGCCACAGTGCCTGGGCCCCAGCTCTAAAATCTGTGCTCTTTATGCCATACCACTCTTTGGAAAAGAAACCAATACTGTGTTAGAAAAAGAGAAGGGAGTTAACATTCATTAACTATTGGGCTTGGGCCCAATAGTCATTCTTATATCTCACGACTACCCTCCTAGAAACCTACGATTGTCCCCATTACAGGTGAAGAAACAGAACAGAGCTGAGAAACTCAACAGTTAACCTTATGCCACAGCTGGCTAATTGTGGAGGGCTCAGCTGTGCAGATGACGGGACAGAGATGAGAGGTCCTTCCTGACTCACATGCTGTGTTAGAGGCTTTAGTCGCGAGTTTCATTCTTTCTTTTTAAGTTACGATTCCACAGATTAGAAAGCTGGAGAAAGCAAAGGGTGAGGGGTTTACCTGTAAAGTGGATTGATTGCCTTTGCCTCAGAAGGCAGTTTGGGTTGATATGAAGTTATTGATTTTTTAATTAGGTTGATAATTTTTTGAAACATATTAGAAGTTGAATTTGAATACCTCACACAGATTATGTTATGGATGGAACTGACAGAACTGATACCTCATGAAAAATGACTCCTACTAAGACGTTCCCCTTACCCCTGGTTCCCCCCACAACCCCGGCCTTCCTTGACCTCTGACCGCCCCTTCTCCATCTCATGGACCGTGAGCTGGTGCCTCCTCCCCAGCTGCGTGGGTGACCCGAGGCGTTGTCATGAGTCCGGTTCACACACTGCAGGCCTCCAGTCCTTGAGACTTCCACCGCAGGCTCACAGCACGTTCGTGCCACCGCCTCTTCATAACTCCCTCCTTCCGAGGCTACAGCAAGTCTCAAGTCCCCTTGTATTTCCTGCTAAATAAATATTTTCACATCTGTTTCCTCTTGTTTATCTCTGACTCTGCAGCTTTGTTTAGATCTTCACAATAACTAACTGGAAATAATGAAGCCTCGCCAGTTCCCTTATGGTTTTGTCGTTCTCCCTCCGATATTATCTTACTCTATGCCAGAGTTTCTAAACCCCAAATTTGATAATGTTAAGAATATCAGTGATTTTTCATTGCTCGCTGGATAAAGTTGTAATTACTTAGCAAGGCACGCAAAATCATTTACGATCTGACACCAGTCTAGCCTCCTGCCTTATGTTCCTCAGCCCTTGAATGGGCTGCCCTGGCCTGGACTCTCTCTCTCTCTTTTTTTTTTTTTTTTTTTTTTTTTTGCCAGATGCAGCTCCAAAGGTTTCTTAGACTCTGAAACCCACAGAATTTATCATAGCCTTCTTTCCTCCTGCGGCACCACAGCACATGTATTCCTTGAACATAGCACATACCGCATTTGACTTTGTTTACGTGATTTTTCTCAAAGGATTGTGTCGAAACCTTGAGGACAATGACTGTCCTATCTGTGTTCATCAGGTAGTAGATGTTCAGTAAATATTCAGTGAATAGATTTCAAGGTCACGGCTCTTCTCGTGCTCCCTCAGGGACACGTGGGGCCTGAGTGCCAAGGTTATGAAGGACATCCTTTGTAGATAGCGTAGCTGAGATGGACAAATGCGGTGCCCCCTGAGGTGGTGCAGCGAATGCATCATGAAGGAAGGGGATGGACGGAGACAGGAGATGAGGTCCGAGGCTGGAGCCGCTGTCCAGGACAGCCTGGCTGGCCGTATGCAGCTGGAGGGCACCTGAGGTGGGGCTACTCCACACTAAGTGTGCTGGACGTGCCCGAGACACACTCTATTTCAAAGACTTCACAGCAACAGCAAAGAATGTAAAATAACTCATGTTTTATCTTGAAGTTTTCATATGTATAATTTTATTTTTTTGTTTGTTTGTTTTGAAATGGAGGTCTCACTCTGTTGTCCAGGCTGGAGTGCAGAGGCGTGGTCTTGGTTCACTGCAACCTCTGCCTCCTGGGTTTAAGTGATCCTCCTACCTCAGCCTCCTGAGTAGCTGGGACCACGGGTGTGCACCACCATGCCTGGCTGATTTTTTTAATTTTTGGTAGAGACGGGTCTCGAACTCCTGGGCTCAAGTGATTTGCCTGCCTCAGCACCCCCAAAGTACTGGGATTACAGGCGCAAGCCACCGCCCCTGGCCAATAGGCATAATTTTATATTATAAAATATTAGAAATTGTAATTTAAAGTGATCTTTATAGATTCATATGATTTTGTTGGCAATTTTGAAATGGATCATTTTAACATGTTAAAAGTGATATTTTGGATCTTTTAGATTACATAAAGTATATTAATATTAATTTCAACAGGCTTTTTACTTTTACTTTTTAAAATATGGCTACTAGAAACTTTTAACTTATATTTGCAGCTCATATTCTATTTCTCCTGGACAGAGATGAGATAGAAGCTGTACAAAGCAGAGGAGGCTGGTGCAAGACGGGAAACTTCCATGCTTAAAAAAGAATAAAAAGGGGAACGAAAGGAGGGAGACGTTGCCATATTTGGCAGAGCAAGGAGAAGCAGAAACTGCCAAAAACGGCAAACGCCATGAAGGCACTGTTGAGGGGCTAGGTGATGTGGACAAGTGTTGACGGGCTAGGCGACGTGGATAGGTGTTGGGGGAAAGGTGATGTGGATCGGTGGTGGGGATAGTGTTGGGGGGCTAGGTGATGCAGATAGGTGTTGAGGGGCTAGGTGGTGGGTATATGTGTTGAGGGGCTAGGTGATACAGATAGGTATTGAGGGGATAGGTGATGTGGTTATGTGTTGGGGCTAGGTGATGTGGATAGGTGTTGAGGGGATAGGTGGTGGGGACAGGTGTTGAGGGGCTAGGTGATGCAGATATGTGTTGAGGGGCTAGGTGATGCGGATATGTGTTGAAAGGAAAGGTGATGTGGATATGTGTTGAGGGGATACGTGGTGGGGATAGGTGTTGAGGGGCTAGGTGATGCAGATAGGTGTTGGGGGCATAGGTGATGTGGATAGGTATTGGGGCTAGGTGATGCGGATAGGTGTTGAGGGGATGGGTGGTGGGGATAGGTGTTGGGGGGCTAGGTGATGCAGATAGGTGTTGGGGGAATAGGTGATGCAATATGTGTTGAGGGGCTAGGTGATACGGATAGGTGTTGAGGGGCTAGGTGATGTGGATAGGTATTGAGGGCTAGGTGATGCAGATAGGGTGTTGAGGGGCTAGGTGCTGGGGATGGGGTTGAGGGGATAGGTGAGGCAGATAAGTGTTGAGGGGCTAGGTGATACGGATAGGTGTTGAGGGCTAGGTGATGCGGATAGGGTGTTAAGGGGTTTGGTGGTGGGGATGGGGTTGAGGGGATAGGTGATGCAGATAAGTGTTGAGGGGCTAGGTGATGCGGATAGGTGTTGAGGGCTAGGTAATGCGGATATGTATTGAGGTGCTAGGTGATATGGATAGGTGTTGAGGGGATAGGTGTTACGGATAGTGTTGAGGGGCTAGGTGATGTGGACCTTTGCCTGTGTAGGCAGCAGCCCCTTACCTCAAACAGGCAAACTCAGAACAGCGGGTGAACCCTGGCATTGTTGTCCCTCGTTATGAAGCCATTCCTGTGCACCTTCACATAATCAGTGATACAACAGAAAGGTGGAAATGTATTCCACATCTGTAATCCTGGTCTTCAGAAGTAATCCCTTTATACTTGGGATATTGTCCTCTCTTCGAGCTCCTCCTCTGTCTGTGTGCATTGATGTCTGGTTTTTACGTCGATGGAACCATCCTCCCTCTCTCTTCCTCCAATCTGCTCTTTTGTCTCACTTGATAGATTACATGTTTTTTTTTCCCATAATAGGCTTAAGTGTAAGGTAAACTTGATGGCATGCAGGAAAACGAAGACACAGAATGATGATGACTTCCACACTGCAGCATGCCTGCCCCTCTTCCTGATGGCAGCTTTGACTGTCCTAGACCAAATCCCATGACTCCAGAGAGGCAGGTGGCCTCTGTGCCTCCCCAGGAATGGCTCCCTTCATGGCATTTCCCAGACACCACAGTGAAACTCCTTTCCTCCTAAGGGTTACAGCCACAGCCTGGAGTAAATCTGCACATCAGTAATTAGGTGTAACAAAGATGATGCAGGCGTCCTCATCATCCATGCAGCTGTGCTGATGCCCAGGTGCACCTGCCTTCCCATGGCCCCAGAGCATATTAAATTGAATAATTTGAAACTAGGAATTAAAAAATTCCAATCTTACTGGATTTTTCAAAAATGACTACTTCGCTAATTCATGAAGTCTGAAATGTGGAAGATCTGAGTTGACATTTGGAGATGGGGTAGGTACTGATATGCACAGGTGTGAACACTTGGTAGATTTTAGAGGAGGGGATGAAATGCGTGGGCTGTGCAGTTGGAGGTGCGGTGTGATGTGCTGGGGGTGATGGGGGTCAGGATGTCGATTTGTTTTAAAGAGTAACTTTATCCTCTAAGACAGGATTTTTGGGTACACTGAAATTGTGCATTGAGATTTGAGTTTATCTGTCTTAAGTTTCCTGTTGGAGATAAATCTCAGTATACCCTTCTTCCTGCCCCCTTGCAGAGGGAGTTAAACTCCTTGGAAAAGCAAGGTCAGAGTCCCTCTTCCCTATTACCTAAGAAGGAGTGGTCAAGGGCATAGCAATGGCATTCCCAGAAATATAGGGTTCGTGGAGCAGGAAACAGGCTCTGTTTGTGGGCAGTTTGTGAAAGGCGAGTGGAGGTAGTAAGGGAAATTCCGCGGAAGACTGGCTTTAGGACGGACCTGTTGCTTCTTAGTAATCATTAACTTCTTAGTTACAGCAGAAACAATCACACTTACAAATTAACAGCAGCACTACCCTTGATTAAACTTCCACTGCGGCCCTGGTGGCCTCATGTATCTATTACATGTGGTATGTTTCATCTCTACCACAAACCTGAAGGCTTCAGGAAGTTATCCTCATTTTGCAGATGAGGAAACTGAAGCCAAAAATGGTCAGTACCACATCAAGGTCCCATGGCTAAGGAATGGCCGAGTGGGATTTAATCTCAAGGTTGTTGTTGTTTTTTAACCCCCCATCGAAAAGGAATGTGGCTGCTAAAGTACTAGCAGATCTGTGTGTGACCCCAACTCCCACCTCCGGCCATGGTTTGCTTCCTGTTGTGTCAACAAATTTTGGCCTTTTAAATGTTTTAGTATCTTTTAATTTCATGACATTCTCTCTTCATCCTCTCCTGCCAGTTGAGAGCAAGGAAAATCGATACATGGCAAGTTAGGGTTGGCTCTGTGTGTGTGTGTGTGTGTGTGTGTGTGTGTGTGTGTGTGTGTCCCCATCCGTGCACACGTTAGTAAAGAGGTGGCTTTTCAATGCATTCCCAGCACTTTGGATGGTGGCCCTTTCTTCTACTTAAAAATCCTCTCTATCTAGAGAAACTTTAAATAAAGTAAGAGCCTTTGAAATTCTCTTAGAGAGAACTTGTACTTTCAAAAATAAACTTTGATGAGAAGGAAAGGCTACTGTAATGATGGGTTTGCCGGCCTGCAACATAACTGCTGTTTTTAAGAGGATCATAGTTCAGTTGGCAAGGTGCATGTGTATGCTTCAAACTGTAAATGTTTGAGATGGAGAAAAGATGGATTTATTCTAGCATTTTAGTTTTAATTTTGATGATATAAGAAATTTAGAATGCTTTTTTTCCCCATTGGAAAAGAGGTTACTATAATTAATACACATAGCTGGGGCAGAGGGGTATGTGTGTGTGTGTGTGTGTGTGTGTGTGTGTGTGTTTGAGATGGAGTCTTGCTTTGTCACGTAGGCTGGAGTACAGTGGCGCAATGTCAGCTCACTTGAAACCTCTGCCTCCGGGTTCAAGTGATTCTCCTGCCTCAGCCTCCCGAGTAGCTGGGAATACAGGCACACGCTGCTACACTCAGGCTGGTCTCGAACTCGACCTTGTGATCCACCTGCCTTGGCCTCCCAAAGTGCTGGGATTACAGATGTGAGCCACCACACCCAGCCAAGAGTTGTTTTTTAAAAGTAGGAGGCTTCAGAAGATGGGGACATTATTTATTAGAAAAATATCTGAAGCATCTCTTACATCAACTTATAAGCCTCTCTTGCATAAGAATAAGAGTAAATTTTGACTCAGAACAGAGCTGAGGCGTGTTCTTGAGTTACCGCAGGGGCCCTCCGCACAAGCCCTCTGCCCTCTCTCAGCTGGGCTTACTAGCTTCCCCGAGGTCTTTACATTGCAGCTTCTGACTTTATCACAGACCTAATTTGGATAAAGAGGGCAGGAGGAGAAATGGGCACGGCTTTTCTTTCATGGGCTGCTCAGGAAGACAAGCTGTTGTGGTTTGATCTGTGCCCTTGCCAAAATACATGTTGAAGGTCTAAAGCCCGTGAATGTGACTTAATTTGGGAGCAGGGTCCTTGCAGATGTAATTAAGATGTAAGTTAAAGTGAGGCCATGCTGGAGTTGGGTGGGTTCTAATCACATACACATACACATACACACACACACATGTGCACGTGTACACAGAATCACACACACGTGTGCATACATAATCACGCATTCACATGCACACACGTGCACGCACAATCACACGCACACAGGTGTGCACACAATCGCGCTCACGTACACATGCATGTGCATGCATACACACACACACACACACAAGAATCTATGCAAATGTGCAGGCCCAGGGAGAAGGCCATGTGATGATTGGAGGCAGAGACTGCAGTGCCACAGCCACAAACCCAGGGACAGATGTCAGGGCTTGCCGGCGCCACCAGGAGCAGCATGGAGAAGATTTTCCCAGAATCTCCAGGAGGAACTGGCCCTGCTGACACCTTGACCTTGGACGTCTGGCCTCCTGAACTGAGTGGATAAATTTTTGTTGCTTTAACACCCATGAGTGGACCTATGTCCCTAAGAAACTGATACTCGGCCGGGCGCAGTGTCTCACACCTGTAATTCCAGCACTTTGGGAGGTCGAGGCAGGCAGATCATGAGGTCAAGAGGTGGAGACCATCCTGGCCAACATGTTGAAACCCTGTCTCTATTAAAAATAGAAAAATTATCTGGGCGTGGTGGCATGCACCTGTAGTCCCAGCTAATCGGGAGGCTGAGGCAGGAGAATTGCCTGAACCAGGGAGGTGGAGGTTACAGTGAGCCGAGATTGCACCATTGCATTCTGGCCTGGCGACAGAGCAAGACTCTGTCTCAAAAAAAAAAAAAAAAGAGAAAAAGAAAGAAAGTAATATTCAAGCCTCCCACCTAAGTCTGCTGGGGTCCTTAGTCTCTCTGATCCCTTGCAGCCCCAGCCAAGAGATTTTTGCTTTGGTGGCCTTCGAGCCTTTTAGCATGAGTCTAGCATTGTTCCTTCAGAGAAGAAAATGCGGAAGAAGTAATGTGGCACACAGCACTGGGAAGGGATCATAGGAAAGGACATGCCAGCCACCTCCTCATCTCAGCCTGCTCTTTGCTCACCTCCTTGCCCTACAAGAGCACTTGTGATAGCCCACATTTGGGAAAGACTAGATTTCAGGACAAACCACCACCTTGCAAGTCACCGTCTTCTAACAAAGACTGGGTTTAGGATGAGGGTCCCATCCTGGTGGCTCACTCACTGTTTGACAGGTCTCCAAGGCTGCTGCCCAAGCTACAGAACCCTTGTGTGTAACATGAATTGAGCTGGGTCCCAGCTCAGGCCTGTGGGGAGAAGAACGTATGTGTATGTGTGAGTGGGTGCAGGTGCAGGCAGGGAGGATTGGGGTTCAACCCTATAGCTTGCGTCAGTGTTTGACAAGGAGCCAGTTGTATAATCACATTCTTCTTCCTGAGAAAATGAATGTACGTAGCAGACATTTTCCTGAGATCCATACCTGGCATTCTGCTGGTTAGCAACATTTACTATTTTGCAGATTTTTTGTTTGTTTGCTTGCTTTTGAGACAGAGTTTTGCTCTTGTTGCGCAGGCTGGAATGCAATGGGATCTCGGCTTACTGCAGCCTCCGCCTTCTGGGTTCAAATGATTCTCCTGCCTCAGCCTCCCAAGTAGCTGGGATTATAGGCACCTACCACCATGCCCAGCTAACATTTACTGTTTTATGTCATCTTTAAAAATGCTTCAAAACTGATGTTTTTATCCAGTGCTTATGAAGGGACCTTGTAATGATTAAGTTTTCTCCCAAACAGTTCCCGTGTCTCAGGGTACTACAAGGATTTGACGAGGTCATGTATATTCAATGTACCTGGTGCAATTCACAGCTCCTCGCATTCCATAAATGCTAATTTCTTTCTGTTCACCTCGACATAATTAAGAATCACATAATGTGATGTAAAGGACAGTGCTGGCCAAATGGTATTAGCTTGCCAAAGTATTGTTATTCATTTCATAATTTCAAGATGGCTTAAAAAAGAAAGAGGTGGGGAAATGGGTGTGGTGGAATCCTGGGTAGTTTGACATGACAGCAGAATCTGCTTAAAGCAAATTAAATGAAATCAGCCAGGCACTGCAAATTGCTGTCTTCTTTTTGAGGCAATTAGACCTCATGAATAGCCCAGCTCACTGTCCTGCGGGAGGCATTTCCCAGAGCACCTCTGGGGAAATGGGATGAGCCAATTAGGGAACAGTGGGGAAGACTGATTGTCCATATTGTGTGTATGCGTTGCTGGGAGGAACTTTGTGTTTGCCTGGGACTTGATTGAAGACAGCAGATGGTTCAAAGAGTTGGAGCAGAGAAGGCTGGAAAAACACCAGGACCCTGTGTGGGGAGAAAGAAGCTAAGACATCCAGAGCTGGGAGGCCAAGCTGTGGATGGCAAGCAGGACAGCACTCCCAGGGCTCTTAATTGGGTCTTTGGGACTTCTCAGATGGCACAGTAACAATAGACTATGAGTCAAAGATGAGATTTTGGTCATTTGTTTCTGTCTGTGTGTTCTCTTTTTTTTTTTTTTTTTTTGAGACGGAGTCTCACTTTGTCACCAGGCTGGAGTACTGTGGTGCAATCTTGGCTCAATGCAACCTCCGCCTCCCAGGTTCAAGAGATTCTCCTGCCTCAGCCTCCCAAGTAGCTGGGAGTACAGGTGCGCACCACCACGCCCGGCTAATTGTTTGTATTTTTAGTAGAGGCAGGATTTCACCGTGTTATCCAGGATGGTCTCCATCTCCTGACCTCGTGATCCATCTGCCTCGGCCTCCCAAAGTGCTGGGATTACAGATGTGAGCCACTGCACCTGGCCCATTTGTTTGGTTTTTGAAACAGGGCCTTGCTCTGTTACTCAGGATGAAGTACTGTGGCGTGACTCCGGCTCACTGCAGCCACAGTGCACCTCAGCCTCCTGAGTAGCTGGGACCACAGGCACATACCACAATGCCCAGCCGTTTCAATTTTTGCCAATACTGGGGTCTCACTATATCGCCCAGGCTGGTCCCGAACTCTTGGGCTCAAGCAGTGTCCTGCCTTGACCTTCCAAAGTGGTGGTATTACCGGTATGAGCCACACTGCCCAGCCAAGGATGAAATGTTTTGTGCAAAGATGTTCCATTAAAGCAGCTGATGTGTTATGTTCAAGCACTTATCTTAGTTCCTGAACCTCACAACTCAAGTTATGTGTGCCCATTTGTCTACACTCTTAAAGGAGTTTCAGGAGATAGATGTGAGAACAGGTGGCCTTTCATGAAAGTGCCATGTGCTCTGGGAAAACCAGACTGTTCTGGGAAGGCTGAGGAGTGCAGCAGTGGGTGGAGACGGCCAGGCTTAGGAGAACACATCTGCTCGCTCTTCTTTCCTTCACCTCGTGGTGTCCTGGAAAAGAAAAAATGCAGAGGAGACTGGGAATGCTTGAGTCACTACGATGAGGAGACTTCAGAATTCACCGATGGTTTTCTGAGTCCCAGCCCAGCAGGAAGAGCAGTCAGGGAGTAAGAAATTTCATGCCAATTTCACTTCCAAGGCTAAGTTATAATTGTAATTCTCAAGTAAAATACCTCCTAGAACTTTACATTTTTCAGCATCTTATTGTCATTAATAATCTTAAGTGGTTTCAGATGTTCTCAGATATTCAGGCCTCTCCTTCCTACAGACAGTATCGCCAGCACTTTCCAGCTGTGACACTACAGTGCAACTTATGTCATGGACCCCGGGAATGTGGAGGAATCTGTCACATGAGATGCTTTCAGCTGGACTATGTCAACCCTCATGGTTGCTGTTGAATTTCTTGTTTGTGAACATTTGACTGCAGGCTGCTCTGTCATTGAGTGTATATCAACCTCTGTCTCAGGAAGGTGCTGAACTATTTATAACTGTAGAGTAAAGAGCTACCCCCAGCTGGGACCAGCTGTCTCCTACTCTCAGATGCAGACTCCCTAAAAAAGTCATAATGCTGTTAACAAGTAAAACCCCTGACCAATGGGGGATTCCTGCTTACAGCCAGGCACTGCTAGAAGTTCTTTCCATGTGAAAACTTATTTAATCTCTATGAGAACCTCGCTACATAGATTCTTCGATCATCCCAAATTTTATAGATGAGGAAACCAAAGCATAGAGAGGTTAAAGCACGTGTCCCAGGTCACATAGCCTGTGCGTGGCTGACCCCCTGTAGCTCCTGGTGCCACGTACCCTGCAGACACTGGGCCCACAGTCCCTCCCCATCCAGGTGAGGCCTGTCACCTCGGAGACCTCAGTCTCCAGCAGCCATGCCTTTGAACATGTCCTGAGTCTGTCACCTCAGGGGTCTCCCAAGTCATCTTCGTCCCTGTGTTGAAACACATTCTGTAAAACAGCTGAAGTTTTCATTTGTAACTAGTGGATGCCAGAGCACTGCATTGCACGCATGTTTGTAGGTTGGTTTGTTTGTTTGTTTGTTTTTGAGATGGGGTCTCACTCTGTCGCCGAGGCGAGAGTGCAACGAGGCCATCTCGGCTCACTGCAACCTCTTGTCTCCCAGGATCAAGTGATTCTCCTGCCTCAGCCTCCCAGTGGCTGGAACTATAGGCGCCTGCCACCACGCCTGGTTAATTTTTCTATTTTTAGTACAGACAGGGTTTCACCATGTTGTCTAGGCTGGTCTCAATCTCCTGACCTTGTGATCTGCCCACCTTCACCTCCCAAAGTGCTAGAATTACAGGCGTGAGCCACTGCACCCAGCTGTTTGTTTATAGTTTTATCCATTGACTCTGTCATGGGGAGATTTTGCCAAAATAAATCTCGTCCCCTTCAATGGAGGACTTCTTTTTTTTTTTTTTTTTTTTTTTGGTAGAGACGTTTCTCCATGTTGGTCAGGTTGGTCTCAAACTTCCAACCTCAGGTGATCTGCCTGCCTCGGCCTCCCAACGTGTTGGGATTACAGGCGTGAGCCACTGCTTCCACCACTGTGATGGAACCAGAGATAACACTAGGCCTGACATTTCAGAATGTGTGTCTTGTGGGTGCATTGTGATGAATTAACTCCGGCTCAGAAGCAACCAGTTGGAAAGCAAATAGGGGTGCTTTTACATCCCACTTTTGTTACGTGGTCTCAGTAGGTTAGGAAAGCTTAGGAAGGAACACCTGTAAGGCTGATTCTGAAATCACCCCCAGAATGGCAGTTTTTGCAAGTTATTTTTGGAGAGCAAGCTGCAGCTCCATGCTTAGCACACCCAGCCATGTGGAGTGCAGGGCGACTTCTGTCTGCTTCCAGTGGCCACTCCCTGTTTGGCCAAAGCTAATCCTAAAGGAAATTGCAGGTACCAGAGAGAGAGAGGGGAGAGCAAGAGAGATTTCAAAAATGAAACATCATTTTAAAAAATTGCACGTGTGTGTGTGTGTGTGTGTGTGTGTGTAAGGCATAAGGTCTTGCTCTGTCACCCAGGCTGGTGTGCAGTGGTATGATAGATCATATCTCACTGCAGCCTCGAACCCCTGGGCGCAAGGGATCCTCCTGCCTCAGCTTCTTGAGTAGCTGGCACAGCTGCTCACCCACACAGCTAGCAAATGAAGCCCTGTTTTGGGTGGTCTCTTTCCTTGCTTTGAACTGTAGGAATTGACTCCGTAAGTATATTTGGAAATGGAAATCTGTCCTCAAGACAAAATCCCCTTCCTTGTAGTCTAAGACCCTTTCCAGCAGTAAAGGTGATTGATTGCTCTCCACTTGTTATCCAAAGAAGGTACAGATGGCATTTGAGTTTTTAATTGATCCTCTCTCTATTTTGCTGTAAGTGGCTCCATACCACTTAGGTGGGGCTGTCATAGCCATATGCCGTCGACTGGGTGGCTTCAGCAACAGAATCATATTTGCTCACAGTTCTGGAGGCTGGAAGTCCAAGATAAAAGGTGTTGGCCAATTCCGATCCTGGTGAGGGCTCTCTTCCTGGTTTGCAGAGGGCTGCCTACTTGCAGTGTCCTCTCGTGGCAGAGGGAGAGCAAGCAAACTCTGGTGGTGTCATCAGTGTCATCATCATGGTCTCTGCCCCATCCCCCCGTCCACCTCCCCCTCCTCCCCCTCCGTCTCCCCCTCCTCCCCCTTCGTCTCCCCCACCTCCCCCTCCTCCCCCTCCGTCTCC
>CM052648.1:179319826-179341670 GCA_028533165.1 Leontopithecus rosalia
ATATCACACACACACATGCATGTCAGCCGCACACATACTGTATACACCACACACATATCATATATCACACACACACATGCATGTCAGCCACACACATACTGTATACACCACACACATATCATATATACCACACACACATGCATGTCAGCCACACACATACTGTATACACCACACACATATATATATCACACACACACATGCATGTCAGCCGCACACATACTGTATACACCACACACATATCATATATCACACACACAAATGCATGTCAGCCACACACATACTGTATATACCACACATGCATATCAGCCACATACATACTGTATATACCACACACATGCATGTCAGCCACACACATACCATATATACCACACACATGCATGTCGGCTACACATACTGTATATACCACACATACATGTATGTCAGCCAACACAGACTGTATACACCACACACATATTGTATATACCACACACACATATGCATGTCAGCCACACACATACTGTATATACCACACGCATATATATACCACACACACATGCATGTCAGCCACACACATACTGTATACGCCACACACATACTGTATATACCACACACATATTGTATATACCACACACACATGCATGTCAGCCACACACTGTATATACACACACATATCGTGTATACCACACACATGCATGTCAGCCACACACACTGTATATACTACACATATTGTGTATACCACACACATGCATGTCAGCCACACACATACTGTATACACCACACACATATACATGTCAGCCACACACATACTGTATACATCACACACATATCATATATACCACACACACAAATGCATGTTAGCCACACACATACTGTATATACCACATATGCATATCAGCCACATACATACTGTATATACCACACACATGCATGTCAGCCACACACATACCATATATACCACACACATGCATGTCGGCTACACACATACTGTATATACCACACACACCGTATATACCACACACACACGTCAGCCACACATATACTGTATATACTACACACATGCATATCAGCCACATTCATATTGTATTTACCACACACATGCATGTCAGCTACACACATACCATATATACCACACACACATACATGTCAGCCACATACATACTGTATATATCACACACTGTATATACCACACACACACGCATGTCAGTTACACACATACCGTATATACCACACACATGCATGCCAGCCACATACATACCATATATACCACACACATGCATGTTAGCCACACACAGAAGATTTGCCTAGAAATTTGTTTCTCCAGACCTTTTGGCAGAATGGCTATTCGTCATTGGAGAGGGAGAAAAGTGTTTGTGTTTTTAATAGGAAGAGTTTATGGTTGTGAATAAGCCCATGTTTGAAAAAACGGTAATATAGATACATGGTTGCTGGCACTACACAATTAATTGAAAGGTGTAATAGCAGTGGCTTCTGACATTAAACATTGCTTAAAATTACATGCCTTCTAGAAATGGGTATATTTGTCTCACTTTTAATTATCCACGGTGAAAGGATTTGTTTATAATCAATAAAATGATCACTATATTAACACTTTTATTTTATATGTATATATATATATTATTGCGTTTTATGTTCTGGGGTACATGTGAAGAACATGCAGGATTGCTGCATAGGTACTTACGTGGCAATGTGGTTTGCTCTCTCCATCCACATCACCTATATCTGGCATTTCTCCCCATGTTATCCCTCCCCAACTCCCTACCCCCCACTGTCCCTCCCTTAGTTTCCCCCTACAGCCCTCAGTGTGTGATGCTCCCCTCCCTGTGTCCATGTGTTCTCATTGTTCAACACCCGCCTATGAGTGAGAACATGTGGTGTTTGATTTTTTGTTCTTGTGTCAGTTTGCTGAGAATGATGGCTTCCAGGTTCATCCGTGTCCCTACAAAGGACACAAATTCATCGTTTTTTTATGGCTGCATAGTATTCCATGGTGTAGGCATTTGGGTTGGTTCCAGGTCTTTGTTATTGTAAACTGTGCTGCAGTGAACATACATGTGCATGTGTCCTTATAGTAGAACGATTTATAATTTTTTGGATATATACCCAGTAATGGGATTGCTGGGTCAAATGGAATTTCTATTTCTAGGTCCTTGAGGAATTGCCACACTGTCTTCCACAATGGTTGAACTAATTTACACTCCCACCAACAGTGTAAAAGCGTTCCTGTTTCTCCATATCCTCTCCAGCATCTGTTGTCTCCAGATTTTTTAATGATCACCATTCTAACTGGCATGAGATGGTGTCTTATTTTTTTTGGTTGGGAGTTAGGAGCAATTGCCACGTGCATATTTATGATAAGATTTCAGATTTGTTGACACGGTTTTATTAATCTGTTTAATCTGGTGTGCTCAGGTAATGGAATCAGAAAGGCAACTAAATTTTATTTAAAATATGGTTCAGGTGGTTTCTATAATGAGAAATTCACATGGCTTTTTTTTTTTTTTTTTTTGAGACAGAGTTTCGCTCTTGTTACCCAGGCTGGAGTGCAATGGTGTGATCTCGGCTCATCCCAACCTCCGCCTCCTGGGTTCAGGCAATTCTCCTGCCTCAGCCTCCCGAGTAGCTGGGATTACAGGCACGCGCCACCATGTCCAGCTAATTTTTTGTATTTTGAGCAGAGACGGGGTTTCACCATATTGACCAGGATGGTCTCCATCTCTTGACCTCGTCATCCACCCACCTCGGCCTCCCAAAGTGCTGGGATTACAGACGTGAGCCATCGCGCCCGGCCTGGCTTTTTTTTTTCTAATGAGTTTCCTGTTGGCTTCAGAGATGTGGTTATTTAAAATAGAAGTATTTATTTTTTTCCATTTGAGACTTCTATTATTATAAGATCAACAATACACTGATTTCGTGCCTGTTAAATATTTTTAGCCTACTCCTAACGCATGAAAATATTCCATGCCTGTTTTGATCTATATGTATTCTGTTCTTTCCGAGTTGTTTCATTTTAAGGGAAACCTTTTACAGTTTCTCTAATTGGTACATCTCTGGTCATTAACTTTTTACTTTTAAAGGAGACAAGAAAAACAGATCGTAAAAGCAAAGAGTAGATGTCTGGTTTATTTTGCTACTAGATTAGAAAAATGACTCCAATTCTTACATACCATTTGCAGTTAACTGTATTCGGTCTTTAGAGGAAAATGTCTCTTCCATTCCAGAATTCAAGCCCCATAATTTAATCTTCCTGTTGAGAGTCAACAATTTCTTAAAGCCTATATCAGGACGCTGACTTCGGAGCAATTAACTCAAGAGCCAGAACTGAATTTAGTCATTTTTATATTTGTAACTAATACACATTTTGGAGTTTCATCACAACTTGAACTGTGTCTGAGGAGTTGCACATAAATCAGGGTTTTATTACTTGATTAAATGCAGTAGGAAAATATTCTTTAAGGTTTGACTAAAGAGTTAAGATAGTCCTTTATTTCATTTGTACATTGAAGTTTTGTATGATGGTGGCTTTGAAATGGCTTCTCAATTCCAGGTGGCTCTTGATTTTCTTTGTGTTTTCGTTTGCGGCTTGGAAAGGAAAAGTTCATGTTACTCTCATCCCTCATCACCCGGTCTTTCATGATGGAAGCCTCATTTTCCTGAGGAAATCTTGGCACGCCTACGCCAGCTTGTGTATTTTGGCAGTATGGAAAAGCGAAACACAGTTCCTGCTGCTCCTGCTGCTCCTTGTATAAGATTGTTTTGTAGTGGGTAACCTTGGCATTCGATGTTTTCACATTTAATGTATAACTGTCTGCAAGTGGTTACGAAGCTGAAATTGATGATCCGTCAGTTCACTTTGAAGCGTGTGATGGAATCATGATTTGACATTTTCTGGAAAGAGTTCATTTTTTAAAGGATGTCCTTAGCTTTTTTTCTACTGTCTTCAGACGAAAAAAAAAAAAGGTTTACTATTTTCACAAAAAAAGGTGATGTACTCACTGGTCTATTCTCTGTGCTTAAATGTGTTGACCACCCCTGGTGTGTGTTTCTGAGCCTCCTTGGCAGCTTCTGCCTTCACAACTGTTCTCTTTTCAAATTCCTCTCTTTTTCTCTTTCCCATTTGTGCTAGTAAAGACTCTTGGAAGCATCAGGCCCTGATGAGCTAGAGCTCATTCCAGGGGTGTGTGGGTGCTGTGTTTCCGACTTGAGCCATACAGCAAAGACTTTCTGACCTATTGGCCTCCATGGCCCATGGCTGCCTTCTGGACTATTATTTATGGTGGGCATTGAGGGATTCTGTTTGTTGGCCATGCCTTAATGCTCTATGTTTTGAGGCTTTAACACAATAGTTGAAAATTCTTGGCCAAATTGGATAGAGAATGTGAAATAGATACTGTAGAAGGATTTCAGGACACTCTGTTGTGAACCATGGGAATATAATGAAGATTTTCCAGACCAATTGGTAGGTAGTCCATAACGAAGACTTGTGGAAATAAACCTTGAATAATACGGTTTATGCATTTGATGCTGGAGTAGAAGAATTTATTTTGTTTCTGTGTTTCTGCAGCCTGTCTGTCTTTCTATGAGTAGTTCCAGTTTTCACATCATTGGATTCATTTTACATTCAACTTACTACTAACTCGGTTAATAAAACGACTGTGTTTTCCTTTTCTTTTTTCGTCTTTGTCACGGCTCTCTATCTCTTTTGTTCTGTTTCTGGTACTCAATTATCTGTATGACATTCCTGAAACTGCACGCTCCTGCCTGACTCCCCAGTTTGCTGATTAAATTTAGGTTAGGCTGATGATCTCAGGAGTAAACCATCTCACCAGCACTGGTCCAGTTCTTCACTGGTGAAGCAATGGTGACGTCTGGGTTGAGAGTCACAAACTGAAATCTGGGAGAAATGCTGGTCTTCCCTGTCTTGCTAATCTACCTTGTGCTGGAACCCAGAATCAGGTTCCTAAATTTCAGATTACACAGGCGTGACACAAGGCATTGAGAAACCCAAGAGGTACATACTTCTCAAACACATACTAAAGATTCCTCAAGAATATCTATCACAATGTTTATAGCTTGTCCAGTTTGATCTTCATGGAGCTATCATAAGAAAGTCTTTGAAGCAGAGGCCAGAGAAGAGACAAGGGCACGAGCATCGGATAGTTACGGCCATGCCTTTCTTGGACGTGCAGAAAAGGTTTGGCATTAACCTAGATCGGTGGTGGACAATCCAAAGTCCTGAACAGTCCTTCAAGTTTCCTGCTCGATGCCATGCTTTTGAAAAAGAATGGCTAGAATGTGCACATGGAATCGGTACTATCCGGGCAGAGAAAGAGTGCAAGATAGAATATGATGATTTCATAGAGTGTATACTTCGGAAAAAAACAATGAAACATATGGATACCATCTGGAGGCCACGGGAAAAACTGTTGAAGGAAGGGAAGTACACCCCTCCACCTCACCACATGGGCAAGGGGGAGCCTCGGCCCTGAGTAGTCACAGCTACTGATATCTGGAGGCCGATTTTCATGTTCTCTGGTCTCCACTGGAAAGGTTGTTTATGGAAAACCTCCTTGTCAAAGTGTGTAAAAATAAAGTATTGCTCCACCCTAAAAAAAAAAAGTCTTTGTGACTGAGGATTTGGTAAAATGCAGCATGATGGTGAGAGTTATATCTCGTGTTTAAAACAAAACAAAACCTGAAACCACCTGGGCCTGAAAGAGGCACTGTGTTCCCCAGACGCTGCAGCAGCCACAGGGCATTTTAGCAGAGAAAACAAAGCTTGTTTTATAGCTGCTCTTCGTAGCTCTCCCTGACAGACTGAGAGGCACATTGAGTAAAAATGGAGCTGTTAACGATATAATAAATGCTTTTGAAATTTTCCTGTTGGGCAGTCCCTCAATAGCTGACTGCTTTGAAAAATGAATGAAAATCAAACATGAAGACACACATGGCTTCGTCTACTTGGGAATGAATCAACACATGCAAAAGGACATTCAGTTGCAGGTGTGTGCCTGTCCATAGTGTTTGGTTTCTCCTTTCTGTTTTTGTTCCAAGCAATTAATAAACCAGACTGGCCTATAACATCGTTCAGGAAACATTCTTTTTCACTGGCTCAGACTTGGAGATTTAGCCTTTCCTGCTTTCTTTTCTTTTCTTGTTTTAGTTAGAAACAAACAAAAAACCCACATACATACAATTTACCACCTTCACCGTGTTTAAGCATACGGTTCAGCAGCATTTCGTAAATTCACATTGCCATGAAACGGAGGTCCAGAATTTTCCTCCTGCAATCTGAAACGCTATTCCCACTCATCAACTTCCCATTTCCCCCTCCCCTGGCCCCTGGCAGTCACCACTCTGCTTCCTGTTTCTGTGAATCTGTTGCCTGATTTCTTTTACACACGTGGGGGTTCCTGCATCTCCTCTCCTGATTCAGTGCAGTTTGGACTAATGGTGCTTTAGGGAGGAGAGAACACTGTGTACTTTTCACAGTGGTTTCTGTAAAATAGAGTACCTGATACGTACCGACTAGGGTGTGCAGCTCTAAGAAACTCTCTGTTGGCATCATTCTTTAAAGGATGTGAAAGTCATCTCCCATGGTGAAGGAGTTAGATGGTGAAGGCAGATCGAAGCTTTGAAAACTAGATCATTTTGCTGCCTGCCTCAGCTAGCATTGAGTCCCAGCTATCCAATTCCTGGGCAAACCACTGAACTCTCTGCTTTTAGGGCATGTTTAATTTTGGATAGATAACAGATTCTTTGTTTCAAAAATGGGCTTATTGTCCTTTGGTATTTTAATTTGATTTGTTTAGAGCACGCACGTAACTTTTTATAAATTTGGACCAAATGCATTTAATGAGTACATGCAATTGATAGAATACTGTCGCTTTGAATATCCCTAACTCTCTGTGGAAGGAGACATACTCCGTTTTCATTTGTGTAAATTCCTTGCTGTAGGTCACCACTGTGGATTCACATTTCGAATACTGTCAAATCATAGAAAGCTTAAAAAATACTTGTTTTTGTCAAGAGATCAAGACCATCCTGGTCAACATGGTGAAACCCCATCTCTACTAAAAATACAAAAAATTAGCTGGGCATGGTGGCGTGTGCCTGTAATCCCAGCTACTAAGGAGGCTGAGGCAGGAGAATTGCCTGAACCCAGGAGGCGGAGGTTGCGGTGAGCCGAGATCGCGCCATTGCACTCCAGCCTGGGTAACGAGAGCGAAACTCCGTCTCAAAAAAAAGAAAAAAAAATACTTGTTTTTAGAAATGGCCCTTATTGCTTGGCCTTGTTTTTTCAGAAACCTCTGTTTTCCAAGATGGCCTTTATGTTACTAAATTATAGTTTATCATTTGGCGGGATTTTCTTTAAAATGTGTCATCTATACCCATGTTTTTTATTAGATATCTGTTTGCCTTCAGTTTTCAAAAGCTAACTTTTTGCAGCTATGATGCCTTCATGAAAGGGAATTATCATGGAAACGGTGCTTGTTGGGATGGTCAGCTTCAAGATAAGGCTTTGTAACAAGGGGCTTAAACTGAGCAGAAAACTGAAAACCAGTATGAGTTAACAATGAAATGTGCCAAATGCCAGGCTTCCTTCTCTTGGCCAGATTTTAAAACGGTCACGTAGAGCAGCAAGGGTAACTTGTGAGCCAGTTGAAAGGGAACCAAAGTTTCCGATATCCTCCTTCCCTTTTGTCCAGGGTGGAGTGGGGGGTACATTCCAAGACCCCAGTGGATACCTAAAGCCATGGATAGTACCAGACCTGCTTGCTGTCCATTGGGACAGGTTTCTGTTGTCAGCTGAAGAATGAGACAGTTTGCAAATTTGGAAAGGAGCCCTCTGTTTCTCCTGAAGCATTGCAGCCTTAAAGCGGAAATTCTGATGGGCTGGGAAGCCTAGCCTCAGGTCAGAAGCCAGAAACAGACACTTCCAAAGTGGAAAGAAGACAGAAATTTGTGCTGAATGAGGATGGGGTAATGGACATATTCATACGCTATAGGAGGAGTCAAGAATATTCATGAAAGGAGAACCGTGCCCACACAATTAAGATTCATGGGTCCCATGTTCAAAACATGGCTGAGTTAGCATGATGGCAGGGCAGAGTCTTCTGGCCTCTACCGTGGAAAGGTGATCCGAGGACGACCAGGCCCTCTCTGCACACCCCCCACAGGCTGGTGTGGCACTGCTTTGGTGTTACATTGAAATCATGAAAGGGAGGGTCGGTGTCAGGCTGTTGGTTGAAGTCCCAGGTGGAATTTTTGGAAAGAGCTGGCTTTTGTTCGCCCTTAGGGAAGAAGCCTGTGGCCTTCAGCAAGGGTGGTGGAGGGGTGGGGAGTGTAACAAGGCTCCTCTGACCTCCCGTCCCCTCCCAGCCAGAGACACAGCTTTAAGGTTACCCTGGGCTCCCCTTGGCCAAGAGAAGGTCTGTTGGGTGGGTTGAGGGCCTTAGGCTTTCTTGCTGTTCATGTCTTCAACAAATGTAATTAATACCCCTGCCATCTTAACTAAGCATTTATCACACACTGTGGCCGTAACTTTTGCAGTTTGAGGTCTCACAGCAAAAACAGCATGAATTTCTTTTTCCTTCTTCACAATTTCCCAGATGGAAGATTCATTTTTACTGCAGGTCTCAGCATCCTCAGCACATGACTCTTTCCTCATTAAGTCAAGACCTTTTGCCCTTTCACTTAAAGGGAGCACTCTAAGGCTCGCTTTGACGTTATCCCAGTTGCCAGCATCACTACTGTGTGGGGCCTTTCGGAAGTAAAGTAAGGGAGACTTGAACCGGCACTGCGGCGTCTCAAAAGGCGGTCTGCTCAGCCAAGTGGCAGCCTGGATCTGCTGGGCGAAGGGAGGAGTTATGTCCAGGGTGGGACAGAGAGGATGGCGAGAGATTAACTCACTAGTCAGAACAGCAGGAAATTCAGAACTTAGGGTTATTTCTGAAAATTTCTATTTAAAATTTTCAGACTGAGATTGACCAAGGGTAACTGAAGCCACATGGAAAGCAAGACGGAGGATAAGGGAGGGGCCTCCTGAACTCCAGAGCACTGAGCCCGGAAAAAGTCAACACATCGATGGAGTCATTTGTTTAATTTTTTCTTAAAAGCCACCTGCAGGATATTGTAGAAAGGGTGTGCTGCCAGTCACAGCTTGTGATGCGACACGTTCACTCTGCAAGTTCAAACTCCCCCAGGTGTTTCTCTTCCTGCGTGATCGTCACGTGACTAGTTTTGTTGTGCGATGTTGTAGAAGTGAACACATTTTCCTATCAAAAGAATGTCGTTCTCTATTTTCTCTGTTTCCTTTAAGCATTTTCGTGTAGTGGCCTTTTGTTAGTGGTCAGCATTTATGGCTTTTTGCAGAAGGCATCTCTTTGAGCAACAATTTCTTGAAATAAAAAAATACATTCTCAGCTGGGCGCGATGGCTCATGCCTGTAATCCCAACACTTTTGGAGGCCGAGCTGGATGGATCACCTGAGGTCGGGAGTTTGAGACCAGCCTGACCAACATGGCAAAACCCCGTCTCTACTAAAAGTATAAAAGTTAGCTGAACGTAGTGGTGTGCTCCTGTAATCCCAGCTATTTGGGAGGCTGAGACAGGAGAATCACTTGAACCCAGAAGGCAGAGGTTGCAGTGAGCTGAGATTGCACCGAGCCAAGATTGCACCAGTGCACTCCAGCCTGGATGGCAGAGTGAGACTCTGTGGCTCTGGGTCTGGCTCTAGCTCTAGTGCATGATCTCTCTCTCTCTCTCTCTCTCTCTCTCTCTCTCTCTCTATATATATATATATATATATATATATATATATACATATATATGTGTATATATATGTATGTATATATATAGTATATATATGTATGTATATATATAATATATATATGTATGTATATATACATATATATGTATATGTATATATATGTATGTATATATGTATATGTATATATATGTATGTATATGTGTATATATATGTATGTATATATGTATGTGTATATGTATATGTATATATATATACACACACACGTATGTAATTATATATAGACACACACATACATATATCTACACACACACACATTTCTCTAATTGGTTTTAGAATCTTGACCCCAGCTTATAGTTGCTTTTGTTGAAGACTGCTGTTATGGTCTCTTCATGGGAATTATGGTTTTAAAATTATTATTTTATTCATTCAGCAAATCTTTTTCAGCACTTACTGTACACCTCACGTTGTTCTGGTGAACAAAGCAAGATCCTGTCTCGGGGGTGTGCCTGCCAGCAGAGAAGGACGGCAGCGTGGAAGGAACGTTAGAAAATGACGCTGTCTTTTGGGTGTTAGAAAGTGGTATGTGAAAGTGAGAAATAAACAGAAACAGAGCAGGATCAGGGATGGAGGTGTGGGGCAAACTGTCGTTTCCAGAGTGCCCTTGGAATCACTGCCACAGTCGATCGGAATTAGTTCCTTAATTAAATCCTGGCCGTCGATCAGCATCCCTTTCTATTGCATTTGGCAGCACTTACAGAATCTGTTGTAAACAAAGCCGAACCATCTTGTTTCCCAGAACTGTGGTTGATTAACACCTAAGGAACTGGTTGTCTGATACTCATATTTTTAAAAAATGTGTTTAGTAATTCAGAAATCTTGTAGTCCTTCTAGACTAAACTCAGCGTTGTTAGATATGCTTCATGTACTTTTGTTATATACTTATTTGTAAGTTTCTTTTTTCTAAATCGAGAATCTGTGTTTGTACTTTGTCTTACTCTGTCAAGTGGGAAGGGACTGCCATCCTTAGTGAACCTGTATCATTTTTTCTTCTTAGTGGTTTCCTCATTCGTGGATCATGCAGACCCCATTTCCCACCTTTTTCCTCTTGTAGTCAGTATCTCATTCCCCAGCCACTCTTCGGAAGATAGTGAAATATAAGGGAAAGTTTACGTTTTATTTTGCAGTGATTAAAGTACAGTGAGGTTTAAAAATCCTGAAGGTGGAATTTTCATAGCTACCAAAAGTTGAAAATAACACAGAACATATTTCACTGAAAAATGAAGCAAGGTGGGTAACTGACTTACTGAGTCCCTGCTGGATGGTAGCACTGGTGCTTAGTACTTTATGTATATTTCCTTCATTTGACTCTCACAACCGCTCTTTTAGGAGTTGTTGTCTTTCCAGTGTTCAGATGGGAAAGCCAGTGCTGAGGCAGGGCAGGAGACCTGCCTGAGCCATATGGGAGTGTGTATTGCAGGCACATTCAGGCACGTGAGGCTCTCTAGGTATGGGGCCAGAGACATGTGAACCCCCGCCTTCCCCTGTTCTGTGCTGTTCCCAGATCCCTCCCATGGTTTTGTACCGAATAGTAATAGCTTCATCTGTTGAAAATGACATCAAAGGTCTTTCTTTATAATGAAGGTATGTTTTATAGTGCTTGACTTTTCCACCCTCCCCACACCCACACCATTTACCAGCCCTTGTTGTAGATTGTCATATTTTCAGATAGGCTTTCTTTCCATTTTTATTCTGGTAAAATACACATAACATAACTTTACCATTTTAACCATCCTGAGTGTCCGATGCAGTGGTAGTAAGTACATTTACACTGTTGCTGAGCCATCCCCCCCTCTCCGGAGCTTTTTCATCTTCCCAATCTGAAACTCTGTCCCCATTAAACACTCACTCCCCACTCTCCACTCCACCCTCCCCACCCCCACCCCTAAGCACCATCCTCCTTTCTGTATCTATTAGATATGATTGTTGTGCTTTTGTAATATACCTGTTGGTAAATTTATTTTCCATATTCTGAGCTTTCTGGCTTTTCAAAGGAGAATAAATACTAAGTATCTGGTTAGAACTCTGACCTCTCTGCAGAGCACAAACCTGGGGCTGAAGCCCCCCACCCCCCACTCACTCCCATGGTTAACAGAATATTAAACCTGAAAAGTACATGTTATAAAAAGAATGAAAAGTAAAAAGTATGTGTTTGGGAAGTTTTCTGGAAACTAAAGAGCTGAGAATTCTTAAAGGATCTGGACAGCTGTGTTTTCATACTTCACTTTGATTCATGGATTTTTAATGTAAAAGCCTTTGCATAAACACATTAAAATCCCCTTCTCAGGAGTGAGAAAATGTTCCCGTTCTCCCAGCTGACTATTTGAAAAAAAGGTTAAAAAATACATTCTATAGAAAGTGTCTGTAAACGGAGTAATTTTTCTTTCACGTAAGATTGGTTCTTGAGGAAATGCTGTGTTGCAGAGTCAAGGTTGAGGAACTGCGAATGATGGCAGATGAGAATGGCAACCACAGGTGTCATTTGGTGGTTTTCTTTTACAAAGTCTTCACCTTTCTCCTGAATCATAGGACCAAGTTCAACAAAATTTCTACTTTCTACCTTCCTTTGGAATAGTAGTGTTGGAAGCCAAATATTAGTATATGATAGCAGGTGTGTTTTCTAAAGATTCAGGATCAGCGGGCTGAATGTACTTTTGTGACTTCATTAGACCATTGAGCCCGAGGAGAAAAGTGCCAGTCTTACCAGGCACGAGGAAAGAGACTCATCTTTTGCTTTTGCAGGAAGTGGTGTCCTGCTTTCTACAAGCAGGCATCCTCTGCTTTATATTTACCTTGTTCATTTTATGTGTGATATTTTATTCTCTGCCTAATAGGTATTAAAGTATCAAAATGTCAAGCATGATTTTTTAATCTGGATAAATTTTAGAAGTTTTTATTCATCTACTTCTAAAAGGAATGAAAAGACAATGAATTGCTCAAGGTCAGGAGACAATAGATCTAGCACCATGAAGAGCTGGATTCTCCCCTAAATGTTTGTTTCTGTTGCTTGCTTCAAACCAGGTTTGCAAGAAAGCAGCAGAAATCCCCCACTTGTCCACCTACACACACACACACACACACACACACACACACACACACACACACACACACACACACTCTCTCTCTCTCTCTCTCTCTCTCTCTCTCTCTGTCTGTCTGCCTGCCTGCCTGCCTGCCTGCCTGCCTGCCTGCCTGCCTGCCTGTCTTTGCAGAACCTTGGAATGAAAGAAGGAGGGAGCTGGGTACTAATGACGCCGTGGCTGTATCTTGCTCCATTACAGTGAGGGAGCTGAAAGGGCCCATTCTCTTCACAGCCTGGAGTCAGAGACTCTGAAACCTAATCTGAAGTGTGTTTAAGGAGAGTTCTGAACGCTGGGACTTAGTGCAGAGGGGAACAAGGAGACAGTGTGTCCTCAGGGGCAGCGTGGCCGCCCCTAGAGCCCCAGCAAGCAGGAAGAATCGCAGCATTTGTGGGCAGACCCAATGGGCAGGCCTAAACATTTAGCTGCTTTGCCCCAGAATGAAAGCCTTGTCCAGCTCCCGAGGGTTTGGGTTTAAAGTTTTAAGTTCCTGTCAGTGGTGAGCACAGTTTCCTGACAAGGGTGCCATCCGGTCTGCTGTTCAGCTTTTGAGTCATTTGATTTTTCCTCCTGCAACCTTCTCTTCCTCCACATCATTGTCATTGTCATCACGAATACCCATTAGATCTCACCTAGGCTGGATGTTGTTCTAAGGGCATGGTGTATACTAAATCGTTTAATCCTTAAAGTGACCCTACAGAGTGGTTCAATCTTTTTTTTATTTTTTGAGACGGAGTTTTGCTCTTCTTACCCAGGCTGGAGTGTAATGGCACGATCTTGACTCACCGCAACCTCCGCCTCCTGGGTTCAGGCAGTTCTCCTGCCTCAGCCCCCCGAGTAGCTGGGATTACAGGTTCGCGCCACCATGCCCAGCTAATTTTTTGTATTTTGAGTAGAGACGGGGTTTCACCATATTGACCAGGATGGTCTCGATCTCTTGACCTCGTGATCCACCTGCCTCGGCCTCCCAAAGTGCTGGGATTACAGGCTTGAGCCACCGCACCTGGCCAGAGTGGTTCAATCTTTAGGTCCATTTTATGTAAGAGGAAACTGAGGCACAAGAAGTAGCTTGCCTCCAGTGACTGTGACCTTGGGCACACTGTTGTCCTCCAGCCTGGAATATCCCAGTAGATAGAGGAGAGCTGAGGTGCAGGTGTGCAGGCGTATTGATCCTTTCTGCCCATAGGGTAAACCGTCAGAGCCATTGCATCTGGTCTCAAGTGTCCAGATTTACTGCAAATGTTATTGCTGATGTCTGGAAAGTGAAAAAGGTAGGAATGCCCTGTTCTGGCTTGTAATATACTTTTGATATGCACAGGAGGCAGGAGGCCAAAGTCCCTGGCAAAGGGTCTAGCCTCAAGCTTGGACCCATAGCCCTAAACGAGAAAAGTGATTCCTGTTTTCACTCCCTAGTGTTGCTTTTTGGCCCACCCTACCCCCCATCCTGTCCCATATAAACCCCAGACCTCAGCTGGCAGAAGGACAAAAAGCTGAACATTGACAGGAGAAGCAACTGAGCATCAGAGACTACACATAAATGCAGCTTAACTTCAGACGTCGCAACTTTGGAGAGGAGTCCTGCTGGAGATGGCCTGGTTTCAGGCAAAGATCACCTTCTTTACACACCATCCCCTTTCCAGCTCCCCTTCTGCTGAGAGCCACTTCCACTGCTTAATAAAAACCTCCACATTCACTATCCATTCAAGTCCCTGTGACTTTATTCTTCCTGGATGTTGAACAAGAACCTGGGTACTAAGAGGGCAGGGTGTAAGAGGCTGTCACCCGGACTCTCCTCTGAGCTGGCTCACATTTGGATGTCCTCAGATGGCAACTGCCCAAAGAGCATTAACTATATAACACACCCCCAGAGATAACCATGCAGCTGGAGCCCAAAAGCTGCTTGTCCTGGCCTCGACACCCACTCACAAGGAGTGTGAACATGGCAGCAGAGTAAGCAAGCCACACCCCTGTGGCAAGTCCCCTACAGGGGTCCAGGGAATTCTCCTGTCTTCCTTTCACTAAGCCCTGAGCCGTTCTGATTTTTTTTCTCTTTGCTTTTCTCTCTTACAACTTTTAAGATCTTCCTTTCATTCCTTGTCTTTCAGATTTCCCAATAATTTGCCTTGAGAGCTTTACTCCTTCATTCTATGAGACACTCTCTGGCTCTTTTCAATCTGAAAGGTTCTGGAAATTTTTCTTATCTTATTCTTGTCTAATTTCCTTTCCTCTGGGGTTTCTCTGTCCAGAAGTCATGTTACTCAGATGTTGAAACTCTTGACCTGTGGCTCTAAATGTCTTATATCTTCTCTTTTTTCTCATCTCTTCACCTTCAGGTCTAGCTTCTAGGGGAGTTCTCAGCTTTATCTTTAAAGTCTTCTAGTGAAATTTTTATTTCTCTTATGTTACTTTTTTATTTCTAAGAGCTCTTTCTTGTTATTCAAATGTTCCTTTTTATAACTTTCTGTGTTTTGCTTAAAGTTATAAACTCTTAGCTGTATGTGGGTACAAATTACAGTACTTCTAAAAGTTTTCCCCTACTCCTGCATTATTGGAGGTACCTGGCATCTCCCGTTTCCTTGGGGGCACTCTGCATAATGTGGCTACCTCCTGGTGCTGACTCTTCCTCCTCTCCTCTGTAAGTAGATTTCTCCTTTCTTCTTGGCACCTTTCACAGTTTTCAGGAACGCCGTCACCTCCTGTCTCCTCTTTCATTTGCTCTGGTTTCCATGAATTTATTCCTTTTCCCCCTTTTAATTATTATTAACTTTTTTTTTTAGATAGGGTCTCACTTTGTCCAGGCTGGAGTGAGATGGCATGATCATAGCACTGCAGCCTCCAGCTCCCAGGCTCAGGCGATCTTTCCTCTTCAGCTCCTGCTAATTTTATTTTATTTTTGTAGAGACGGGGTCTCCCGATGTTTCCCAGGCTAGTTGCAAACTCCTGGCCTCAAGTGATCCTCCCACCTTGGCCTCCTAAAGTGCTGGGATTATAGGCGTGAGCCACTGTGGCCTTTCCTTTTTAATTGTTTCAATGTTGCAGTGAGCTTTCCGGATGCAGTGGAGGTAAGCTTCTGTGTGTCGTCTGCCACGTTTAGCCACCATCTGACATTTGTCTCCTGGTTTGTACTAAGCCCTGTCTGGCAGTGGCCTTGTGCTGATCTTTCTAGGAAAAACATGCATTTCCGGACATATAAGCAAGTTCCTGTGGAATTTCTCAAACTGTGTTCTCGTTGACAGATTTTCACATAAGCCTGGGAGTTAGGAAGGGCAGGGCTGAGGTAGAGGCTGTCCTGGGTGGGCAGCTGGGACTTGGTGTGATTCTGGGCCTGGCATATGGCCCCTCCCACCTCACCAGCTGAATTCCAAGGCCACTACTGGCAGCAACCTTCTGGGGACTCTGCCACAGGGACTTAGACCTGTGGCATGCTGCTGTACTAACAGAGTCCACTCAGGATGTTGCAGACACACGCCTTTGGGGTTAGGAAGTGGGACCTCCTTCCAGTGTCAACTCATCCCCTGTCATTCATTCTGTAAGTCTGCATTTCCCTTCACTGTCATGGTGGCAGCAATAATCATAGAGAATGTGTGTCATGGGCCAGGCCCTTTGCTAGGTACTCTGTGGTCATGGTTTCATTGAATTCTCACACCAGTCCTAAAAGGGAAATAATAGCATCAAATAGCATCTCTAGCCCTTTCATAACTCGTGTGCCGTGGGGAGTACAATTTAGTACTCCCCATCCCTAACTAATTTCTTGATGCCCTCCCCCCATGTGGCTGTATTTGGAGTAAGGAAGTACAGTAATTAAGGTAAAATGAGGCCCTGAGGATGGAGCTCTGATCTGATAGAACTAGTAACCTTGGGAGAAACGATACCGGAGAGCTCTTGCTTGTTGTCACTCAGCCATGTGAGGGCACAATGAGAAGGTGGCTGTCTGCAAGCCAGGCAGGGAGCCCTCAGAGAACTAGATCAGCTTATACCTTGAGCGTAGACTTCACACTCTCCAGAAGTGTGAAAACATCAATTTTTGTTGTCTAAGCCACCCAGTGCATTAGTGTTTGGTTATGTCCACCTGAGCAGACATAAGTCCTCATGTTTCCATCTGTGTTTACCTAGCCAACTCTTACTCATCCTTCAAGACCCATTCAGATGGGATAAAACACATTAGGTATTCCACTCTCAAAGAACTCCATCATCAGGGAGAATAGCCAGTTGCTCTCTTCCCTGACCTTCTATGGCCTTTTGTTAGTTCCTCTAACTTGCCACTTACCACGTACTCCAATTTAGCAGGTTATTTGTGCACATCACGGATGGAATTAGTCCATTTTCACACTGCTAATAAAGACATAATACGAGAAAGAGGCTTAATGGACTCACAGTTCCACATGGCTGAGGTGGCCTTACAATCTTGACAGAAGGCAACGGAGGAGCAAGTCATGTCTTACATGGGTGGCAGCAGGCAGAGAGAGCTTGTGCAGAAAAACTTCTCCATATGAAACCATCAGATCTTGTGAGACTTACTGTCGTGAGAACAGCATGGGAAAAACCTCCCATGATTCAATCACTTCCCACAGGGTTTCTCCCACACACATGGGAATTGTGGGAGCTACAATTCAAGATGAGATTTGGGTGAGGACATAGGCAAACCATATCACTGACCCAGAGATGCTCATCTTGTGCTTTTCTTTCCTCTGCCTAGCGTAGTGACCACACACTGCACCTTGCTTGATAAATACACCCCAGCCTCCTCAAGCAGTCATAGTTATACCTCTGCCCACCTGGTCAAAATCTGCCAAAGGGCTATAAGAAAATCTGTGACACTGTGATGCCCTAGGATGAGATGGGTCGAGGGTTAGTGAGTTACAGGATTTTGAACAATATTTAAAGGTATAAATGGTAGGAAGAAGAACACAAGGCCTTTGAGAGAAGCCATTCCCTTCTACTGAGTGAGAGAATGCCTTAGTTGTCATGGTTACACTAAATCCCAAAACAGCACAAACAAAACACTTCTAGAAATGGCTCTCTGTGGCCCCAGCAGATGCAAACCTTGTAAACCTGGTCAAACATTATCCAATTCTGTCTATGAGATAATTTCCAGAAGGTAGTACGTTAGCTCTCTCAGGTAGGGAATTAATGGATTTAGATTATTTAATCCAGTAGGAAGAGGGAGAATATACTCCCAACCTACAGAAAGAATGGTGTCTTTATTCTTTTAGAAAACAAAAAATACTCCTGCTTAAAACTGTTATGGCAATAACCTGAAAGTGTAGAAATTTTTATTATTATTATTTTTTGAGATAGAGTCTCACTGTGTCACCCAGACTGGAGTGCAGTGGCAGGATCTCAGCTCACTGCAACTTCTGCCTCCTGCGTTCAAGCGATTCTCCTACCTCAGCCTCCTGAGTAGCTGGGACTACAGGTGCATGCCACCATGCCCGGCTAATTTTGTTGTGTTTTTAGTAGACAGGGTTTCACTGTGTTGGCCAGGCTGGTCTCGAACTCCTGACCTCAGGTGATCCACCCAACTTGGCCTCCCAAAGGGCTGGGGATTATGGTCGTGAGCCACTGCACCTGGCCTAGAAATGTTTTAAAGTCAAGATAAACTGAAGCAACTTTGAGTCACAATTTTTAATAGCTAGAAGCACTGTGTGAACATGTGTGCTGTTTAGGATTCAGTGCGTACATACCAGCCATTCCCTAAGAATGTAAACTTCCTCCTAAATTTAATTTTATAGGCTCAATGAAAAGCCGGTTGAGGACAGAGAAGGCAACAGGGACACACAGCGTGGAGCCAGCCCACTGCTTTGTCACTAGATTAAAATTCAGCTGCCTTTTGGAGCATCATTGAAAGTAGCCAGTAAAAAAAAAGGGGGGGGACAAAAATTTGATTCCATAGTTTCACGAATTGCTGGTTTGTTCAAAATAGAACATTATAATGACTACTATTTGGCTTCTTCGGTTTTTTTTTGTTGTTGTTATTTTTTCCTTTTTTGAGACGGAATTTCACTCTTGTTGCCTAGGCTGGAGTGCAATGGCGCGACCTTGGCTTACCGCAGTCTCCGCCTCCTGGGTTCAAGCGATTCTCCTGCATCAGCCTCCTGAGTAGCTGGGATTACTGGCATGTGCCACCATGCCTGGCTAATTTTGTACTTTTAATAGTGACAGGTTTCTCTATGTTGGCCAGGCTGGTCTCGAACTCCTGACCTCAGGTGATCCACTCTCCTCGGTCTCCCGAAGTGCTGGGATTACACGCCACTGTGCTTGGCCCTATTTAGCCTCTTGTAAGGAGATCATTTCAGGAATATTATGGTCAAGACTGGTAGTGAATGCGATGGGACTCATGGTTTCTTAGAGCTGATGAGAGCCTTTAAGATCTGCCCCTACCCCCAGCACAAACCCTCAGGGACATCAAAAAAACATTGATCTGGGCCAGGTGCATTGGCTGACGCCTATAATCCTAGCACTTTGGGAGGCTGAGGCAGGATGATTGCCTGAGCTCAGGAGTTTGGGACCAGCCTGGGCAACATAGCAAGACCTCATCTCTACAAAAAATTTTAAAAATTAGCCAGATGTAGTTAGTGGTGCACACCTGTAGTCCCAGCTCCTTGGGAGGCGGAGGTGGGAGGATCGCCTGAGATGGAGATTGCAGTGAGCTATAGTGGTGCCACCGCACTCCAGCCAAGGTGACAGCAATACACTTTCTCTAAAAAAAAGTTTAAATAACAAAAATAGTTATTTTTTTAAAAAAACAACAAAATATTCATTTGTCATCAGATCCCTTTTGCATTAAACCATTACTCACATATAGGTTTTCAAATGATGCCTAGATAAGTGGGTTTTCTGTCCTCATGTATAATAGTCTGCGTAGCTGTGTGTGTGTGTGTGTGTGTGTGTGTGTGTGTGTGTGTGTGTTTGCGCCTGCATGTTGAAGTAAGTTAACCTTTAAGAAGATACTTTTACTTATGAATTTTCCACAGGGTCTCTTTTCTTAGGTTCTGTCAGCTTATCCTGTGCTGTTTCTACCTTTTTCCCCACTCAAACTTTATTGATTTATTTACGGGTTTGTTTTTTTGTTTTTTTTTTGAGATGGAGTCTCGCTCTGTCATCCAGGCTGGAGTGCAGTGGTGCAAACTTGGCTCACTGCAACCTCTGACTCCCTGATTCAAGCAATTCTCCTGCCTCAGCTTCCCGAGTAGCTGGGATTACAGGTGCACACCACGACGCCCAGCTAATTTTTGTATTTCTAGTAGAGACAGGGTTTCAGCATGTTGGCCAGGACAGTCTCGATCTCTTGACCTCATGATCTGCCTGCCTTGGCCTCCCGAAGTTCTGGGATTACAGGCGTGAGCCGCTGTAGCCGGGCCCACAGGTTTGGTTTTTAGCAATAAAAGGCTAGTGGATTTGTGGCTCTTGAATCCCATCCTCAGCTTTCAGTGCAAAGACTGCCCAAATGCCTAATGTGCCATTATTTCCAAAGATTTTCAGTTTATCCCTTTTTTGCCTGACATATAAAAGAGCTCTTTGTGTAAAGAAACAGTAGCAAATATTTAGTGCATATACATGGATTTTCACCCATTTTCCCCATGCGATAAGGTCCTACCCCCTAATATTTTTCTAAGATCTGATGTAAAAAAATAGACTCTTTATTTTTTATTTCTAAAAGTAGAGTTAACACATTGCGTTGTGAATGACCGTTTTCAGTTGTTTATAGATGTGACCCTCATTCCTCAGGTACTTTTCCTCCCCTTTCTGCATTTTTTAAATTGTGGTAAAACGGTAACAAAAAATTTAGCATTTTTACATGTGTAGTTCAGGGGCATTAAGTATGTTCACATTGTTGCTCAATTATCACCAGCATCCAGCCCCAGAACTCTTTTTAGCTTGCGAAACTGAAGCTCTGATTCTGTTAATCACTGTCTCCCCGTTCCGTCTCCCCAAAGCCCCTGGCAACCCCCATTCCACTTTCTGTCTCTATGAATTTGCCTACTCTAGGTACCTCATTTAAGTGGAATCATAATGTTTGTCCTTTGATGACTGGCTCATTTCAATTAGAATAGTGTCTGTAAGTTTCATTCGTGATATAGCCTGTTCCTGAGTCTCCTTCCTTTTGAAGGCTGAATCATCCTCTGCTGTGTGTAATCATCCTCCACATACTGATCCATTGGTTTATCAGTGGACACTTGGGTTGCTTCTTTGGCTCTTGTGAACAATTCTTCTGTGAATGTGGATGTACAAGACCCTGCTGTCAGTTATTCCGTTGTATACCCAGAAGTGGGATTGCTGTATCCTAGGATAAGACTTTTTTTGTTATTTTGTAAAACTGCCATACTGTTTTTCCCTAGTGGCTGCACCATTTTGTATTCTGGAATGTGAGTGGAACAGAATTACTTTCAGAGTGAAGTTCAAAAACTCACTGGCGGTAACTACAGAGAAATGATGCTGCAGGCAGATGAAGTAAATTTACTCTAGGAAAAAAGAAAGAATCTTTTTTTTTTAACTTTTTAATTTTTATTGCATTTTAGGTTTTGGGGTACATGTGCAGAACATGCAAGATAGTTGTATAGGTACACACGTGGCAGTGTGTTTTGCTGCTTTCTGCCCCCTCATCCATATTTGGGATTTCTCCCCATTCCATCCCTCCCCCGCTCCCCCCCCCCTGCTGTCCCTCCCCTATTTCCCCCAATAGACCTCAGCGTGTGATGCTCCCTTCCTTGTGTCCATGTGTCAATTCTGTTCTTGTGTCAATTTGCTGAGAATGATGTTCTCAGCAAATGTGTCCCTGTGTCCATGTGTCCATTCTGTTCTTGTGTCAATTTGCTGAGAATGATGTTCTCCAGATTCATCCATGTCCCTACAAAGGACACGAACTCATCATTTTTTATTGCTGCATAATATTCCATGGTGTCTATGTGCCACATTTTCCCAGTCCAGTCTATCATCA
>CM052648.1:179342170-179376648 GCA_028533165.1 Leontopithecus rosalia
AAGAACTTCTTTATTTCTGCCTTCATTTCATTGTTCATCCAATCAACATTCAAGAGCCAGTTGTTCAGTTTCCATGAGGCTGTGCAGTTCTGAGTTAGTTTCTGGATTCTGAGTTCTAACTTGATTGCAATAATCATTTTCTTAGTGAAAGACAAGCTCTTTCTCTGCCTGTCTTCTCTGAGAAGCTTCCTCAGAAGCAGACTTTAACCGGTGTGCATTGACACACTTAAATAGTCAGTACCAAATCCTAAGACAGAGAAAGTCCTTGACTATTAGGGTATCTTTATGTCTGGAAGCGCTTTAGGCTTAGCTGCCTGGTGCTCTGTTAATGCAGAGCCATGTTGCACATTGGCATTTATGCATTCTCACAGTGCTATGAAGAACTACCTGAGATTGGGTAATTTATGAAGAAAGATTTACTTGACTCACAGTTCCACAGGCTATACAGGAAGTATGGCTGGGAGGCCTCAGGAAACTTAGAGCCATGGCAGAAGGTGACGGAGGATAAACCATGGCAGAAGGTGAAGGAGGAACAAAGGCGGAGGTGCCACACACTTTTAAACCATCAGATCTCATGAGAACTCCTCACTATCCGGAGAACAGCAAGGGGGAGATCTGCCTTCGTGATCTAGTTACCTCCCACCAGGTCCCTCCCCCAACATCGGGAATTACAATTTCACATGAGATTTGGGTGGGGACACAGAGCCAAACCATATGACTATTGTAGAGCCATTTACCCATGCCGTTGTCATGTAGTGGGTGCGTTTATGCCCTCGTAGATTTCAGTGATGAAATCTACTTCAGCATACGGAGTTTCCTTACAACCGTAGATAGAGCCAGCATTCACAGGGGAATTCATAGAATGCTTTATGGACATCTCTTTTACAGATGAATTTTAGAAGCTATAAAGATGTTATTGAAACTAACTACGGTAAGTTGACATTGCCGTATAAAAAAATTTGTTGCCATAGAAAAGTCATTTTCTATAAACATTTCTATAAAATGATAAATTTTAACAAAAAATGTAAGGATCAATTTGTCATTTATTAGCTAGATCCTAAGTCTCTGCTGCAAACCTCGACACTGCAGGTAGTTAATCATCATTGCTTCACTTATCTCTGACAGAACCTAAGGAGTGTGCAATGCTGGGGCGAGGCTGCAGATTCTAGGACTCACCACGCCCTCATATTATCACCAAAATGTGCTCCGTACATTCACAGAAACCTCGGCTGGCTCCATGAAGTACCCAGTGTAGGTGCAAACTCACCTTCTCCTCTCTTCTAAAGCACTCACTTTAATGCCACGTCCATAAAGACATTGATTGTGTATTAGTTTTTTTTTTGTCTTTTACTTTTTGAGATTTCTAGTGTTGAATGTTAAGTCTCATTTCCCAGACTCTGTAAATCTAGATGAGTTATCAAATTCCCTTAGTTCCAGGAATTCTTTGGGAAACGTGAGTGCTTGCCAGCTGGTCAGATAATTGGTGGTTTATTTTCATACAAATAGGAAATGTCAAGAGCTGTGAGAAAGAAGGTTGTGAAACTGGAATGTGTTCTTCCTTTGAAAGAAAATCTGAGAGTATGGGAATTCTTCCACAAGTTCTTATCCTTTGGCCCATTTTCATAATGTTCTATTTTCCAGGCTGGAGTATAGTGGCTCACTACAGCCTCCGCTTCCCGGGTTCAAACTATTCTCCTGTCAGCCTCCTGGCAGCTGGGATTACAGGCGTACACCACTACACCTGGCTAATTTTTGTATTTTTAGTAGAGTTGGGGTTTCACTATGTTGGCCAGGCTGGTCTCGAACTCCTGACCTCAAGTGATCCACCCAACTTGGCCTCGGAAAGTGCTGGGAATACAGGTGTGAGCCACCTCCTGGTCTGTAATGTTCTTATTAATGTCTACAGATTTTACTGGAGTGAGAGGTGGACCCAGAATTAGTTGCTGATCATAAGTTAACCTTGCAGCTCTTGGCAGCTAGCGTGGGGACTCAAACCCAAGATCAGGGACTGGAATAGAGCAGGGCATTGCTCCCTTCCTTAACCTAGGTGGGAAATGCTACTCTGACCCTGTACGTCGGAAACAGGGCACATTGCTGTAGCAAAATAAGATTGGTGGAAAATAAGACTGTGACCAGTGATCCATTCTGCTCTCCTGAGCCGTTGGCTCTGGATAACCATGCGTGGAGAATAGGAGAGCTTGTCGGGGGAGAAGGGGGTTCCGCACGATCACATGTGACTCCTGACATTCATGCAGGTGGCATGACTCTGCCAATGATCCTTGGACTAGGCATTTCAGATCTGGAGAGTTTGGAATCATCCGTAGACAATGTGCATCTCCACGATTGCAGTGAGGGCGAGTGTGGGGGTTTAAAGTGGCATCTGTTTAAAAAAAACAAAACCCAAAAGGTGCTTAATGTTGAACATCAAGCAGCGTCTTTCTTGGCTCCTCTGTTCGTGCTGGTCCAGGCTCATGGACACACCTTTCCGTGTCCTCGGCAGGCTTTGACTCCTGCTGTCACTCAGTCTCCTGGGTTACTAATTGCTTCCTAAAATGCTCTGCTTGTCTCAGGGGAGAGGGGAGAAGTATAAAACAAGTAACTGAATGACCATGTTTTGGAAGCATTTGTTTCCCAAGATTTGATCTACATGGTGGAATTGATCCATTTTACTATCAGTCTCTGGGAATGTACATAATGAAGAGAAACTGAGGCATATGATTCTGAGCTCTTCGGGGTAGAACTTGAGTTCCTATATATAATATTTCCTTTCGCTGTAGATCCAGTGTATATAGAAAATCCATGAATAGTATTGCTTTCAGCAGACATTGATTGATTGCCAGGTGCTGTTCTAGGCAATAAGAATACAAAGATGAAAAAGTGGCCTGAAATTAATTGGGGACATAGACACATAGATACTAAACCATCTGTAATACAGTGGAACGGATAACTGTTACTGAGTTGTTCATTCATTCATTTCAACAAAATCAGTTGGCAGTTAGGCATTGTGATACAGAGATGAAAAAATACAGTCTTTCCTTTCAATCTTGATATAGTCTTGTTGAGATAGAGCAGGGTGCTACTGGCAGGGAGAGAAGGAAGCCATCCATGTCATATTTGTGGAGAAGGAGAGAGACATAGGGACAGGGTTTTGACTGTCACAAAAGAAGACCTGGGATCATGGGTTGAAAAGTTAACATTCACAGAAAACCTGTCCACAGATATTTATAATAGCTGTATTCATAATTGCCTAAAATGCAATTAAAAAAAAAACTGGAAGCAACCAAAATGTCCTTCAGTAGATGAATGAACTGTATTATATCCAGACAGTGGAATGTTATTCCACAGTAAAAATAAGCTGGCCGGCGTGGTGACTCACACCTGTAATCCCAGCATTTTGGGATGCCGAGGTGGGTGGATCACCTGAGGTCAGGAATTCAAGACCAGCCTGGCCAACATGATGAAACCCCATCTCTACTAAAAATACAAAAAAATTAGCCAGACATCATAGGCGGGTGATGAACAATGAGAACACATGGACACAGGGAAGGGAGTACCACACACTGAGGTCTGTTGGGGGAAATAGGGGAGGGACAGCGGGAGGGGGGGAGCGGGGGAGGGATGGCATGGGGAGAAATGCCAAATATGGGTGAAGGGGCAGAAGGCAGCAAAACACACTGCCACGTGTGTACCTATGTAACTATCTTGCATGTTCTTCACATGTACCCCAAAACCTAAAATGCAATTTAAAAAAAAGCATCAAAATAAATAATTATTGCAACTGAAAAAAACAAATTAGCCAGACATGGTGGCAGGTGCCTGTAATCCCAGCTACTTGGGAGGCCGAGGCAGGAGAATTGCTTGAGCCCAGGAGGTGGGGGCTGCAGTGAACTTAGATTGTGCCATTGTACTCCAGCCTGGGTGACAAAGACAAGATTATGAATGAATGAATGAATGAGCAAGCAAGCAAGCTGGCTAGCTAAACTCTTCAGGGTAGAACCTGAGTTCTTATATATAATATTCCCTTTCACTGTAGATCCAGTGTATAGAAAATTCATGAATAGTATTGATTTCAGCAGACAATAATTGCTAGGCAATAAGAATACAAAGATGAAAAAGTGGCCTGAAATTAACTGGGGACATAGACACACAGATACTATACCATCTGTCATACAGTGGAATTGATAACTTGGTAGCTAGCTAGCTACCAAGCCATAAAAAGACATGGAGGGGGCCAGACAGGGTGGCTCAGACTTATAATCCCAGCACTTTGGGAGGCCAAGGTGGGCAGATCACCTGAGATCAGGAGTTGGAGACCAGCCTGGCCAACATGGTGAAAACCTGTCTCTACTAAAAATACAAAAAAATTAGCCGGGTGTGGTGGTGGGTGCCTATAATCCCAGCTACTTAGCAGGCTGAGGGAGGAGAATTGCTTGAGCCTGGAAGGCAGAGGCTGTAGTCATCTGAGATCGTGCCATTGCACTCCAGCTTGGGTGACAAAAGCATGACTCTGTCTCAATGAATAAATAAGCAAGTCCGAGTCATAAAAAGACATGGAGGGGGCCGGGAACAGTGGCTCACATCTGTAATTCCAGTACTTTCGGAGGCTTGAGGTGGGCAGATCACCTGAGTTTGGGAGTTTGAGACCAGTCTGGCCAACATGGAGAAACCCCGTTGCTACTAAAAATACAAAACTGTGGTCAGGTGTGGTAGCGCATGCCTGTAATTCCAGCTACTTGGGAGGCTGAGGCAGGAGAATTGCTTGAACCCAGTAGGCGGAGGTTGCAGTGAGCTGAGATCGTTCAGTTGCACTCCAGCCTGGTCAACAAGATCGAAACTCCATCTAAAAAAAAAAAAGACTTGGGGGTACTTTATATGCATATTTCTGAATGAAAGAAGGCAGTCCACAAAGGCTATATATTATAAGAGTCCAGCTAGATGACATTCTGGAAAAGGCAAACTGTAGAGACAGATCGGTGGTTGCCAGAGGTGAGGGGGAGGAAGGGATGAACAACTGGAAAATAGGATTTTTAGGGTGAAACTTATATGATGTAGTGAAACTATTCTGTATGATACTGTAATGCAGACAGGTCACAAGACTTTTGTCATAGAACTTTAGAGCACACAGAGTAGCTTTATGTGAGTTATGGAGGGCGAGTGATGATACTCTATCAATATTGGCCCCACTGTTGTAGCAAATCTCTACCACTAATGTTAATAACGGGGACACTGTGTGTTGGGAAGAACTTTTTGCTCAACTTTCTGTAAACCTAAAACTACTCTGAAAAGATAGTCGATTAATTGAAAAAGTGGGAGGAGTGATATTGGAGTGGGAAGAAAATGCTAAGAGATTTGCATCCAGTTTTGGGAAAAGCAGGCACAGAGGTGTAGATGGGGCTGGCTGATGTTCCTGGTGTCATGGAGGCGGGTGGTGGCAAGCTGTGAAGGACCCGTAGACTTGGGAATCAGTTTCCTGCAGCAAGCTGTGGTTTGTTTTCATCCCTGCCTGCCTCAGGGTTAACCCCTGTTGTTTCTGCCCACAGCAAAGAGCTCCTGGGAAGGTGCTGCTGGATGCCGTTTGCAGCCACCTCAACCTCGTGGAAGGTGACTATTTTGGCCTCGAGTTTCCTGATCACAAAAAGATCACGGTAGGTGACGTCAACCTAATGTTGCTATTTTACTGTCTGTTCATCTTGGTGGGGGGATGGGCAGGTCAGTGAAATAATTGGTGCTTTTCTGTGGTCACGCAGAAATAGAGGGAAAAACACCGGAAAGCCCTCATTAATATGTTTTGTAATAAAAATATTCATGCATATGATTAGCAAGTCCAAAGCAGGTACACAGTGATCACTGCCCTCCCATCTCTGCCTCCAGAAGCCGTTACCTTGTGAATACACATATCCTTGAGTATATTTCTGATAAATTCAGTGTAGATGCATATGCAGACATATATCTTTGAAATACGCAAATGTGAGGAAATAATATGGTGCCCTCTGCTTTCTCTCCCTGCTCCAGGGAAATCTTTCCTTTTCAGCACATGGAGTCCATTTCCTTCTTTTTCATGGCTGCACGCCATTCCACCAAAGGGATATGTATCATTTACAACTTCCATTGTAAGTGATGGAATACTTGGCTTTTTTCAGTATTTTGCTATTACCAATGTTGCCCCAGTGAACTGAATACTACATTTCTGTTTGCTCGTCGCCAGGTGTTCAGATCCCGTGGCGCCGAATTACCCAATCAGTGGGTCCAACCATTTTAAAGTTAAATATGTCAGATTCTGGAAAAAGGTTTCACCAAATTGAATTCAAAAGGTAGAGCATAGCTTCCTGGTTTTGTTTTGTTTTTTTTTTTAATCTTTTTGGGTTGATGGCGGTTACTTAATCCTATATCTGAATCTACCCTTTTTTTTCCTTTTTGGAGACGGAGTTTTGCTCTTGTTGTCCAGGCTGGTGCAGTCTTGGCTCACTGCAACCTCCATCTCCCAGGTTCAGGCAATTCTCCTGCCTCAGTCTCCAGAGTAGCTGCAGTTACAGGTGCCCACCACCACACCGGGCTAATTTTGTACTTTTAGTAGAGATGGGGTTTCTCCATATTGGCCAGGTTGGTCTCAAACTCCCAACCTCAGGGGATCCGCCCGCCTCAGCCTCCCAGAGTGCTGGGATTACAGGCCTGAGCCACTGCACATGGCCTGAGTCTACCTTTTATTAAGCACCTTTTGGGGCTGTAAGTTCATTGGGTATATTTTTATTCTTTGATTCTATGCATGCTGAGTTCCTGGAACTTCCACTGGTCCCTGCACTGCAGATTCAGTAGTGAGTGAGACACAGGGAATTTATGATCCAGGTGGGGAGACCTGCAAATAGAGGATGTGTGACAGGAGCTCCCCGAGTGCGGTAGTGCTGGGCAGTGGGGATAACAAACGCCATTCAAGTTCAGGAGAGCCTTCTGCAAACCCGTGTCCCGGGAGACCAGGAGGGCTTGATCTAATAGAAAGAATGTACCAGATAGATGAGGCACCCCATGTACAAAAACTAGAAAGCAAGTGGACTATTCAGGAGCCTGCAGAGGCCAGAATTGAGAAAGACAAGGAGAAGGGCAATGGTAAAGGCAGTGAGAGAAGGAAGGTTGGAAGCTCAGCAGGAAGCCGTATGGTGAAGGGCTTTCTGTGCTGTTGCAGTCAGGAGAAATAAGCCACATGTGCAATTTTAACTTTTCTAGCAGTATGATAAAAAGGTCAAACGACCAGGTTAAATTTACTTTAAAATATATTTTATATAACCTCATATATCCAGAAACATTGTCATTTGAACACACAATCAGTCTAAATAACTATGATGAGATATTTTCACGCTGTCTGTTTTGTCTGCAAAGTCTTCAAATCTGGTGTGTATGTGACCTCAGCACCTCTTGCTTCCAGCCATGTTTCAAGTGCTGGGTCATCACATTGAGCCAAGGGTTTTTCTCGGCCCCCACAGTTCTATACTCAAACTAATGTGTTTGAGAATCTGTTAATGCTTTTATAAGGGAGTGTGATATGATCTGAGTTGTGGTTTAAACGAGAACTGGGCTGGATGCAGTGGCTCATGCCTGTAATCCCAGCACTTTGGGAAACCCAGGAGGGCACATCATGAGGTCAGGAGATCGAGACCATCCTGGCTAACATGGTAAAACCCCATCTCTACTAAAATACAGAAAATTACCCAGGCATGGTGGCATGTGCCTGTAGTCCCAGCTACTCGAGAGGCTGAGGCAGGGGAATCACCTGAACCCGGGAGGCGGAGGTTTCAGTGAGCCGAGATTGTGTCATTGCACTGCAGCCTGGGTGACAGAGTGAGACTCTGTCTAAAATAATATATAAGAATACAATACAGTATAGTATAGTTAAATTAAATTAAATTGGAATAGAACCAGACTGGTGTCAAGAAAGCCATTAGGCTGTAGCAGTGAGTCTGGCCACAAATGGTGCTGGCTAGAAGAAAGGGAAACTTGAGGGGCTGGCAGGAACTGGATGGATTCTGGAGATTGGGGTTGGGGGCAGTAGGAGAGGATGTGATTGAATGAATACACTTGTGAAGGAGAGGGCTCAGAGTGGCTCAGTTTTCTAGCTTTGCAGTCTGGGAGGACAGTAGTGCCCATCCCTGGGGAAGACCATGCCCCGGGGGTGAAGATGAGTCCCATGCCAGCTTGAGGAGGCAGGGGTATCCATGGCATTCAGTGGAGACATCCAGCAGGCAGTGCCGGAAGGTGTATTTCCTGAAGCACAGAAAAGAGATCTGGGTGGAAATTTGGATCCAGGAATCTTAATGATTATTATGAATGTCCGTGGAGGCTCTGAAACAGGATGAGAACATTCATTGTGAAGAGAAAGTGGCCACAGGTGGCACAGCAGCATGTAAGGGCAGAGCCCGCAGAGCAGAGCAGAGCAGGTGGTGAATGAGCGGTCACGGGCCTAAAAATGAGAGCAAGGTGTATTTTCTCAATTTCTTCCCACCTCCAAACACTCGGTCGTTTTCTAGTTTGTACTTCCCTAACTCCCAGCCCTTTTTCCAGTGTGGCATATGACCACAGACCTGCCAAATCTCATTCTGCATTCTCCTGTTCATCTAACAATTATTTTGTGCCTACACTGTGTCTGGCATCAGACTTCACATGAAAAGTGAGATAAAGTGACAGCTAGCAAGAAGTAGTTCCAGTTTCTATTCATTAGGCATACACAGCATCTTAAGAGAGTCTGGGAAATAATTACAGTGTAGCCAGTTCTGTGGAATATTGTTTCACGCCCTTATTTCGTGGTAAAATAATGATTTTCAAAACACCTGAAGATAGTGTTATCTCATTATTTCTAACAACCCTGTTCAGTGCCTGCCTGAATTCCTTGAAGCTCCTGATGGCCTTCCTGACTCCGATCTTGTCCAGTTCCAGTCCTGCAGAAGCTGTTTGTCCAAACCAGAAATCGGCAGTGGTGTTTGGGCTTCACAGCTGAGGGCGCTAAGATGCTGAGAATTTCCGCATGTCTGAATCTACCAATTAGCTAACCGCACAGCCACGATTCTGTGTTCTCCTGACTCTAAGTTCAGCCTCTTCCCATTCACCACAGGCGCTTCTCTTTTGCTAGAATTTGTTAGCTTATTGTGCTTTCTAGGTACCAGGCAGGGCTGACTTCTTTCAGGTTGTTACCAGGCCTGATTTTTATGATTTCACTCCTTTCTTACAGTATTGTTTAGGAATGTATTCAACTGCAAAATTAAAAAAAAAAAAAAAACACCCACTGTCGATGACTCAAAGAAGTAAGTGTTTATTTGCCACACATCACACAAAGGTCACTGCATGAGTACTTCTTACGTGCTGGAGTGTTCTGGTGCCTGTGGGTACAGCAGCACACATGACCCATATTCTAGAGCAGGGGCCACACCTTCCTAGTAAAGGGACAGATAGCACTTTACAGGCCATGCGGTCTCTGCTGCAGTTATTCGAGTCTCCCCTTCTTGTGCAAAAGCAGCCATAGATAATATGAGAAGGAATGCATGTCTTTGTTCCAGCAGAGCTTCGTGTAACAGGAAGCCGTAGTCTGCCAGCACAGGCTCTAGAGAGCTGTAACTGCAGGCGCAGTGCTGAGTTCACATACAGTGTCTCATTTATTTCTGCACTGGTGCTTTATATCCCCTTTTGCTCATGAGGAAGTTAAGCCTTAAAGAGGCTAAGTCTTTCTCCCAAAGGCACACAGCAAAGAAATGGGATTGAAGCTCGGATCTGTCTAGAACAAGGAGGTCGAGGCCAGTGGATCACAAGGTCAGGAGTTTGAGACCAGCCTGATGTCTCCACTGAGTGCCACAGATGCCCCTGCCTTCTCTCTCAATTACAGAATTCCAGTCTGAGCCAATGGCAGAAAAGTATTATTATTTTTTGAGATGGAGTCTCACTCTGTTGCCCAGGCTGGAGTGTAGTAGTGCGAGCTCGGCTGACTCCAACCTCTGCCTCCTGGGTTCAATCGATTCTCCTGCATCAGTTTCCCAAGTGGCTGGGATTACAGGCATCTACCACCATACCCAGCTAATTTTTGTATTTTTAGTAGAGACTTTTTTGTTTTTGAGACGGAGTCTCTTGCTCTGTCGCCCAGGCTGGAGTACGATTGCGTGATCTCGGCTCATTGCTGTCTCTGCCTCCCGGGTTCAATCAATTCTCCTGCCTCAGCCTCCTGAGTAACTGGGTTTACAGGCCGCGCCACCATGCCTGGCTAATTTTTTGCATTTTTAGTAGAGACAGGGTTTCACCTTGTTGGTCAGGCTGGTCTCAGACTCCTGACTGTGATCCACCTGCCTCGGCCTCCCAAAGTGCTGGGATTATAGGCGTGAGCCACCACACCCAGCTGAGACAGGGTTTTACCGTGTTGGCCAGGCTGGTCTCAAACTCTTGACCTCAGGTGATCTACCCACCTCAATTTTTAAAAGTTGTTTTGAGGCCGAGTGTGATGGCTTATGTCTGTAATCCCAACACTTTGGAGGCCAAGACAGGAGGATCATATATGGTCAGGAGTTCAAGACTAGCCTGGCCAAAATAGTAAAACCCTGTCTCTACTAAAAATAGAAAAATTGCTGGGTGTGGTAGCACGCATCTGTAATCCGCTGAGGCAGTAGAACCGCTTGAACCCAGGAGGCAGAGGTTGCAGTGAGCTGAGATCGTTCCTCTGCACTCCAGTTTGGGTGACAGAGTGAGACTGTCTCAAAAAAAAAAAAAAAAAAAAAAACAGTTATTTTGACAGAGTCACTCTGTGAGAGGGGATGGTATAAATGACCCAGAGGGGTTATAGGGATTGCTGCCAGGGTCTTGGCTGTGTTCTTTCTCTTGATCTGGATGCTGGTTCCATGGGAACAACCAGTTTGTAAAATTCCAGCGAGCTCTGCACTTACAACATGTGAAATCTATAACTTCAGTAATAGCTATAGATCCAAATGCAATGAAAGTTCCAAAAATGCAAAGAAAGCACAGTGGCAGAAATGACGACCAGAGGGTCATCTGACGGAATCTGTTTTGGAAGAGCCACAGGCCAGTTTTGCTTGTGTGGCCTGAGGAAGAGCATCTCACCCTGTGACAATCAGCAGCAGCAGCTGGATTTCCCGTCCACCCACAGTCTTAGCATGCAGCCCAGTGTCTGGGACCCATTAAAGGTTCCAAGAGCATTATTTACTGAAACACCTTCATCATCTTCACTGTTACCATTTTTTAAAAATTTGGTCAGAAACAAATAACATGTAATGTATCATCTTAAAAGTGTTAACTACACACACTTTGTTATAGAGCAGATTCCTAGAATTTTTTTATCTTATGAGATGGAAACTCTACACCCATTAAAAAAACTCCCCGGTTCCCTTTCCCCACCCCTGTTCTTCTTTCTGTTACTAAGAGTCTTCTTTAGACGCCTCATCAAGGAAGTGGAATCATGCAGTCTTTGTCTTTTCGTGACTGGCTTATTTCACTCAGCATAATGTCCTCGAGGTTCACCTGTGCAGTGGCACACAACAGGAATTCCCTCGGTTTTAAGGCGGAGTGCCATTTCCGTTGTGTGTATTCACCACGTCTCCAGTATCCATTCCTCCATGGATGGACACTTAAATTGCTATCACCTCTTGGCCATCGTGAGCCATGCTACAATGAACGTGGGTGTGCCGTCACTTATTTTTTAATGCCACCGTTGTGACTGTCATCTCTGCCAGTCTTTATTTGGGAGACTGCACCCTTCTTCCTACCTGAGAAAAAGCATGATTGGTCTCAAAATGCCCGGTCGTAGGGATGTAACAACTGGGTTCACCCATTTCTCTGTGTGTGATGCGTGGGAAACTGGTTTCCTCAAAGCACCAGGCATGTCAGGTTGTAAATCCTTGTCTCTAGGTGATAAGGTGTTGAATTTGGCAGTTTGAATTTCTGCCCAGCCTTCTGTCTTTCTTCTCATCATTTCTGTCATGTATTTACCCAAGTCAGAGCCTTATTCATGGGAAGGATGTGAAGGAGTTTAAGGGGAAAACAAGTGTTTTTCCTTATCTAAGATGTGTTTCTCAAGATTGTAAATAAACTAGTGACCGTTATGAAATAATCAATTACGTTCTACCCTTAAGTAGACTTGTCCCAAGGCTTGTCAATTCAAAGAGCTCCTCGTGGTGTTAACACCCAAGCTTGGCTCTTGTCCTGTTCTTGCTGTTGTCTAGCACTGCCCCTAGAGGATCAACTCCCCAGAACAGAAAAGTGTTTTAATCAGCTGTTTAAAAGTACGGATTGAGCTTTCCATGGCAGAAACACTGTTGATCCTGGGAATCAAGACCCTGTGCTTAATACGCCTGCCAATTGGTACATACAGTCTGGAGGCTGGGAAAGGGCCAGAAAACCATTAGATTGCCATGGAGGCAGGCTCTGGGAGCTAACCAGGGGATTCCCTTGAAACTGACTTTGCAGGATTCTTGCTAAAACTGGACACAGAAGCCTGTGGCTGAGGCCTCATGGGGAAGAGGAGGAGTCTGGCTAAAGTTGTGTCCAGGAAAGTGCCTTAGTTACACTCAACTCTGTCGTCGTAGAACAGAAATAGCCATAGACAATGTGAAATGAATGGACGTGGCTGTGTTCCAATGCAACTTTATTCATGGGCACAGAGATGTGGATTTCATATAGTTTTCACAACGCAAAATGTAATTCTTTTGATTTTTTTTTTATCACTTGAGAATGTAAAAACCAGTCTCTGCTTTGGGTCTGTGCCAGAACAGGCAGGAGGCTGGCCGGATTTGGCCCATGTGCCTTAGTTAGCCAGTCTCTGTGGTAGGTGTTTTATCACACAGATTGTACAGTGAGCGAATGCAGAGAAGAAGTAAGCCCAACCCTTAACAATGAAGTCTGTAACCGGGATCCACACCCAGACTGTCTTTCCAAAGCTCATATTCTATATGTCGCACGTGGCTGCCTTGCCTCGGATATCCTGTCTAAAAGAGCTGCACAAACCATAAGAGCAGAGATAGTTGTATGTGGAAGATTTATCTCATTGGCTTGTTGAGGATAGCTGGAAAAGCTTTGCATTGGGACATGTAAATCTGCCTAGACATTCTCTTTGTCATTTACCTGCTAGGTTGATTAACTTCCTTGAGATTGCACTTCATCTGAGAAATGAGAGGAATCAGTGACCATTTTACAAGGTTTTCATGAAGGCTAATCAGATACTTCACAATGATGAGCCCAGCAGGTTTCATGGCACATAGTAGGCACTCAGATGTCTTTTCTATTTCATTTTTGCAATCTAACTCAGAAATCAGTGAAGCCAGCCTACCAGTGTTTTATTAAAATGGCATTGCTCACTAGCCTGATAAAATCAATTCTGATTTCTTATCCAAAAATACTGGTGAAGCTCCAGGAAGAAGATTGTCACCTTGTCATTCATTTTCTGTCCTCTGTGCTAGGAGAGGAGCTTTGTCAGTAGCAGGCCTACTTTTGAGGGATGGGAGGTCATGGAAATGGTGGCTGCCAGAATGACAGGCATCCCTCGCTGGAGGTTTCTAGCGAAAGTCAGACACACCCCCTTCATCTGTGCTTAGCTGCAGCCTCTGCCCTCGCTTCTTCCTAGGGGTCTGAAGACCTGAGATGAAGAGGGGCTTTTTGAGGAACGTGGCAGGTGTAAAGAATGAAGAATGTCGCAGGACCGAGGACAGCCTGCAGGTGTGGGAAACCAGCAGAGGTGAGGTTGTACAGTGGCTCTGTCACCTCACGGGGCAGCCCTGTCTGATGGTGGCTGTGTTGACAGGCAGGTCCCAGGGGAGGCAAAGCTCCCCTCAAGCAGAGAGTCTGGGAGGACCGGCCCCTTGAAAATAGAGCGATGGGTGATATTCCAGCTCTCCGGTGGAAAGGAGAATACGTGATTTTGGAGGCTTCGGGGGGGGGGTTGTTTTGTTTTGTTTAATTAATAGATTTAATATTTGTTGGGTGGTTTTAAGTTTACCAAAAAAATTAAGTAGAAAGCACAGAGGTTCCTATATGCTGCTCCCGCTCTGTCCCTCCATAGTGTCCACAGTTCCTGACACTGCGCCTTAGTGTGGCTTCACTGATGGGCCAGCGTCCATACAGTATCATTCATTCACTCATTCACTGCAGTCCAAACTTGACGTGACACTTCACTCTTGCTGCTGTACACTCTGTGGGTTTTGACACATGTATTCAGACATGCGTCCACCACAACAGTATTACACAGAGCTGTGTGACGGCCCCAATCCTTCCCTGCGCTCCAGTTCCTCCCTCTCTCCTTGCAAGCCCCTGGCCACTCCTGATCTCTTCCCTCTGTACCTTTTTCTTTCTGTACTCTCGGATACCTGAGGCCTTGTTGACTAGGGGAGCTACTTCTCCCCTCCCGGGCTAGCCAGTTCTTAGAGATGGCAAATGGCTCCCTGTGCGTGTCCCTGTTATTTGCCAGTTAACCAGTCCAGAACCCTAGCCAGCCACCTCCTTCCTGCTCATTCTCACACACCAGGAGGCAACAGTCTGCTGCCTTAGAGTCACTTCAGGACCAGTTACCCACAGCCAGAGCCCACAGAAGTGATGGGGATCAGCCAGGGCTAAACCTGCTTACCCTGCGAGGCGATGGTAAAGACTCCTGCCCTTGTTCCCTCTCCCCATCTCCCTCTGCCTCAGGACCAGCCCTGGTTCTCCCTGTGGAGTGGTGGGCCCCCTCCTCTTGGGAACTGTGAATAATAAACTCTCTTCTGAATGCAGTGATCTTCTGATCTGTTGGCCAGATTGTACCTGAATAAGAAATGTGCTAGTATTAGGCCATTTGTGTTGCCATAAAGAAATACCTGAGGCTGGGTAATTCATAAAGAAAAGAGGCTTATGGCTGGGTGCAGTGGCTCACGCCTATAATTCCAGCACTTTGGGAGGTCGAGGTAGGCGGATCATGAAGTCAGGAGATGGAGACCATCCTAACCAACTTGGTGAAACCCCATCTCTACTAAAACTACAAAAATTAGCTGGGCGTGGTAGCACATGCCTGTAATCCCAGCCACAGGGAAGCTGAGGCAGGAGAATTGCTTGAACCAGGATGTCGGAGGTTCCAGTGAGCTGAGATTACACCACTGCACTCCAGCCTGGTGACAGAGTGAGACTCCATCTCAAAAATAAAAATAAATAAAGAAAAGAGTTTTAATTGGCTGAAGGTTCTGCAAGGCTCTATAAGCATGGTGAGGCCGTGGGGGGTTTTGCTCATGGCAGAAGGCAAAGTGGGAACAGGACAGGATGTCATGTTACAAGAGAGGGAGCAAGGGGTGGGGGGCACCACACGCTATACACCACACCGCCCATGAACTCCGAGTGAAGACACACTTATTACCCAAGGGGATGGTGCTGAACCACTCATGAGGAACCCACCACCCCCACCAGGCCTCACCTCCAACACTGGAAATCACATTTCAGTGAGATTTGGAGGGAATAGATACCCGAACCATATCAGTGGTTACAGAAAAAAAATGCATGGAAATATTAACATGTCTCAAAATGGGTACAGGGTTCTAAGAAGGTGGTGGTGGTGGGAGAAGCATAGTTTTTAGATCTTCTCAAACCCAAGGTCATATATCAAGACAGCTACTTAGCAAAATAAAGAACCCACAGACAACATCCGTGGCAAAACTAGACGCTAGCCTATCCTAGATCCCAAAGAACAAGCAGCTGGAGACAGAACATCAGCCAGCCCGAGGCCTGCACGCCATCGGTGTCTGTTTAGGAAGAAACAGGAAACAACAGGGCATCTGATGGAGGGGAGAAGAGAACCCTCAAATTGCTGCTGGAAATTACAGGGGCCAGTTTGAGAAGAGCAGGTGGAATGGGTAAGGCCTAACAGGGCTGGAGCAGCTGCGACCCAGTGACCAGGAACTGCACCTTGAGAGAGGCCACCACCCAATGGAGACGACCGAGAAGGGAGCCCAGTGGTGCTGATTTGGGACAACAGAGAGAAACGACAGAGAAGAGGAGGGAAATGGAGCCAGGAAACCTGAGAAAGCACACTTCCACGGTTTTCAGGACCGTGCAAAAATAGATGGGGATGCTCTGAGAGATGTGAAAGGCTACCCTGGTCCATACCTGCTTCTAAATAGGTTGGGAAACCATTTTCACATAAAAGTGAGTAACAGAAAAGCATCAAGGTCACAATGATATTTTAAAAACAGAGACTTAAATGTGTTCTTCCCGAGACGCCACACTTGGCTCTACTGAAGGATCCAGTTGGATGCAGCTTCCAAACTGCAGAAGGTACAGAGAAGATGATGATGTTGAATAGTACCGTGAGCGTGCCGTCTGCGAAGTCCAAACTCCAGGAAACCCTGCAAGTCAACAGTCACGAAAGGAAAGAGATGCAAGAGGAAGCTGTAGATTAAACAGTATAAACTCCTGCCCTCTGCAAGTAACCTCTATGCAGAGTTTCAGAGTAACTGCATGTATTTGTAATGCTTTATTTCACCAAATAGTGCATCTTTATACACTAGAGTTTAGTCTTAAGATTAGAGACTAAGCAATTTTGGGTGGGGGGGGTGGGGGGGGTGAGGGGGACACCACACACTCGTAAACAACCAGATCTCCTACGAACTGTGAAGACATACTTAACTACCCAAGGGGATGGTGCTGAACCACTCATGAGTCTTAAGACTAGGGTGGTTTAGACTTAGGACTAAACTCTAGTGTGTAAAGATACACCATTTGATGAAATAAAACATTACGAACTTACGCAGTTGCTATGAAAAGCTGCATAATGGTGATTTGCAGAGGGCGCAAGTTGAGTTTGAAAGGAGTTGACCCAGCAGAGTGATTTCTTGACTTAGGTGATGGATACAAGAGCGTTTACCATCTAATAATTCACCAAGCTATACGTTTGCTTTGTGCAGTTTTGTTATGTTTTGAGACAGTTTAGCTCTTGTTGCCCAGGCTGGAGTGCAATGGCGGGATCTCGGCTCACTGCAATTTCTGCCTCCTGGGTTCAAGCAATTCTCCTGTCTCGGCCTCCTGAGTAGCTGGAATTACAGGCATATGCCACCATGCCTGGCTACTTTTGTATTTTTAGTAGAGATGGAGTTTTTCCATGTTGGTCAGGCTGGTCTCGAACTCTCGACCTCAGGTGATCTGTCTACCTCAGCCTCCTAAAGTGCTGGAATTACAGGCGTGAGCCACCATGCCCAGCCTACTTTGTGCAGTTTTAAGCATCTGTTTAATCTTAAGTATTTTTTCAAGGGTGAAAAGGAAAGCAGTATAAGGCAAAATAAGCAAATGATAGTTTAAAGGGTTGTATAGCGTTTTATCCGTAGTTAACAACACCGTATTGCATGGTTAGAATTTTGAGAGGGTAGATCTCATGTTAAGTCTTCTTACCACAGTTTTTAAAAGTTCAATTAACCGTAATACCCATGTGAAATCTTTTGAAATGAATCTTTTGAAGCTAATGAAAATTAAAAAAATGATTTTAAAATAGTTTAAACTGAGTAATTGATGTTTTACAGGGTTCTTGCCTGAGGTCCACTGCTGATTCCTGGTTACAAAGTAAAGATTGCAGACATTAAAGTTTCTCTCCAAGTTAAGGCTCCCTGAAACCCCACACATTGTATTGTAATATTGTCTTGGTTTGATTCCAAAACTTCCCTTCATGTATATCTGGAATACCAAATCCTACTTAAAGAATTCAGTACACAAGGGCTTAGGGATAGCCTGTACTGCATTTGATTTTGTAGTTTGGTTTACAGATGTGTCTTTAATTTCTTTTTCACTTCAAGCTTTTTCTGTAAATACATAAAAACGTATTCTGCAATTTTCAGTTCAAATTGTATTGAACAGATTCCTTCACCATGTTAGTGTTGTCAAAAAGGGAAGGTAGGGGTAGGTAGTAGGATAGATTAAAAGAGACTTTGGCCGGGCGCAGTGGCTCATACCTGTAATCCCAGCACTTCGGGAGGCCAAGGTGGGTGGATTACGAGTCAAGAGATCGAGACCATCCAGGCCAACATGGTGAAACCCTGTCTCTACTGAAAATACAAAAATTGGCTGGGTGTGATGGTGTGTGCCTGTAATCGCAGCTACTCAGGAGGCTGAGGCAGGAGAATTGCTTGAACCCGGAAGGTGGAGTTTGCAGTGGGCTGGCGCCTGTCGACACAGCAATAATCTGTCTCAAAAAAATAAAATAAATAAAATAAAATAGAATAAAATAAAATAGACTTCGATGACATAACCAGATAGGAAACACGGTCCTGGTTTACCTGAGTTCTGACAGACCATCATGAGGATATTCGTTAGTTAATTGGAGGAATTTGAATATTGCCTGAGTATTTGGTGAGAGGAAAGTTTACAAAATGGAGAGGTACAAATCTTTGTTTTTATCAGCTACTTGTTTTTTCAGTTTTGAAAAGAGTTTGGTAGGATTCTTATTAAACTAAATATACAGCAATTTTTTGACACAGCGATTCCACTTCTAAGTATTTATGTAAGAGAAATGAAAGCGTATGTCCATTAAAATAAGAATAGTCTTTGCATTTGTATTCATAACCCCAAACTGGAAATTGCACATGTACCCATTAAGAGGAGACTGGATTAACAGACTATGGTATACTACATTATGTAGAGTGAAAGAAGTCTTATACAAAATTATGTTTTCATTTATACGGAGTTCTTCAGCTCTAGGTAATGAGCACTTGAAACATAGCTAGTGGAAGTTGAAATGTCATCTACGCATAAAATAGACGTGGGATTCCAGAGGGTAGCAAAGAAAGCAAAATATCTCCTTAATGATGTTTTTGTATTGGTTACATATTTAATTGGTAATATTTTATACAGACGGGGTTAAATAAAATATGAAAAAAAAATTTTTTAAATTTCATTTTGGTGACCAGGCAAGATGTCTCACGCCTGTAATCCTAGCACTTTGCATGGCTGAGGCATGTGGATCACTTGAGCTCAGGAGCTCAAAACCATCCTGGGAAACATGGTGAAACCCCCCTCTACAAATAATACAAAAATTAGCCAGGTATGGTGGCTTGCACCTGTAGCCTCTGCTACTTGTGTGGGCGGGGCTGAGGCAGGAGGATTGCTTGACCCCACAAGGTAGGGGTTGCAGTGAGCCAAGATCGCACCACTGCACTACAGTCTGGGTGACAGAATGAGACTCTGTCTCAAAAAATAAAAAAATCTCGTGGCTCATGCCTGTAATCCCAGCACTTTGGGAGGCCGAGGCGGGTGGATCACGAGGTCAAGAGATTGAGGCGGGTGGATCACGAGGTCAACATGGTGAAACCCCATTTCTACTAAAAATACAAAAATTAGCTGGGCATGGTGGTGCATGCCTGTAATCCCAGCTACTCAGGAGGCTGAGGCAGGATAATTGCTTGAACCCAGGAGGCAGAGGTTGCGGTGAGCCGAGATCACGCCACTGCACTCCAGCCTGGGTAACAAGAGCGAAACTCCGTCACAGGAAAAAAAAAATCTCATTTTGATTTGTAAAAAGTATATGAATGTTTATATTCACATGCATCACATATCATGGGAGATTGGGAAATAATGTATTAAGGCAGTGGTTCTTAAAGCATGGTCCCCAGCCCCACAAGTATCCACATCACCTGGGAACTGGCTGGGAATGCACATTCTCAGGCCTCACCCCAGATTAGGAACTCTGGGAACAGGGCCTGGTGGTGCTTTTTACCAAGCCCTTACTTAGGGCAATCTAAATATATGTTCAACTTTGAGAACCACTTCCCTAGAGTGTTAACAATGATCTCCTAATGGTAAAAAAAACATGTTTTTAAAATTTTTGCTTATTTATCTAATTTCCTAGATTATATATGTTTAAATTGTAACCGATTATTATTATTAATTATTGTTTTGAGACCAAGTCTTGCTCTGTCGCCCAGGCTGGAGGGCAGTGGTGCGATCTTGGCTCACTGCACCCTCCACCTCCTGGGTTCAAGCAATTCTCCTGCCTCAGCCTCCCTAGTAACTGGGATTACAGTCGCCTGCCACCATGCCCAGCTAATTTTTTTGTATTTTTTGTAGAGACGGGATTTCACCATGTTAGCCAGGATGGTGTCAATCTCCTGACCTCATGATCCGCCCACCTTAGTCTCCCAAAGTGCTGGGATTGCAGGCGTGAGCCACCGTGCTTGGCCAATAGATTCTCTTTTAAAAATTACTAGGGTTTTTCATGGCATCCCACAAAGTCTGATTTTTTGTGTGGCATCCACAAATTGTTTTCATTTTCAATACTTCTCGTTTCCCCTTGGTTTCTTCTTTATTTAAAAGTATGGTATTTAGTTTTCAAATCTATGGGGGATTTTTCACAGATTCCTCAGATGTTGCTTTACAGTTTAATCCCATAGTGGTCAGAAATCATAGTTTGTATGACATGAAGCTTTCAGAGTCATTTCCTGATACTTGTTTTGTGGTCCCGAATAGACTTGTTTCAGTAAGTTTTTAATGTATACTTGAAAAGGCAGTATGTTCTGTGTTCGGTAGAATACGCAGTATATGTCAGTGAGGTTATGCTGGTTGATAGTGTTGTTTCAAATCTGTTATTTATTTCCTGCCTATGTATCATGGAGAAAGAGATACTAAAGTCTCTGTAATTATAATTGTTGATTTGTCTACAGTCATGCATCCCTTAGTGATGGCTCTATGTTCTGAGAAATGCGTTTTTAGGCAGTTTCATTGTGCAAATATCACAGAGTGGACTTACACAAACCTAGGTGTTGTAGCTTACTGCACACCTAGGCTGTCCTGCTGTCTCTATAGTGTATTACTGTATGATTACAGTAGGGAGTTAGAATGCTATTTGTGTTCCTAAACTAAAAAAGGTACAGCAAAAATACAAGATTCTAATATAATACCACTGTTGTACTATGCACATGTTCTTGAACCCATAGCCTCGCCTCCTCAAGCGCCAGGACAACGGGCCGGAGCCACCGCAGCTCCCTGCACATGTTCTTGACCGAAATGTCAGTATGTGGCGCGTGACCGTTTCTCCTTGCAGTCTTGTCAGTTTCCTCAGCATGTATTTTAAAATTGTTATTAAGTGTATAAGTATTTACGATGTGAAGCACTTACCCAGTGCCTGGCACACATTGGGTGCTCAAGAAATACTAGTCCCTTCCCTTCCCCTTTTGGAATGTCAAATAACTGATTATCACTTAATAAGACCCTTTCTAAAACACCTCAAACATTCCCATGGCTTATGAAATTCATCTAAAACATCACTCGCCAAAATAACAGGGAGAAAAAAGGATGTTTTGAGAAAGAGAAGAGCTTTGGGGATGTTGATTCCTCTTGTCCTGCCTTTGATACATCGCCGTCAGCCTCCTCTCACCTGAGAGTATAGCCACGCGCCACATACTGACATCGTGGACAGCAGACTGCATGTACGGTGGTGGTCCCGTGGGACTATAATCCTGCATCTTCACTGCACCTTTTCTGTGTTTAGATGCACAGGTTGGAATTGCCTTCAGTATTCAGCATGTAATGGGCTGTGCAGGTTTGTGCCTGACAGTAGGCTGTACCTGGCCTGGGTGAGGGGTAGGCCATGCCATCTAGGTGTGTGTAAGTTCACTCTGTGATGCTCAATGCAATGTCTGGATCGCCTAGTTATGTGTTTCTCAGACTGTATTTCAGTGCAAAGCACACACGTGTGTTCCAAACAGGGAAAGTAGCGTTAACAGGGATCAGAGACAAACAGCATTGGAGAACAGGTGCCTGACTGAAATGTAGCAAGATGGGCTCAAAGGTGGTATTACTGCTGAATTGTGGAAGAACAGTGCTACAGGCTGAATTTTGTCCCTTCCAAAACTTGTGTGTTGAAACCCTAACCCTGAATCCCTCAGAATGTGAGTGTACTCAGAGATTGCTTCTCTCTCTCTTTTTTTTTTTTTGGAGTCTCCCTCTGTCGCCCAGGCTGGAGTGCGGTGGCATGGTCTTGGCTCACTGCAACCTCCGTCTCCTGGGTTTAAGCAATTCTCCTGTCTCAGCCTCTGGAGTAGCTGGGATTACAGGCATATGACACCATGTCCGGCTAATTTTTGTACTTTTAGTAGAGATGGGGTTTCACCTTGTTGGCCTGGCTGGTCTCAAACTCCTGACCTGACCTCAGGTGATCCACTCACCTCGGTCTCTCAAAGTGCTGGGATTACAGGCACGAGTGCCCAACTTAAGTCTCTAAAGAGGTAATGAAGTTAAAACGAGGCCCTTGGTGTGGACTCTGCTCCTTAAATGAGGCCACTTGGACACAGACCTGGAAATGCTCCCACAGAGGAAGGACCCGGTGAGGGTGCAGCAAGGTGGCAGCCATCTGGGAGCCAGGGAGAGGAGGCTGTAGGAGAACCCACAGCTGTTGGCACCTTGAGCCTCCAGAACAGTGAAGGAATAAATTTCTGTAGTTGAGGCCATCCAGTCTGTGGTCCGTTATGGCAGCCTCAGCAAACTGATAAATACAGTAGGCCTTCAAACTCTGGCAAAAGCGCCTGGATTCAGTCAGCAGGTGCAGCTTTGAATCCTACTGATGGGGAATGAGATTTCTCTAGGGGTCCATTCATTTCAACCAGACGCTTTTTCAATTAGGCCCTGTGGAATGTGGTTAAGAGACCAGCAGCGTGGATTTCAGGGAGAAGGGAGGTGCAGTTTGGTTGAAGGGGTAGAGGTTTGGGGTTAAAGAGGTCATAACAGATCTGACCCTCTAGAGATCCATTGGCAGGGAAAGAAAACTTGTGGTGTCTTTGTTACCTTTTGACTCATCTGGAACTGGTTTCTGTGTGCTTAGGATGTGGGAACAAGTGACTCGCCCAGGATGACCTGGTCCAGCGTTGCTCACCTCCCTGTACCCCTCCTGTATAGCAAAGGCCAGTGCTTTCACTGCAGTTGAGAGGCAACCTCTTTCTTTCCTCTTGCTGCTCCCAGCTCATCCATTTATAATGGTTTAAGTCCTACATGCTCCAGACTCTCTGCCTCAGCTCTGCAGATGTCAATCTGGCTGGAAAACAGGTCCTTGCAGGCCATGCATCCTCACCCCAGCCCCGTTGGCTTGGGATGTGATCGACACCTTGCAGTGCACCCGCTGTGGAGCTGCTGAACAGACTGAGTTACCCTGGCCCATGTTACGCTCCCAGCCCCACATGTTATGAAAACACATGCTCCCTTGGCTCAAATCCGTGCGTGTATTTGATGCGTTCCATAGAAATGCCAGAAACAGAGGAGACATGTTTAAAAACAATTCATAAACTAGGCAACCACATTGCCAAAGCATTGTTGATTAGCCCTGGGCAGTTTGCAGAAGCTGAGGCTGGCTCTGTGGCCACCTGGCAGTGGCGAGAGAGCTCAGTGGCCGGGACAGCAGGCTCCCTGTGGGCTCTCCGGTGAACTCACCCTCCCAGGCAGCATGATTGTTTGGAAACTTCTCCATCCTCCTCAATCCTCCAGCCTTCTGATTTTTCGAGGGAAACAGAAGGCATCAGAGAGGAATTTTCTTACTTTCCTAATGCAGAAATGTGAACCTCCCTGGGTCTGTCATTAGCCTCTCCCTATGTCTCTCACAGTGGGAGAGCTGCTGTTTAGAGCTAAGCCAGTACCCCTGGTTTAGAGCTAGGTCTTCGCATCATCTCGGGTCTCTCTGGGCATTGGTCATCCCCTCTTGCCCCTATTTTCATCCCCTCCCTTTCTTAAATACACCCAGGTCATTCCAATTACAAACAAGTAAATGGACTGGACACGGGGGCTCACATCTGTAATCCCAGCATTTTGGGAAGCCGAGGCAGGTGGACTGCTTGAGACCAGGATTTCAAGACCAGCCTGGGCAACATCGTGAAACCCCATCTCTACAAAAAATTAAAAAGTTAGCTGGGCATGGTGGCATGTGCCTATAGTTCCAGCTACCCGGGAGGCTGAGGTGGGAGGATTGCCTGAGCCTGGCAATCCTCAGGCTTGAGCCTCAAAGTTGAGGCTGCGCCACCACACTCCTCTCTGGGTGACAGAGTGAGACTCTGTCTCAACAACAAAATAATTAAGTGAAAAGTACCCTTCCCTGATTCCCCAGCCGTCTACCCCCATTCTGGTGCCTCGTGCTTCACAGCCAAGTTTCTTGATGAAGCTATTCATCCTCTTCCCCACCCACCAGATGTTCAGACCCGTTAGTGAGTCAGGTGACCCACTGAGTCACCAAATCAAGGACTGGTTCTCATCTGAATTTTCAGCAGTTCTCAGTATTGTTCCTTTGCGAAACACCGTCACCCCATGATGTCCATGACAGTTCTCTCCTTCCTTTCCTTCTAGCCTCCTCTGCTCCTGCCTGGCTGTCCGTAGTGGGTGGAGGTGTTGGCCAACACTCACACATTTTTGATTCTTTAGACTCTCCACTGGCCATCAGCATCTATGGAGTCAGGGTGATGGCGACTTCTAAATGTGAGGAGTCTTGCCCAGGCATCTCCTCTGAGCTCCAGATGAATGTATGTCACTGTCTGTATACTGCCTCTTCTTGTATGACCCAAGGGCACCTCAGATACTTAACATGGCTAGAACCCATCAGTCTCAGTCATCCGCAGTGCTTCCTGTCTCTGGAGATGGCACCAGTGTCTGCCCAGGTGCCTGCTGCCGAAATCTCAGTGTCATTCCGGTTATTGTTACCTTGCTTTCTTGGTCATCAGTGGGTTCCAATGGTTTTTACCTCTTAAATTGTTCTAGCATCCACCTACTTTCTCAAGTTCTACTTCTGCCATTCTGGTCCAAAATATCATCCTGTCTCGCCTGGACAATTGCCAGCAGCTCAACCTGCATCCATTCTTGCTCCTTCTAACCTATTCTCATGCTGTCAGACTCATCTTTTAAAAATACAGAACGAATCATGTCAGCTCCATGCTCTTAGGAGAAGGAAAAGCATTTGAATGTGGCCTTGGCGGGGTCAGGCCTCTTCCTGACCCAGCGGTCCTGCTCTGCAGCTATGGTGATCATCCACCCCCCTTGGGTATTAGGACCAGGGCTTTTACTGTCTGTCTTCATAGAGTCTGCTTGCCTTCCTTCCCTTTCAGATCTCAGCACAGGGTTGTTTTCAGGGAAGATTGCTCCCTACCTCTGCTCCTCCCATGCGTATCGCATATATATAGAATTTTCTGCATATCGTGGTGGTGTGGCATCTTTAAAAAACCTTTCTGGTTAAGAAGAGACTGCGGCTCCCAGTGCTAGCCAGTTTTTAGAGCGAGGAGGTCCCAGCTGGGAGTACCACCTTTGACATACAAGCAAACCAATCCAGGGTTGCCTCCTTTATCTGACCCACTCATCCCTGGGAGTGTTGCTCCTCTGCCTGAAGCATCTCAGAGCTTGGTAACAGGCAACTGCAGAGCACCCCTATAATTCAGAGACTGCCACAATTATTCCAACAAGCCAGTCCTGAACTGTGTACCCTGGCTTGCTCTGCCATGGAAATCTCAATAAAGGCCTAGGCTCTCTTGGGGCTCCTGTCTCTTTATTTTTAGTGCCTGCATGGTAATGTATCATTGATGTACATTAGTCTATTTAGGTTACTGTAAAAGCGTTTACTGTTATAAAAATGCTGCAATTAGTATTCCTTGTGTGTGCAGAAATGCATAATTTCCCGAAGTGAAATGGCTGGGTAATACTTTTTAGGCCTTAGCTCCTTATTCTCTAATAAGCCTCCAGAAACATTGCACTGATCCATACATCCATTAGTACAGTAAGACAGTGCCTGCTTCCCTGAACCCTGCTCAACTTTGAATATTATAAAATAGAAACACCCAAGTAAGTGTATGTACAGCTATATCAAGATGGAAATTTAATGAGTGGAAATGGTATTTAACTGTTTTAATTTGCATTTCTAGTGCAAATTACTCCTGGGCGTCAACAGTTTTCTATTAGCTGTTGGCATTTTCTCTCTGTAAGTGATCTGTGGTTCTCTGCATGGTTTCCTAAAGGGCTGTTTCTCGTTTTCGTATTTACTTATATACCCTCTTTATATTAAGCACATTAACTTAGTTTTGTCCTATATGCAAATATGAGCTTTCAAATGACTGGAAATTCAAGGGGGAGGTTAAAGAAAAAAAGCATGTGAAATGGGATAATAAGGTCAACTTACATTTTATTAATAAGGGCAGCAGGTTTCGCTCTTCCTGGAAAATTTCGCTACTCGAACTGTGTGCCAAGAAGCAGATGTGTGAAAATAGTCTGGACTTTGAAGCCGACAGGCCTGATTTCAGTCCTAGCAATGCCACTCTCCAGCTGAGGGACCCAGACAGATTAGCCTCTGCAAGTCTCAGATGTCATTCCTGGGTAACACGAATCCCTCTGGCTTGTTTGGAGAGGCTGGTAGCGTAGTGCAGAGGTGGTAGTTGGAAATATTCATTCCTTTTCCACATTCCTCAAAGGTATGCTGTTCTAGACACACACATCTGTGTATTCTGTTTCAATAAGGAATGCATGTATTTCACTCAGCTAGTAGTCAGACATGAAATCATTAATATTTTCCAAATAGGTAAGTAAGATAAAAGTATAAATGAGAGTAGACAAATTCTTAGTTAACCATGTATGATCTGAGTCCAGGAGAGATTTTAATTTTCAAGCTCAGGGATAATATTAGCAAATTAGAATCCGTTCTGTAAAAGTGGTAGAGAAGGTAAGATACAACATTCTGGAGAAAAAAGGAACCAACGTTCTCATATCCTCAAAAATATTTTGGTTTGAAAGAGCTTTAAACAAAATCTCAAAACACTTGCACTCTTTCATTGAGAACTTAGGTCTCAATCTGTTCTTTTCTCCCTTTTAGGTGTGGCTGGATCTCCTCAAACCCATTGTGAAACAGATTAGAAGTAAGTATATGCTGTACATTTCATAGCAATGTGAAATCTGAATCCAGACGGCTTCATGTCTGGACATCTCTGGCCCTGTGGCATGAAGCACTAGAAACACAAATTCTTCTACCCCATAATTGCTTTTCATCATCACTAATCCATGTACTATTAAAATGTGTGTCTTTGCAGTTTTAAAATACCATTTGATTAACAACTGAAGCCTGCTATTATCTTAAACCCCAGAATAATTGAGCTTGTCTTGTCTATGCCATTGTTCCTTTCTGTCACTTTCGAAGGGTAGAGGTGGAGCCATTTATTCATAAAACTGTTTTTAGGTTTTTGATCCTTTTCAAAGCCTGTGAAATCAGAATGCAAGTATTGTTTGGGGAAAAGGGTGGTCAAAAGTGTATGGGCATGTGTGTATGTGTGTGGGCATGTGTGTGTGTGGGCATGTGTATATGTGTGTGGGCGTGTGTGTGTGGGTATGTGTGTGTGTGGGCATGTGTGTATGTGTGTGTGGGCATGTGTGTATGTGGGCATGTGTATATGTGTGTGGGCATGTGTGTATGTGTGTGTGTGGGCATGTGTGTATGTGTGTGGGCATGTGTGTATGTGTGTGTGGCATGTGTGTACGTGTGTGTGGGCGTGTGTGTGTGTGTGGCATGTGTGTGTATGTGTGTGTGTGGGCATGTGTGTATGTGTGTGTGTGGGCATGTGTATATGTGTGTGGGCATGTGTATGTGTGTGTGCGTGTGTGTATGTGTGTGTGGGCATTTGTGTGTGTGTGTGTGGGCATGTGTGTATGTGTGTGGGCATGTGTGTATGTGTGTGTGTGGGCATGTGTGTATGTGTGGGCATTTGTGTGTGTGTGTGGGCATGTGTGTATGTGTGTGGGCATGTGTGTATGTGTGTGTGGGGGCATGTGTGTATGTGTGTGTGTGGGCATGTGTATATGTGTGTGGGCATGTGTGTGTGTGTGCGTGTGTGTATGTGTTTCTGAGTAGCAAGTAGAACCCTGAAGGGAGCCTGACATACATGCATTTAGACTGTGTGTTGGAAAGAAAAGATGAACGTGTAGGGGAGGAACAAAGGGAATGCTTGCTTTTTGTCTCTCTTACTGTGTCTTCCCCTTTCTATGCTTTGAGTTAAAATTCAGCATCAATCTCTGGTCTCAGTGTCATCCCAAATGGCCCTTCACAGTAGAGTCTGGACAAAACGCTGAGAATACTGTATCCTTTTCGTTGAGCATGAAGCTCACAATGCCTATGGGATCATTTGTATGTTCAACTAAGAAACCCCACTGGGCCACTTACAGCAATTTATGGGGATGTAATAAACACGCAGCACCATGTCCGCGTGGCCTGTGTGCAATTGAAATTGATGTTGATCTTCTACAATTTAAATGAAGCAATTATTTATGCTGACAATGAAGTGGCCGTCATTTAATATTTGCTGGGTGTCGTGAGCATGGCTGGCAGGCAGCGACTGATGTTGGGGTCGAAGGTAGCATAGAGTCTAGAAGATTGACATTTGTCCCCTGCGCAAAGGGAACTGCTAACAGTGGGTAGGTATATCTTTGGCACAGACCTGAAGACAGAGTTGTCTGTGGTTGGGTCAGAGCTGGAGCATTAGTGCAGTCTGTCTCCTCCATATGCTGTGGCAGGCCATGTGTGACAAAGCTGTCACTTGGCATTGAGTACTTGCATCTTCCTGGTTTTGAGTTTTCTAAGGATCCGAGTAGTCCATGAAACTTTCGGAGAGTAAGTGCGCAGCCTTCTCATCTTCCTCGTTTGGCTGCTCTTATTTTGTGCTCCAGAATTAACATGCAGGAGTTTGTTAATTTTCATGCCTTTTTTCTCCCAGTTTTGTATATATTGTCAACATCTTTATGTCATTTTTGCTCTTTTCTAAACTTGAATATGTGATCACAGGAATAATACACAATACTATTTGTATATGATCATGAAAAGTAAAACACATTTTTCTGCTTTTGTAATACTGCTGTTAAAATATGGATTTCATTGTAGTACCTGATATTTCATAGAGCATAAATGTATTGCTGTCATTCCAAATGGCAGACCTTTTAAGATGGCTTACATTGTAGCTTACACACCAAAACAAAAAACCCAACCCAAATCACAGATGCTGATGATGGTATTATTATTGTTTTTGAGATGGAGTCTTGCTCTGTCGCCCAGCGTGGAGTACAGTGGTACCATCTCATCTCACTGCAATCACTGCTTCCCAAGTTCAAGTGACTCTCATGCCTCAGGAGGTTACAGGTGCCGTAACCTGTAAGGCTAGATGTGGCTGGGGTTACAGGTGCCCACCACCATGCCTGGCTGATTTTCATGTTTTTAATAGTGACAGGGTTTTGCCATCTTGGCCAGGCTAGTCTCCAACTCGTGGACTCAGGTGATCTGCCCACCTCAGCCTCCCGAATTGTGGCATTACAGGTGTGAGCCACTACTCCTGGCCACAGATTATTTTATAATCTGTTTGTTCTGTTTTCTTTCTCTCTCTTTTTTTTAAATTCTGGAAAGTTACTCATCTTACTCAGTCTCTCCCTCCCTTCAGTCCCTGTCTACTTCCTGATTATGTCTTAACTCATTGGTAAGACGGTTTATAAGACAATTACAAAGGCCTTAGCTGGGCTGGCTGAGACCAAGCTGGGCCATGTCTTATGTATGTTTCCTTTCTTTTCTTTCTTTCTTTTTTTTTTTTTTGAGACGGAGTCTCACTCTGTTGTCAGGCTACAGTACATTAATACAATCTCAGCTCACTGCAACCCCCACCTCCTGGGCTCAAGCGATTCTCCTGCCTCAGCCTCCCAAGTAGCTGGGAATACAGACACGCACCACCGCGCCTAGCTAATTTTTTTTGTACTGTTAGTAGAGATGGGGTTTCACCATGTTGCCCATGCTGGTCTTGAATTCCTGACCTCAGGTGATCCACCTGCCTCAGCCTCCCAAAGTGCTGGGATTACAGGTGTGAGCCACCATGCCTGGCCTTGAATATGTTTTCTCCCCAGAGCTCAGAAGCACACCTAGATGCTGGAAACATATTTGATGAACACCTAGCAACTGTACCTTATAAATACTTACATTTAATGAATTGGATAACTGATGTACATTTTCGTTATTTAGGTGTAAAAGTAGCCAGTGAGACACATTTTTGAAGACAAATGACTTTATTTTTAAAAACCTAGGTATAATTCAAGTCTCTAGAGAACAAGTTTACTATCACATTGTAGTACTTTTGTCATAGTATTTTTTACAAGCAAATCTCTTTTCCCCCAGTATGGAAGTGTGAATTAGTAGCTGAACGTGGCCAGTTTTTGAGTGAGTTGGAGATTAGCAGATATGCTCTTGGGAGCTTGGAATGAGATGCATTATTTGTATTTGTAATGTCTTTTTCTTTAATGGCATTTGAAACACAAATCAATAAATGCTTTACTTCTTTTTCTTCTTCTTCTTTAGGGCCAAAGCATGTTGTTGTTAGGTTTGTGGTGAAATTCTTTCCGCCTGACCACACACAACTCCAAGAAGAACTCACAAGGTTAGTGGTTTAGAAACTGTACTTTTTGCTACAGGGTACAGAGGAGAGGAGAAAATGAATGTGCTCAGCTGATGACACCAGCTCATCATGTTTCCCTGAGCAGCGTCTGTTCCGTCCCGAACAGTCTAACCTTTTCTCTCCCAGCCCTGCTCTCAGAAATGGAGGGAAGGACCATTTTCCCAAAAGCCTGGTTTCTTTAAGGTTGTAATATGAAGCGAATCCTCGGCTTATCCCCTGTGAATATCATATTTCCCATCTTACATGTCACGTCATGGACTGTTTTGGATGTGAATCTCTTCTGTGAAACCAACATGTCAACTCAGAGTTTATCTTTGCTGCGGCCGTGGGTGGTGGATTTGGCAGGCACCGAGGTCAGTTCTTTCGAAAGTGTGGTCAAGTGGCAGAAGTGTGACTGTTGAATCAGACCTGACTTCCACCATCATCCTGCCACTTGCTGTGAGAAGCCAGCTACTTTTTAACCTTTGTGTTGCCATTAATTCCCCTCTTACAGTGAGGACTCTAATGCTCACTTGGCCAGAGTGGCTCTGAGGATAAGCAAAATTATACTAGAGTAGCTGGGATCCAGTAGGGACATTGTAAATGGTAACTATCATCACCATCATTGTCACCATCATCACATCTTAACTTGTACTACGCGTTGTATATATATTTTTTCCTTTTTTTTTTTTTTTTGCAACAGAGTCTCTCTCTGTCATCCAGGTTGGACCGCAGTGACGCACTCTCGGCTCACTGCAACCTCCGCCTCCCAGGTTCAAGCGATTCTCCTGCCTCAGCCTCCTGAGTAGCTGGGATTACAAGCATGCACACCACGCCTGGCTAATTTTGTATTTTTAGTAGAGATAGGGTTTTACCATGTTGGCCAGACTGGTGTCTAACTCCCGACCTCAAGTGATCCACCCGCCTCAGCCTCCCAAAGTGCTGGGGTTATGTGCAGGATCTACTGTGCCCAGCCTCATCTTATAATTTGAGGCAAGACTGATAGTGTTCCAAAAGAGGGCAGAGCTGGCAGGAATATGTGCAGATAAAATGATTCCCTTTCAAGCGCATTCTTCAGCGGACACTATCCTGACCAGCCTAATTCTTACCACACATGGTTTTCAAGCAGTGACTGTATAAGTCCGAGGCCATCACATTCTTCCTCATTCTTCTTAGTACAGAGCGCAGCATCTTAGGTCATCATTGATTGTCATTTATCAAAGGGATGAAGATATTGATTTAGTCAGCAGTGTTTGTTAAGTGTGCCCTGTGTGCAAGCATTGTTCTAGGCACTGGGAATGCAGTGATGAAAAGACAGAATACTCCATGGAAACAGACAAAGCAATTAAACAAGATAGTATCAGATAACAGCAAAAACTCTTAAGGTAATTGAAGTAGGAGGATGTGATAGAGGTGCCGGGGTGATGACTTCAAGTTGGTGGGTCTGGGATGCCTCTCGAGGAAGTGAGAAGAACTGGCAGTCATTCACTAAGAAAGAGCTTTCCAGAGAGATGGAGCAGTCAGTACTCTGCCCAAGGTGGGAATCAGCTCCATCATCCAAATACATAAAGGAGGCCCAGCGTGGCAGCAGTGTTGGGAGCAGCGAGGTGAAGCAGGAGAGAGGCTTAGCACAGGTTGTTTTGAAAGATTGGCTGCCACGTGGGTGGTGGGGAGAGAAGGAGAGTCTGGGCCACCCTGTGAGGAGGCAACCATGGAAGTCCACACCATGATGGTGGCAAAGAAGCCGCCAACAGGTAGCAGTGGAAATGGAGGCAAGTAGTTGTGTTTGGAACAGGTACTGGAAGAGTCTCTCTGTCTTGGTGATGGGGTGGAGGTGGACTCTGAGGGAAGGAGAGAGGGTGCTTAGATTTTTCACTTGACCGACTGTGGGGAGATGGTGTTAGGGGTTATTAAAACGACAGAAGGGTGGAGGGGAGTGGAGGACCTCAGGGGTGAGTGGAGGACTGTGGAGGAGGAGTGAGAGTCAGGGTAGTTCTGGCCAGGTCATGTTTAAGATGTCTGTTAGGCATCCCGTGACCACAGCAGCAGCAGGAAGGACGTCGGGTACAGGAATATGCCATCCAGGGAGACGGTGATGAAGACTTCCCACTGCTTGGTGTGTTCTGAACAAGTTGCTGCTAATTGTCCATATCCATAGAATCCTCAAATTGGCAAAGAAGCCAAAGGCAGCCAGGAATTGGCAGAAGCCAGCAGCCTTCTGGGAGCTACCTGCAGAGGAGGGACAGCCCGAGCTGCTCAACCCAGCTGCCTGGCAGCAGAGCCTTTTGCTGGGGCTGCTGGGTCTTGGTTTCTGGGACTGCTTTTCCTGCCGTTGAACCCTGCATTGCCCTGAGCTCTTTATGCTGAAATAAATCTAGGGGCAAGTTCAGCTGCTGGAGGAATGTTGTTATTTGGAATACGTAGCGTCAGTTGCGTGCCTTTTCCTCATGTGAATCACCAGGCCTCTTTCTTGCTCAGGAAGTTGGAGGCACAAATCCTTCATTCCCCCCACCTTTTTTTTTTCATTAAAAATTCTGTCTTGCAAATAGTTTTTCACCTTTTCAGTTTTTGAGAATCATCATCTCTAGAGGTTTGTGGTTGTCTCCTGTTCTGGCTCTTGCTCTGAGACTGCAGCTCGTTACCATCAAACCCCGTGTGCCTGGTACATTGCCAGCCTCTCCATCAGTGCCCATCAATTCCTGAAGTTACACGAGCTCAGCTGAACGGAGCAGGTTTTCATTGTTTTTGTTTCTGGCACCCAGTGTGAACTGACATTTAAGAAGTCTCTTTCAAGGAGACAATTCTTTTGGCTCGTTGTTGAATAAAACTGATCTGAAATTCCTACTGTATTTATCATCTCTGTCACTCCCCACTTGGTGCAAGGCCTGGAGAACCTCACCGGGCCGATGTGTTAGGACTCTCATCTCAGATTCCTGTAGAAGCAAAAATGGGCTATTGAGATTTCAGGTGCTTTTCCTTGGCAGATGGTGAATGAGGGGCTATTGGGGGAAACTCCATGGCAGCTGTCCTTTGTGGGAAGGGACGCTTAGAAGTGGGACAGACAGTCCCATTTGTCTATTTTGGCTTTTGTTGCCAATGCTTTTGGTGTTTTGGTCATGAAGTCCTTGCCTACTCCTATGTCCTGAATGGTTTTGCCTAGATTTTCTTCTAGGGTTTTTATGGTGTCTGGTCTTATGTTTAAGTCTTTAATCCATCTGGAGTTAATTTTAGTGTAAGGTGTCAGGAAGGGGTACAGTTTCTGCTTTCCGCACATGGCTAGCCAGTTTTCCCAACACCATTTATTAAATAGGGAATCCTTTCCCCATTGCTTGTATTGTCAGGTTTATCAAAGATTGTATGGTTGTAGATGTGTTGTGATGCCTCCTATGCCTCTGTTCTATTCCATTGGTCTATATCTCTGTTTTGATACCAGTACCATGCTGTTTTGATTACTGTAGCCTTGTAGTATAGTTTGAAGTCCGGTAGTGTGATGCCTCCCGCTGTGTTTTTTTTGCTTAGGATTGACTTGGCTATGCGGGCTCTCTTTTGGTTCCATATGAAGTTCAAGGTGGTTTTTTCCAGTTCTGTGAAGAAAGTCAATGGTAGCTTGATGGGGATAGCATTGATTCTTTAACTCCACAGCTTCTGCACGGCAAGAGAAACAGTCACTAAAGTGAATTGGCAACCAACAGAATGGGAAAAAATTTTTACAGTCTACCCATCTGACAAAGGGCTGATGTCCAGAATCTACAAAGAACTCAAACAGATCTACAAGAAAAAAGCAAACAAGCCCATCCAAAAATGGGCAAAGGAAATGAACAGACACTTTACAAAAGAAGACATACAAGAGGCCAACAAACGTAGGAAAAAATTCTCATCATCACTGGTCATTAGAGAGATGCAAATCAAAACCACATTGAGATACCATCTCATGCCAGTTAGAATGGCGTTCATTAAAAAATCTGGAGTCAACAGATGCTGGAGAGGATGCGGAGAAATAGGAACACTCTTACACTGCTGGTGGGAGTGTAAATTAGTTCAACCATTGTGGAAGACAGTGTGGCGATTCCTCAAGGACCTAGAAATAGAAATTCCATTTGACCCAGC
>CM052648.1:179385225-179526600 GCA_028533165.1 Leontopithecus rosalia
GCGTCTCTGTAACCCAGGTTGGAGTGTAGCGTCTCTGTAACCCAGGTTGGAGTGTAGCGTCTCTGTAACCCAGGTTGGAGTGTAGCCTCTCTCTAACCCGTGTTGGAGTGTAGTGTCTCTCTAACCCACGTTAGAGTGTAGTATCTCAATCATGGCTCACTGCCACTTCAACCTCCTGGGCTCGGGCAATCCTTCTACCTCAGCCTTCTGAGTAGCTGAGACTATAGGTGCGTGCCATCAGGCCTGGCTAATAGTTTATTATTTTATTTTATTTTATTTCTTTTTTTTTGAGACGGAGTTTCACTCTTGTTGCCCAGGCTGCAGTGCAATGGCACAGTCTCGGCTCACCGCAACCTCTGCCTCCTGGGTTCAAGCAATTCTCCTGCCTCAGCCTCTGAGTAGCTGTTATTATAGGCATGTGCCACCATGCCTGGCTAATTTTGTATTTTTAGTAGAGACTGGGTTTCTCCATGTTCGTCGGACTGGTCTTGAACTCCTGACCTCAGGTGATCCCCCTGCCTTGGCTTTCCAAAGTGCTGGGATTTCAGTTGTGAGCCATAGTGTCCAGCCTCTTTTATTTTTGAGGAGATGATGTCTCACTGTGTTGCCCAGGCCAGTCTCAAACTCCTGAGCTTAAGCAATCTTCCCACCTCAGCCTCACAAAGTGCTGAGATTTTAGGCATGAGCCACCATGCCTAGCCAATATATATAATCTTTATTTTATCAATTAAGAAAATAAATTTTAAAAATGAAGATCTGTTAACAGTAGTGAATTTCACTTGTGTACCTTGGAATGGAGATTCGCTGACATCCAGAAAACGATCATCTCAGTCCAATATACCATTCTGCCTCAGAAACCAGCGAGTGGCTCAGAGTTCCCCAAGAATCTTCCGTTCTCGAAACGCAGTTAAATAGATGGATTCCGAAGTACCCCTGCTGTTGACATGGTAGTTGACATACAGCCATGAGACATACGATATTCTTAAAATCTTCTGATATTTGTAAGGCCCCATTTTGCATTTTTAAACATCCCATTTACTCAGTCATGAAAGGAGGCGTCTCATAGAATCTTCTGTGAACTGTGTCGTGATTTCAAGTATTGGTAATTATTTGCGTCATTGGTAAGGTATAAGGGTCAAGTCATCTCCCTTTGGCTGAAACTATACTAACCCTAATAGAAAATTATCTCTGGTAGGTGACGTCCATCTTGTGTGTCTTTCTGCGCCCAATCTGATGTTATCTTATTTTCCTCCCTTCTTTTGCTTGAATGCATGGAGTCTTTGAGATAGTCTTTTCACTTGCTTCTCTGTCACTGGCCATGTATCTCCCCTGCAGTATTTTGGACTTTTAATTAATTTTGTCTAATTTATTTTGAATTGACTACGAAGGACAAGCTGATGAGGAGAAGAATCAGCTACTAGTTGGCCCTGATGTAAAGATCGCACTTGTGCGGTGCGGAGACGAAGGCAGGGCTGTGTTTGTGCAGGTCATGTGGTCCCCATTCTGAGGGTTCCGTGTAGTAAGGTGGGTTTTCCATGCCTGTCCCCTGGGGAAGTTGCACTCATTTATTGAAATTACAGGATTTTGGTGTATTGCTGTTTTTCTTACTGCTTTACTGAGTAGACTGCTAAGGAATGTAGTACATGCATAAGGTGATATGTCATTTTCAGCATAAACATTAGAAAAACAGAAAGCCAGCTGGGTGCGGGGGCTCATGTCTGTAATTCCAGCAAGTTGGGAGGCCCAGGCAGGAGAATCTCTTGAGGCCAAGAGTTTGAGACCAGCCTAGGCAACATAGTGAGACCTTGTCTCTAGAGAACAAAATTAACTTGAGGCCAAGGGTTAAAGACCAGCCTGAGCAACATAGTGAGACCCTGTCTCTACCCAAAATAAAAAAAAAATAGCCAGGTGTGATGATGCGTGCTGGTAGTCCCAGGCACTTGGGAAGCTGAGGTGGGAGGATCGCTTGAGCCCAGGAGTCAAGGCCCCCGTGAGCCATGATCACTCCACTGTGCTCCAGCCTGGGTGACAGAGTGAGACCCTGTCTCGGAAAAATTAAAATAAATGGAAGTCAGATCTTGAATAAGTGTCTGTTTTCAAAATTCCCAAAATATAAGGAGCAGCCTATTTCCATATTTCAAAGAGGAGAGATGGGGAGAGCGAATGAATTTCATAGTCATGTCACTGTGATGTGACAGGAGGGCAAGAAAAGACGGGCCACCCAAAAGAAAAGAGAACTAGGGGTCTCTACCCTGATGCCAAAGGAAAACCTGCACCTTTTGGCTCTCTTGGTGTGGAATGCTGGGAAAGAGTGTGTTCTAAGATTCATAGGCATTAAGATGTCCACACATTGAGTTCACAAGACATTTAGGATTTAAGGGATTCCTCTATATACCATCAAGCCTCATTATTGTCTTTGCAAATTCACTCATTTATTTGTAACACCCAAATCAACACGCATGCGCTTTCATGGTCATTTGTGGACGTGCCCAAGATGGCGAAAAATTGGAGTCACCTGATGCGCATTCCCATTGTGGGTCAAATGAGGCAAAGCTCTGCGTTCTGTTTTTTTTTCTCGTACTGATAACAAATATCCTTTTCACGGTGTATTTAGTGCCACACTTTTCACAGTTTTGTGCGTGTTATTGGTGGTTTCACTGTTAAGACAGTCCCCAGGCGTGGCACTGAAGCGCCGTCTTGTGCCCCCGAGTGCGGCGCCATCTGCCTGATAGAGCAAATGCTTGTTAGGTGAGCGTCATTCAGGCATGAGTTCAGGTGCTGTTGGCCATGAGCTCCGTGCAAAGGACTTGGCAATGTGTATTTAAGATGGCTTTCAACAGAAACACACATAAGACACGGCCAGTTAACTAAAATGTTGTTTCAAGACTTCTGTAGGAAGCTCACCCCGTATTTCCCCTAGGAGGAATGATTCCGGAATGGCTAATTCAGTGTTTATGGCGGCGGTACAGATCATAACTGCCTGGAATAATGAGCATTCACTGCATTTCCTTGAGACCAGATAGAAGGAATCGAGGAAAAGCCAGGTCCTCCATCGTCAAGGCAACAGATGATGATGGCAGGCTGACCAGGCGCATCCCCCATTCTGTGCCGTTTTCTGTGTTGGACGGTGGCAATTTTACTCTATTTAGGAAGGAGGAAACCAGTCCAGAAAGGGCAGTTAGGAAAGTGTTGTGGGTCTTTCAGAGCATGAGGAAGCAAGTGAGGGAGGGGTTCTTCCAGCGCCCCAGCTGCCACCAGGTGAGTTGGCACGGCTTTGTGCAGAGCAGGTGTGATTTATGGCAACACCCAGGCCACGTCCTGCTTGATGAGTGGAGTGTGTTGCCCTATGTGTGACACGCTGCTTCATGTGACAGGATGAAAGGTGAGTTTCATAGCAACAGTTCCCTTGCTTTTTATCAAAACAGCTGGGCTCTGGTCAGGAGGCTGCTTTTATTAAGCTTGTTGCACAGTATACGTGATACAAAGAAAAAGTGCGCCGTCTCAGGGATAACGATGGGTGTGCCCTGCGCTAGTGTTGTTAAAGCGCAAGTCTGATTTTAAAGCTCTGTCCTTTAACTTTCCACATTCCAGCACTACTGAGAACTATCTTGAGATTACGTGAGAAAACGAGGTTACGTGAGAATCATATTTCTCATGGATAAAAACGTGTAAGACTTTGAAGTCTGACCTGTTACTTCTGACAACAGGACTGTGAAAAGTTTAATAAACTCTTTTCATTCTTTTAGGCATTAGATTATTTACCTTTCACCCACTGACAATCGTCTTTTCTCTGTATGATAAAGCATTTGGGTTTTGCACTAGTCATTCTAATATGTAAGAGTTTCACTTTGATTTTATAAAGTCCTGCAGTTCAGGGCTTATTGAGAGGTCATGGTTATCACCCACTGTGTAGAATTTGCCATCAGGAACCTCCCCAGGCAGACGGGGAGAAAAGAAAACCAGGAACAGGTATGGCTGAAGACGGATGATTCTGAGGCTGCTTTCCTTTTTTCTTTTCTTTCTTTCTTTCTTTCTTTCTTTTGACACAGAGTCTCGCTTTGTGGCCCACGCTGGAGTGCAATGGTGCGATCTCAGCTCACTGCAACCTCCACCTCCTGGGTTCAAGCGATTCTCCAGCCACAGCCTGCTTAGTAGCTGGGATTAGAGGTGCCTGCCACCACGCCCAGCTAATATTTATATTTTTGGTAGAGATGAGGTTTCGCCATGTTGCCCAGGCTGATCTCGAACTCCTGACCTCAAGTGATTCACCCTCCCTGGATTCCCAAAATGGTGAGATTACAGGCGTGAGGCACTGCGCCTGACCTTGAAGCTTCTTTCTCACTGTTAGGGTTGAGGAGGAGTAGAAACCGTCTTCTTAACATCACCACAGTTGATAAAAACATCCTCGTATCCCACCTCTGAGGTCTAGCCCTTCCGACGTCCCCCACCAGCGGCGCTCACCTTCTGTAGTCTGCCAGCTTCTGTGTGGCTAGCTGGGGAATACTGACAAACTGGGAAGTCTTCATCCTATGTGACCTATTTTTCTTCCTCTGTTTCTTTTTAGCTGAGATTGGAGATTTTGATGAAACCTTGGACAGAGAGCACTTAGCAAAAAATAAATACGTACCTCAGCAGGACGCACTAGAGGACAAAATCGTGGAATTTCACCATAACCACATGTAAGTCTCACACTTGGCTCCACGTGCCCTCTGAGCCAGTTCTCTCTGCCTCCCATCCTACACGGGTGTGCCCCCCCTCTACCCCCCACACCAACTACTGTGGAGAAAACACAAAGGGTAAGGAAAGATCACAGATGCCTACTGGGATGCGGTGACCCATCCTGGCTGCTCAGAAGTGCAGGTCACCCGCAAAAGCCTGGAACTTCAGGCTGCCGCTTCTTTGGAGCAAGAGAGGCAGTGCAAAGGACCTTCCAGTTATCATCCTGATGGGAAGCTGGGAAAGGGACCTGGTGAACTAGGGACAAGGTCAGAGTATCGTGAAAATCCAGAACATTCGTGGCCTCTGCATTTTTGTTTTTGTGTGGATTTGTAAAATGTTTTCAGAGGACTCATGGTGCCCTTGGTTGTTGCTTTACAGAAGCACTGGAGCCTGACGGCTGTGAGAAAAATGTTGTCTTGAACTTTGTTTGCAGGTTTAGGTTATTGGAAGCAACTGAAAACTTGTTTTAACACAGTAGTGTTTTGCTTTTGTATGACCTTAAGGGAAACTCTTTGAGATTCAAAAAAAAAAAAAAAAACTGGCCAAGTTTGGAGACTTTTGGGGTTTTGTGTCCCATGAGCAATGGAGCTTTTGTCCTCGCTGGTAGACTTTGGGTGACAGTCAATGGGGGGAGGTTGGGTGTCATCTGATCGAGTAGCCCCAGTGTTTGTGATGAAATGCCTTTTTATTTCCCAAGAGAAGCTTCTTAATCTCATATTAATAGAAACAGGGAATTCAAATCTCCTGGCCTTTCTCTTTAATTTTTGTTTTGTCAGTGGACAGACACCAGCAGAATCAGATTTCCAGCTCCTCGAGATTGCCCGTCGGCTGGAGATGTATGGAATCCGGTTGCACCCGGCCAAGGACAGGGAAGGCACGAAGATCAATCTGGCCGTTGCCAACACGGGAATTCTAGTGTTTCAGGTGAGAGCCTTGAGAGCCCGGCTCAGTTCCCTTGGTGATGGGGAGAAAGGAGCCGGCCCTTCAGCTCCAATTCATTGTCAGTGGGCCAAAGACCTCTGATAGTTATTTCTCATTGAACAAAGAAAAACGAAGCTCATCTCGGGCTTTCTGGTTCCCAGGCCCTCGGCTCCCAGATTCTGTTTCACTGACCTTTGCCCTGTTGGGGAATCCATGTTGCAGATTTGTTTGGTTTTATTGACTGTAGCATCGCAGAAACATGTAGCTCTCAGTGGACCTGCACGTAGAACACAGTGTAACGGAATCAAGATTTTGGGTCCCTGAATAAATACCTTTTTCACACTTACAGATGATATTTTGCTGTAATGTGGTCTTTTTTCTTTTTTTTTTAACCCAGTTTGGGTTGAGCCAGCTTATTTGGTTGGGACTTCAGATATACTTAAAGATTGTGAGGCATGCTTTGGAGATACAGCAATTTTATAAATTCATAAAAGCCACATCGTTCATCCTGGCTAACACAGTAATTCCCTGTCTCTACTAAAAACACAAAAAATTAGCATGTGGTGTGGTGGCATGTGCCTGTAATCCCAGCTACATGGGAGGCTGAGGCAGGAGAATCGTTTGAACCCACGAGGCAAAGGTTGCAGTGAGGTGAAATCTCCTCACTGTACTCCAGCCTGGGTGATGGAGTGAGACTCCATCTCAAAAAAAAAAAAAAAAGCCACATTGTTGCAGTTTTGTAGCAAAACACATACTGCACTTGAATTCTTACTTGTATTCTACTTAAGGACATAGTGATTCTCTGCACTCTAAAATGTGTGTTCTATTGATCATTCTGCTATTGGACTGTTTCATTGAGCAATGCTTCTTAATAGGCTTATTGAAGTATTGTTTACATATAAGAAAGTACACACATTTGAAGTGTGCAGTTTGATAGGTTTTTAATTACCAATGTAACCAAGCTAATGAACATATTCACCACCCCCAAAAGGCTGCTCAGCACATTCCTTTTCAACACAAGCAGGTAACCTGTGCTTTAGTTTCAAATGAAGATAGAGAAAGCACCTGCCTTTCTCATGAAATAGGATCAGATTTCACCCAGTTAGGAAGTTGTAAATATGTTCAGGACCTAAAACCCTTTTTTTGAGCTCTTCCAAGTTTACTTCTATTTCCCCCTCATCTTTTACCAAAAGCGTTCCAGGGATTTTCTGTTCATGCATTGGAAGTTTATGCTAACATAATTATTATAGAATCACGTCCCAAGAAGAGTTAAATTGGGCATCCTACCAGGTAGCAGGGAGTGACGTTGTGAGAGCAGTGTGGTATTCAAGGCAGGTTTTTTCTTGACAGTTTTTGACCTGCATGCATAGCCTCTGAGTACCTGATAAGAAAACAATAGGCCAGGCATGGTGGCTCACGCCTGTGGTCCCAGCACTTTGGGAAGCTGAGGCAGGCAGATCACCTGAGGTCAGGAGTTTGAGACCAGCCTGGCCAATATGGTGAGACCCCGTCTCTACTAAAAGTACAAAAATTAACCAGACGTGATGGTGGGTGCCTGTAATCCCAGCTGCTTGGGAGGCTGAAGCAGGAGAATCGCTTGAACCCAGGAAGCAGAGGTTGCAGTGGGCCAAGATCACGTCACTGTACTCCAGCCTGGGTGACAGAGCAAGACTCCATCTCAAAAAAGAAATACAACAGTAAAGCCAAGTGGAGTCTTCAATACTACCCTTAAATTTCAAATCACAACCCTGAACCATTTCTAAAAAGTATTGAGAAGGAAAAGAGGTGTCTCACAATTGAATTCATGTGCTTGGATTGTGTTTGACACAATCCCTAAGTATGGGGAATATCTGGGTAAAACAGTCACGTGTAAAGCCTCTGTCTCGGACTCCATCTTCTTGCCAGTGCCCGATTGTTTCATTATTGCCATGTTGAATGAATGGGCCTGGGGTTCTGGTGGGCTGCATAGGAATTCTGATTTCATCTGAGGCTGGGCAGACGGGAGTTGGTGTCTGGCAGCTGCCCGCTATTTCTTCACCTGGCTGCTAAAGGCGATGAGGATGTGTGAGCCCCGCCCAGAGACTGCGCCTGGCCTCTCATCGTTTTGCTGGTGCTGTTAGAAACTTGATGGACCCAGGAGCTAGACCAGGATGGTCGAAGCAGGGAGTTGATTGCAAACCTGCTGAATGCACCATAGCTGCCAGTACAACATGCGCTTGCAAGTCTCTTTCGGCCACATTAACTGTGTGATTTGGGGCAAATTAAAATATATCCATGTTGCAGTTTCCATGTCTATAAAATGAAGCTAGTAAATCTATCTTGCTGGGTTTTATCATCTAAGGGTTGTTAAGATACGGTGTATAAAGCCTTCGGGATGCTACTTGGCCCTTCGTAAGTCCTGGCGGCTAATGACTGTAGGGGTTGTCATGGTTTTTATTTCTATTTATCTTTCTTTTCATCATTACCTGGGCTAGTTTCTTCTCTCCCTGGAGGCAGACTTAGTTTGAATGCCGATATCCTATAATCAGTGAGAAATGCTGCAGGAACGGGATCATCTGATAGCCACAGATCCTGTGAATTCTCTGCAGAAGCCATCTCTCCTGAGTCGCCTGCCAATCCTCTGCTGTAGCTCCCGTAAGCAAAGCAGACCGACTCCCAGGCTGCTTGTTATGCATTTCCTGGCTTACTGCTACTGTCTTTGTATTTAGGGTTTCACTAAGATCAATGCCTTCAACTGGGCCAAGGTGCGGAAGCTGAGCTTCAAGAGAAAACGCTTTCTCATCAAGCTCCGGCCAGATGCCAACGTAAGTGGTCCCGGCAGGAGAGGGGACCTGCTGAGCCATCGGATGGTTTGTGTCCTGCAAGAGGGGGAGGTCTGTGCTTGGCAGGGCTTCCACTGAACTTGTGGCCAGTGCTACCCAGGTGCTTCTGTCCACGTGAAAACCAAGCATCTCTAGGACACATGTGTCCAAATGGTCGGTAACGCTATGGCTGTCATCCTTGGTAAACAGAGAGCATAAAGGAACTGCATGGATGTAGACCTGGGGAGAGGGTCATTTCCCTGCGCAGATCCAGGCAGCCCCTCCCAACAAGCAACCTGAGCTGTGCTGTCACTGGGCATCCAGCCCCAGGCTACAGCTGCAGACCCCGTTCAGTCTCCCACCCCACCCCAGGCATAGATAACTCCCCAAGCCCTGCCAGGGGCCCTAAGCCTCCAATAGAGCTCATTTTCATGGGCTGATTAGGTTCCTTTCCCCACTTACTTCCCACAAACTGCCTAACACTGTGGCCCATGCCAGGACTGGGGCGGCAAGGGGGGAACAGCAGCAACTTTGTCTGCTGGAAATGGCGACGGAGAAGGTGGGTGAGGTGTCCTGGGCATGTGTCCCCAGCCAGCACGTAGAGTTCTTTTTCCCCTGGGAAAGAAGATGAGAAGCTGCAATCTAGGCTTAGAGTCTGGCTGCAACCTGGGTTCAGTAGGCTCTCATGGCCTGACCTGGGAAGCATATCCCCATTTTAAATGGTTTTCCATGGACAAATTTACTGGAGTTCCAGAAAGCTGCCTTATAAATGAAAAACTGCAGCATAGCTTCTTTGTCAGTTGGATCCACCCAAAACTGTGAGATACCCCAAAAGAGTTGGAACTGTTGGGAATGCTGACGGTAGTGACTTTTGTTTCTATAATATGGCCACTTCACTTGGAAGCATTCAGAATGGGGGTAGAAGATTTCCATATCCCCTTTCCACAGTCAAAGGACATGATTTTTTTCAGCCGAGAGTGACATTTTCGTGCTCCAGGAAAAAAAAATGATGTCCTGTGTAGTTCCCAGTTGCCTAGAGCCGTGGGCTCCTTTACAGAGAAACATCGGAAGCCACTGTTGCTACAAAGTGTGAGGAAGAGGACGAACGCTGTGTTTCAGTTGTTTTAAGGAGGCAGAAAGGGAGTTTCCGTATTTGGGCTTTGTTTTTCAAGGAAATATAAGCCAAGTAAGCATCATTTGTATATGAATTCTGTCAGAAAATGGTGTCACTTCCGCTGAAGCTGCACTGCTGTTACTGTTACTTGTCTAAGAGATTCTGTGGGGAGGAAAATGATGGAATAGGGACTGCATTGTGTCCTTAAGAACATCTGTAGTTGGCCGGGCATGGTGGCTCACATCTGTAATCCTAGCACTGTGGGAGGCTGAGGTGGGCGGATCACCTGAGATCAGGAGATTGAGACCAGCCTGGCCAACATGGTGAAACCCCATCACTACTAAAAATAAAAATTAGCCCGGCCTGGTGGCATGTGCCTGTAGTCCCAGCTACTCCTGATGCTGAGGCAGGAGAATCGCTTGAACTTGGGAGGTGGAGGTTGCAGTGAGCCAAGATCGCACCACTGCACTCTAGCCTGGGTGACAGAGTAAGACTCTGTCTCCAAAAAAAAACTATAGTTTACTAAATCTTTGCATTTATGGTCACCCTGTCATAAAATACACAATGCAAACATTTTTGTTTTAATATGGAACGCTTCATCAGGCAAGTCTATCTTCTGCCCCTTTTCTCCTATTTCAATGGTGTGTCTGTGGGTAATGGGAAAAAAAACAATGCTGTATTTGCCCGTTTTAGAGCGTGTACCAGGATACCTTGGAATTCCTGATGGCCAGTCGGGATTTCTGCAAGTCCTTCTGGAAAATCTGCGTTGAACATCATGCCTTCTTCAGGCTTTTTGAAGAGCCCAAACCAAAGCCCAAGCCTGTCCTCTTTAGCCGGGGGTCATCATTTCGGTTCAGGTGAGGTTGCCCGCTCGCGCCTGTTTGCTGGGTGCACATTTTTCCTCCGCTGTGGCACACAGCAGGGAGGGGAGATGAACTCTCGGCTTCCGGGAGCTGTGGCTGAGCGGCCGGGGCAGGGGGCTTGCATCGTAATCCCAGCGGGCTCTGTTTGAGTAGCAGAGAGGCACTAGGCAAAGCCACCGTCATGGTAAACTCCTAGTGGGAGTCACTAACTCAGAAAGGATTTCCTCTCTGTAGAGGTATGGGTGTCTTGTCAACATTTGGTGTTGCTTCATCGAATGATATGTGGACCTGCACATCATTGGTTAACTTTTTCATTCATTTTCCACAAATTGTTGAGCGTCTGCCATGCGTCAAATACTGTTGTAGGCGCTGAGCCCAGTGACCCCAGCCTTCATGAAAGGTACAGGCTCTGATGGTTGCTTAGTAACCAAACACAGTTATCAAGTGGGCTTAATTGAACATTGTTTCTGTATAGTCAAGGAAACTATCGAGAGACTGAATGGACCCAAAAATACAGTGTCTGTTAGGATTGCTTTTAGTCCTGGCTAACTGAGGAAACCTGCGTCTCTCCCAGTTAGGGGAGGAGGGGAAGGGAAGCCACTGAAGTGTCATTTGTGTGTTTCAATGAGAATGCCTTGGTGTTTCTCCCCTTGCCTGTCCTGGTCTCTGTTTCAGTGGTCGGACTCAGAAGCAGGTTCTCGACTATGTTAAAGAAGGAGGACATAAGAAGGTGCAGTTTGAAAGGTAAGAGAAGCTTCGATGCTGCTTCTAGTCTGAGAAGCTCAGACTCGCCGGTTAACAGCCTGTGGCTGCTAAATATTTCTTCACACAGACCTCAGACCTGAAGACTCTTGAGTTGTAAGTGACAGTCACACAGTCACCCTCAGCAAGTCCACTGTTCGAGAGGAAGATTTTAGAGCCCAGGGGCACACCCTCAAGAGGGAGGTGAGAAGAGAATAGAGAGGACCAGGGGAGGCGGAGAGTACATTAGTAACAGGAAGGAGAGAAGGGCTCAGGACATCTCGGGGGATGAAGCATCTTGAAAACAAGCTCACTGCTGAGTCCTTTGATATTTCGGGATTTGTATTGAAAGTATGTCTATGAACTTTTTAATTAAATAAAGTAAATCTGGAACGGAAACAGGATTTTTTTTTCTCATGCAGGGTCTTGCTCTGTCGCCCAGGCTAGAGTGCAGCAGTGTGATCACAGCCCACTGCCGCCTCAGCCTCTAGGACTCGCTCGATCCTCCCACTTCAGCCTCCCAAGTAGCTGGAACCACAGGCACCCACCACCACTCCCAGCTAGGTTTTGGTACAAATGGGGTCTCCCTATGTGGCAGGGCTGGTCTCGAACTCCTGGGCTTGAACCATCTTCCCGCCTTGGCCTCCCAAAGTGCTGGGATTACAGGCAAGAGCCACCATGCCCAGCCAGAAACAGGATTTATTAACAATATTGTTGTTATCCAACACGTACAGCTCTTATTGTGTGCCAGCTGTTCCAAGCACTGGGCCTGTGTGACCTCATTGATTCACCCCAACTCTGTGAGGTCCACGTTCTTGTATTCCCTTTATAAAGATGGAGACACTAAGTCCCCAACAGGCTAAATAAGTAGCCCAGGTCTCATCGCTGCTAAGCGGCTTCTGGCCAGCCAGCTCCCAAACCTAGAGCTCTAGAGCAGAGCAGCAGAACCCGAGTGGGGTAAAGGAGCCAAGGATGGGGCCTCAGGCACTAGTTAGTGCATGTAGGGTTTTTAAAAGTCTTTTTCTTTTTTCGTTTTTGTATGTTTCAGTATTAAAGTACAGAGAAGTCAGTAAACACCCAAGTTCCTGCTACTTAGAATTAACAGCCAGCAGCAGTTGGACACATTTGTTTCTGGGCTTGTTTTTTCTTCTTTTATTTGCAGCTCTCTACAGACATGGCCAGAACCCCCTGGAACCACCAGTTCTGGTCATTTCCCTTCTCCTCTCCCCAGAGGCAGCTGCCAAAGTTAGGCGCCTTTCTGTATACATATTACTGCATCCCAAAAGAGTCTGCAGAATTGCTCTGGAGGCCGGGCGTGATGGCACAGGCCTGTAATCCCAACACTTTGGGATGCGGAAGTGGGTGGGTCACTTTTCGCCTGGGTAACATGGCGAAACCTTGTCTCTCCCCGCTCCCAAAAAAAAAATTGGCTGGATGGGGTGGTGCACGCCTGTGGTCCCAGCTATTTGGGAGGCTGAGGTGGGACAATTGCTTGAGCCTGGGAGGTTGAGGTTGCAGTGAGACAAGATCGTGGGCCACAGAATGAGATCCTATCTCAAAAAAAAGGAACTGCTCCGAGTGTGTGCTTTTCATTCATATGAGTACTCTTGTACTGTATATAATTCTGCATCTTGCTTTTTTAATACTGCCTGTTTTTTGAGATCTGTTTTAAGGGCCATCCAGTAGTATGAAGATACTGTACTGTATTTCTCTGATTCCCTATTGGGAGAAATCCAGAGACATTTCAGAGTTGCGTTTTGATTTCGCTGAAATAAACCTGCTTCTGTGGCCATCCTTGCATCTTCCTTCTACTGCAAATCTATGGTGGTTTCCCATGCTCTGTCTCCAAAACCGTCATGTTCAGGAGGTTTTTTTGTAGGCATGTCTGGAGGTGAATCCCGTAATTTCCTTGGGCAGTCAATGGTTAGCATTTGAAGACCATTTAAGAAGTAGCCCAGTTCTCTCTCTGATTCAGAATGTGGATCTCCAGAGCTTGTCTGTGCTAGCCTGGAGTATCTTGAAGAAGAACTGGATGTGCCTGGGAATATAATCTATATTTATACAGTCACATGCATTTCAGGGCCTGAAAATGTCAGTGCCTGATTGATAGGGAAAAGAGGAATGGGCAGACTGAGAAGGGAAGAGATGAAAGACATGTGTCAAGATGCGGGTAAAGTCAGTTTCTTCTACTGTTGCGCCCAGGCCTTTGCCTCTGAACTTAACCACTTTGATAGAGTGAGCTGATGCATGTTAATTGCCTCTATGATAAAACTGATCTAGAAAATAATTCCCTAAGGTACAGGAATTGATTTCATATTGTCAGACCATAGCTTGCATTCAGAGCATGGGAGGGCCGAGCCAAGTCCTACCTCCTCTGTGACTCTACCCTGAACTAGAAAGGTTCTGCTTCATTACTAAATGTTTCTTCACCAGCTGCACCATGAGAACTATAACAAGGGCTTCTGAGAACTTCTCCAAGATTTAAATAACCCTTGAACCATACAAGTGCTATCAAAGGATGACCCTGTATCTGTTTCCAAGTAGTGTTTGAAAAAGCGGCTCTGGGTACCATCATTATTGAGGAAGGTGCTAATGCTTCCAACAAAAGGGCCTTTGTTTCATTTAAAACCAAGAAAAAAGAAACAAAGGAAAACTTCACCTAACTTTAACGATCTTGTGTGATTTTTCCCAGGAAGCACAGCAAGATTCATTCTATCCGGAGCCTTGCTTCACAGCCTACAGAGCTGAGTTCAGAAGCACCGGACCAGGTCAGTGATGGCGCTGTCCTGTGATAACTCTGCTTTTCCCTACACTTCCTCCAAGGAGCCCTGGGCTTCACAGTGGGCTTTGTGGTTCTCTGTCCCTTCTATTGGGGTTTTTAGCAGATGAGAATCTGATTATAGGCCTGGGCTTTGACCAGACACAGGCTGGGCTCAGAGGCTCTGGAGTGTGTTGCGTTTTCCACTGCCTTCTGATCTCCCATGCTGTGCTCTAAGCTGCTGAGAACTCCGTTCAGCGGTAGAACCATCCCTGCGGTGGGTAGAGCTGAGACTGGCTCTCCAGCTAAATGGGTCCACTCGGGAAGAGATGGGGACTCGCTTTGTAACCAGTAGGTGTAGCTCCTGTCTGGTGCCAAGGCCAGAAGCCTTTGCTGGCACAGAACTGGCCAGAGAGTTCCCAGAGCTTGTATTACCAGGCAGTGACCACAATTGGCAGTAAGAAACATTATCACTCTTGTTCTGAGGGTGGCAAAAGCTCATTTTCCCTGGAGTTGGCCTCTGGGTACGTTTTCAGGGCTTTCTCCAAAAGATAAAAAAGAAACTTGGGGGAAAAGATGAAGGAGGTTTCATTGTGTGAATCCAAAAAAAACTCCTTTCGCCATCAGGCTGCCTGAGAAGTACAAGCAAACATGTCCCTTGTAGTTCTTCTGATGACTGTGTCAGCTTGCCTTCAGGGGTCCCTGATGTGCCTGCCCACCCTTCCCTGGAGACCCCCTGTGGGCTGGAAGGACCGTCTTGTTCCATAGAAGTTTTACAAGCTCAACACGAGTGGGCGTGGTGACTGACACCTGTAATCCCAGCACTTTGGGAGGCCAAGGCGGGAGGATCACTTGACCCCAGAAGTTTAAGACCAGCCTGGGCAATGTAGAGAGACCCCATCTCTAAAAAAATTTTTTAAGTTAACCAGGTTTGGTGGCACATGCCTGTGGTCCCAGCTGCTTGGCAAGCTGAGGTAGGAGGATCACTTGATACCAAGAGTTCAAGACCAGCCTGGATAACACAGGGAGATGCCATCTCTACAAAAAAATTTTAAAACATTAGCTGGGCATGGTGATGCAGAACTGTGGTCCCAGCTATGTGGGAAGATCACTTGAGCCTAGGAGGTCCAGGCTGCTGTGAGCTGTGATTATGCCACTGAATTGTAGCTTAGATGACAGAGTAAGACACTGTCTCTCCCTCCAAAAAAAAAAGAATAGAGGCTGGGCACGATGGCTCACACCTATAATCCCAGCACTTTGGGAGGCCAAGGTGGCAGATCACAAGGTCAGAAGTTTGAGACCAGCCTGACCAACATGGAGAAACCCCATCTCTACTAAGAATACAAAAAATAGCTGGGTGTCGTGGCACCTGCTTGTAATCCCAGCTACTTGGGAGGCTGAGGCAAGAGAATCGCTTGAACCTGGAAGGCGGAGGTTACAGTGAGCCGAGATCACACCACTGCACTCCAGCCTGGCACCTGGTGACAGAGCGAGACTCTGTCTCAAAAAAAAAAAAAAATAAGAAAAAAGAAAAGCAAATCCCAGCTTGAGTTAGTGGGGTCCTGGAAAGCGGAGACCAGGCCTGACTTGTGCTGCAGGGAACAGTGCTGTCAGCCACCATGCCCTGAAGGAACCTTCTGGATCATGCCCAGATGTGCTTCCATGATTCCTGCCAGAGCGCTTTGGGGCCTCCACCTGCCGCAGAGGCCTGGGGTGTTGTCCCAGGAGACCCTGGCTCTCCCCTTCTGTGTTCAGCCTCCCTCTGTAACAGTCTCCCTCTTCTCTGTCTCCCGCCCCTTTTCCCACCTCACCAGTCTCAGCAGAGCGCCAGCCTGACGTTTGGAGAAGGGGCCGAATCTCCAGGGGCCCAGAGCTGCCAGCAGGGAAAGGAGCCGAAGCTTCCCCCGGGGGAGCCTGGGCTGCAGCCGAGCCCCACGCCGAGGAGAAGCCCCGCGGGTAACAAGACGGCGGACAAAGCCGCTTCGGCGCCCACGGAGGAAGAGGAGGAGGTCGTTAAGGATAGGACCCAGCAGAGTAAACCTCAGCCCCCGCTGCCAAGCACAGGTCCAGCATCCCGGGCTGCTAGAGGCAGCAGTACTTCCATTCCTTTCATTGACTGCAGTGACGTAGATAGCGAATATGACCTGCTTAGAGAACGAGCGTCCCGGTCCCGGTCCCAAACAAATGACAATGATGAGGGTGATCTGACCAGCGGTGTCTATCTGCTGTCCAGGGACGAGGGGCGAGGAGAGGCTAGGCGTAGGGCTTCCCCGCACTCTGCAAAGTCCTCCCGGCCTCCTTCCAGAGAATTCCTTGATGACGATTCAGCAGACATTACCTTTGATATGAGCGGGAGCCCTAGACTCCCAAGGCACAGCTCTCTCATAGATGAAATGTTCAAGGGCTCGGCCGGTCACAGCCCCCTGGCCACCCCATTGTCTCCCAGCAGCAGAAGTTCAAGTCCAAATATGAGTTGGGACAGAACTGGGTCTCAAGGCTATGTTTCTGAAAATGGGCATGACCGTAGGGAGAGGAGTATGGGGGAAGACACTCTCCCTGGACAGGGTCCTCGTCATGAACACTGTTCCCCTACCCTGCCAAGACCTTACTTGCAGAATCTTCCCGGCAGGCATAATAAGTCAGAGACAGATCCGCTCATCCTTAGCCAGGTAGCGTTTACCCCTGAGGCCATGGATGGGCTTGGTGGTCATGGGAAGGGAGGGCAGGCTGGCGCAGCTGCTCCCGAGGGTGGAAGGCTGGCTAATGGCACCCCTCCCATGGGTGCAGCCTCCAAGGTCCCCGCCACACAGTCAGTGTGTGCCCGTGGCATGGTGAGGCAGCTGGCACCCCTGCAGGTGACCGACGGCTCCAGCAGCAGTGGAACTGAGTCCAGTGAGTCAGACTCTGAGATGCTGAGCACCAGGAGCCACCCCCTCGTGTTCGGTAACCCTGCAGTGCTGTGTTCCCCGTCCCTGCTGAGAAGCGGGGGGTCCTTGGCTGGGCTGCGTTTGAGTGAGGAACCGGAGGAGGATGAGTGAGGAGATGAGGAGGCAAGTCTTCAACCATGAGCAACCTGGGGTCATGAGACCAGGGTTTCCATGGAGACGATCTGTTCTAGTGACTCATTCATTGGTAGTCTACATTTGTTAGAGGAGGTTTTGTGCAGGCACATGTTCGAAGGGGCCTGCCTGACTTCTCAAATTGTTAAGAAAAACAAAAGTTCACACAAGTGGCTTGCTTTCCAGAAAAGGTGGACAAGATAAACATCAGTCCTAATGGCAGATTCCTAGGAGCTTGTTTATTTTGCTGGTTGAAGCCTAGGAAAAAACACTTTATTATGAATCTAGTCATGTGTATAGTGTGTTATATTTACATGGCAATTTCCTGTGTATGTCCAATTATGTATGCAGATCGCCCTCATGGTTGAGAGTTTGATCTGAAGCATCCTTGAGATTATAGGAAAGGGATCGGGTTCCCATTCTCCCCTTCTTTAAAAGGAGGGCTGCTTTTTCCATGCCTCGTGAAGTGAGGAATTGACACTATTCAAGGCCAAATGGAAATCGATAGCTAGTTGAGATTGTGTTGGTGAAATCATTAGTCAAGAATAGTGAGTATTTTAATGGGAGAATTTGGGGTTATTTCTGCTTCCCAGGCTTCTTAGGAAATACTAGAAAAGTTGTCAAATCTTCATGAGTTGTCATCTACCTGGGTTTCTGGTTTGGTTTCGGTTTGCCTTGATGGATCATATTGTTATGTGTTAAGACATACAGTTCTCCCTCTCAGAATTTCTTGCTGAAACTGAAATACTACTGAGCGGGGGTGCAGGGCAGAGTAACACCTTGAAATAGGCACCACTGTCACCAGTAGGTCAGCAAACTAAATGCCGGCCTTTGAATGTGGACAGCGTGGAGGACTGTTGTCCAGCACCGTTGCTGTAGCGTGGATTACAGTCAGTCCTACCAGTCACACTCTTAAGAACAGTATCCTCTCTTGGGAACAGTGATGCTTGGATGTTTTTTTGAGCCAGAAATAAAGAAAGCATAAGTAGAGAGAGATGGACTTCTTTTTAAATCTTGCCCACCAGTGTCACTGCCTTCACCCAGCAATCCTGCATTTTAGATTCAAGAGCCTGGTTTTCACTTGAAGTTTCTCTGCCTTAGCTGCATGTTGCAATTTCCTGAGATATTTTCAGAATTAGTGATGCCTGGCCCCTGACCCTAGAGATTTTGCTCTCATTGCTCTTGAGTGCTCCCTGAACTTCACAGCTGTTTGTATTGGGCAGCCAGGGTCACTTCTCACCCAGGCCTTCTAGAATCTAGTGGAATACAGGAAAAGTGCTAGCTAAATTTCTGGCTTGCTTGCAGAGTAAGAAAAATACCACAAATGAACTGTTTTTTCTTGATGCCTGTGATTTGTACTTTTCAGCCTTAGGTACTTTTTTTTAACAGCAACAACAAAAAGATAAATTGTAGAATAAAATTTTATAGATTCTAAGTAACTACAAAATTATTTTAAAAGAGTCCTAACGACGATAGTTCCCTGATACACCACCATGCTAGGGCCTCACTGGGCTTATCACGTGACCTGATCACAAGGGAAGAACCGAGCATGCTTAGGAAACCGAGTAGAATTTGGCAGCAGCATGGAAAATGAAGTATGCACTCACTGCATTCACAAACGATCATCTGTCCACATGAATGTCCAGAAGTCGGTTTTAGAGTCTGAACACTTAATCTGTTTTTATACAGACTTGTTTTGTTTTCCTAATCATTTATTTGAATCAAACTGATTGTTGGATAGTTTAAGAGTTGTTCATTGAAGTAGTCTATTTACGTCTTGCTTTAAATTTATGTCTTTAATAGAATCATAGAATTTTTAAACTGGAAGGGACCTCAGAGGTTCCTCTGGGCAAAGCTTCTTTTCTTGTTCTGAAAGAGTTAAGTGACTCTTTTTGCATAAGTGAAACAGCTACTGCATGACGAAGCTGAAACTGTAACCCGGTCTCTAGACTTCACTCTTCCAGTCTATGTGATATCTTGGTGCAATCAGAGCTTTTTGATCCAATATTTTAATTTTGGAGGGTCTTATATGAATTAATAATTAAAATCAGATGTGGAGACTAGTGATCAAGTAGACTTTACTTAGGCAATTACAGGCCATAATAGGTGGGAAGAACTACTCTTTTTTATATTGTGAGGGTTTTGCAGTTATAACACGTTTTTGCATAATCTATTCAGACATAGAAAACAATGTCAATTTGCTATGTGAGTGTTGAGTGAAGTGTGTTAAACAGAATCAAGTGTGGAATCCTGTGATTTACTTGTGAAAATGGTTTGTTCAAATGAATTTTTTTCCCTCGCATTATGCAGCAGTCTGATAATGAAATGCGATTGAGCGCTAGGTGTGAACTTACACAGCACATGACAGGAGTTGTCAGACATAAGCATCCCAAAGCAAAACACGCTCCAATCATCATTTCGTTTTGCTTTTTCCTGCAGCAGTGATTTTTATCTGAAGTGTTTCAAGAGCAGTTGATCAATGGCAGTATACTCAGTTCTGTATTGACAAGATTTTTCACTTTAAGAGTTTCTCATAGAGTTTTTCCCTCATTGGTTTTGTACCAGGCAAGCAACTCAATTTCTGCTTCTTGGCCAGTATTTACAAAAGCAGCAATCCTGGTGTAATAAACGGTGCTTATAGTTTGTTTAAAGGCTGTTTATCCTACATCCTGATGTGCTATGAGTAGTCACTACTTGCCTCAAGAGAAGCTTGTCCTATGCTAATAAAGATTCCATAACATTGGCCAGACTCCAGTTATACATTCTCTGAGCCTGGTAGAGCACATTTGCTGAGGCGATGGGGTCTCCCCACTGTCACTGTGAAGAGCTCCATCAGGAAAAGCCAGTAGCATCTCCTGTGCCATTCTCCATGCCTTCTGACGCATGGGAGACTCCAGTCCTCGGGTCTTTCCCCAGCCTGCAGATTTCATTCTAGCTTAAGAAGGACATGCATGTTTATGAAGTTGAACCAAGAGTGGAGGAAGGCCAGAGGGTGGGGTTGGGTGTGAGAATAGGAAGCAGATATTAGAGACTTCTGAAGGCATTCAGATTTCCGAAGGGTTTCCTGAGACCTCTCAACAAATCCTTCTAGGACAATAGCTAGTGTAGGGGTCTCCTGACTCAACAGGGGACCCAGGCGTTCGGATACTAGCCACCCCCTAGCTGCTCTGTGACATGGTATCATAAGGTTGTGAGTGGAAGACAAGCCCTATAGAAACATAAATCTTAAAGCCACTCTTGGCTATTCCCGGGCCTCCTTGCATTCATGTCTGTTGTTGGATGTTATTTCTAAATATGTAAATTTTAGACCCTTTCGTGGTTGCCTTTGCTGCTGCTTGTTAAGCGTAAAATAAAAACGCAAGAAATTCTTTTAGCATGAAGAAACGCATTTAATGAGTTCCAGAACTCCAAGTAAATGGCTTTAGCTCCTTTAACAGTCATCTGTATGCCATTTACAGTATTTTATTAGACAGGCATTTAATTAGAGGAAGTCTGCGGGCCAGATTCTTGCCTGCATGTGTGCTTCGTATTTAGGAATTTCTGATTCATCTCCCTCAATTGTGCCATGTGGCTTGCACTTAAAATGCAAGTAATTCTGATATTCTTCTCAAGAAGTTCTTTGAAGATGCAATCCAAACAACGTTGAAAAAGCTAGGCCTGCAAAACTGAAACGCAGCACGAGCCTCTCAAAATTTCCACCAAATCCACAAAGTCCAGTCTGCCCTGAATGTGCATCAGAAACTCAGTTTTTGTTATTAGCCCTGGAATATGGTTCCAGAAACAAAAATTTTGTTTTGTTGTCAAGCAGTTTCTAAAGGAAGAAACAATTTAAATATTAATCTGTCATTTTAAATGTTTAAACTGCCATGAATGTGCATATTGTTTCATACTTGTAATCAGTATTCACATGCTTTCAGTCCACTTTTTCCACTTAAAGCATTATTCCATATTTCAGTACAGAATGACTTTGGTGAAGCTGTTAGTGAGTAATTGGGTTACAGACAGACCCAGCCTTAAATTTAAAAATATAGGTTTCCCTAACTGTCAGGTTTATATGTTGGTTTTATTTGCTTCTATTTGGATTCCTTCTCTTTGCCTGGGACCTTATTCTGGTTAGCTAGAATTTTAAGAGCTCTCAAAGTTACATTCCCCAGAAAGACTCTTTTTCTCTGGACTTTTTCTTTTATAGGATATAAACATTTCTCCTCTGATGGCCATGGGCTAAACTGGCCTTTCTCTAGTTTGATAGTATGAGTCTATTCTGTTGCTACTAAATTTTATAAATTGAACTGCAAGAGTCTTTCTAGGTAATCCTAGAAATAGAGCAAGTTTCTTTGAACCATAGCCATTTATGCCTCGTGTTCCATTATTGGAACACTCAGCATGTAGGAGTTCCTTATATCTTACTGCGCAAAGTCATCGTCAAGAACTGATTACAAAAATTCAAAAAATTGCAACCTCAGGCATAAATTTAAAGAGGTGACTATTTTCAAATAATCCATTGCTACCATTTCCACTTAAATTGTTAGCTCTCTGATGAGTTTTACATTGGCTCTCTGTTAGCCCAACCCATAAGAGCATATGGAGGGAAAGGTACCTCTGAAGGACCTTCTCTGAGCAGCAAGTGATCAAAGACATTTACTCTGGCAACATTAAAGAATTCACTGGTGCTGGGTTTTTTCTTGTTAGTAAGTCCACCTGGTTCTGTTTAATTGAGTGAAACTTAATACAGGGAAATGGGGTTTCTAGTGAACACATGTGCATACCTCTAACAGTTGTTGGGATTTGAAATGAAGCTGTGACATTTAGGCTAAAAATAGCATGATACTTAATATAGCAGTTTTCTTTCTGTTAAAAAATAATGACAGAAAGAAAAATAAGTCTCTTTGATGATTTGGCCCAGAGTTGTAGGTGTCAAAGATCAGAAGCGGCCTGGTGCCACCTGTTTGGATATATCCTCGAAAAGGCTGCTTTGTCGTTTCTCAGAGTAACCTAGAGAGAGATTTCCAAGTGTTACCCCATGAATAGAAGTTGTAAATGCTGATTAGTGTGCAATATATGTGTTTGGGAAGTGGGGGAGGTAGCATCTTGCTTTTTGTGTTGTTTTGTTTTGTTTTGAGACAGAGTCTTGCTCTGTAGGCCAGGCTGGAGTGCAGTGGCACAATCTCGGCTCACTGTGATCTCTGCCTCCTGGGTCCTGGTTCAAGCAGTTCTCCTGCCTCAGCCTCCTGAGTAGCTGAGATTTTAGCTACTCAGGAATTAGCCCAGCTAATTTTTGTATTTTTAGTAGAGACTGGCTTTCACCATGTTGGCCAGGCTAGTCTTGAACTCCTGACCTCGTGATCTGCCTACCTCAGCCTCCCAAAGTGCTGGGACTACCGGCGTCAGCCACTGCACCCCAGCCTTTTTTTTTTTTTAAGACAAAGTTTCATTCCTGGTGCTCAGGCTGGAGCAATGGCGTGATCTTGGCTCACGGTAACCTCTACCTCCCAGGTTCAAGCAATTTTCCTCCCTCAACCTCCCGAGTAGCTGGGATTACAGATACCCACCAACACGCCCGGCTAATTTTTTTTTTATTTTTAGTAGAGATGGGGTTTCTTCATGTTGGTCAGGCTGGTCCCGAGCTCCCAACTTCAGACAATCCACCCACCTCAGCCTCCCAAAGTACTGGGATTGCAGGTGTGAGCCACTGTGCCCGGCTACGTCTTGCTTTGAAAAAAGTTTTTGCTTCATAAAATAAATAGCACATCACTCAAAAAAAAAAAAAAAAAAAAAAAAACAGGATGAAACCTCAAGCACAAGTAGAAGCTAGGGAAGAATTAGAAAATCTTTCCCTGGCCGGGCACAGTGGCTCAAGCCTGTAATCCCAGCACTTTGGGAGGCCGAGGCAGGTGGATCACGAGGTTAAGAGATCGAGACCATCCTGGTCAACATGGTGAAACCCCGTCTGTACTAAAAATACAAAAAATAAGCTGGGCACCGTGGCGCGTGCCTGTAATCCCAGTTACTCAGGAGGCTGAGGCAGGAGAATTGCCTGAACCCAGGAGGTGGAGGTTGCAGTGAGCCGAGATCGCACCATTGCACTCCAGCCTGGGTAACAAGAGTGAAACTCCATCTCAAAAATAAAAAAAGAAAATCTTCTGTCCCTGAAAGCTTTAAACATTGAATAGACTGATTTATTCAGGATGGTTTTGGTGTGGGTTGGCCACTCGTCGGCACTAGCCTGGAAACAGAGCCTTCAGCATCTTCTTAGCCCCGGGCATTTGAGGATTACTTGGAGTGGAGGCAGTGCGTTTGCGTCTTCATGAGGTCTCCATATCAGGTTACTCTGATTTGTCTTGGAGTGGCTTTCTGTTTGAAAGTAGGGAGGACTAAAAATCAACTGTTGCCACAGGATATCTGATCTCCATGAGTAGTTGCAAGCTGGTCTAAAGGGTTAGCTCTGCAGGGCCAGCACCGCTAATGCGGTCGTGGAAAATCATGCTGCAAGATACTTGAGTGTGCTGGTGGGGCCAGGTGCAGCAATTGCAGAATGTTGAGGAGCGAGGAGTAGTTAGAAATCACTGCAGCCTGGGTAAGCACCCAGACCAAGGATGCGAAGGGAGTGGGTAGGGGGAGGACCACCAGGCGGCCATGTGTGCGTGCAGAGTGAAAAGCATCGAACAGTGATTGGCTACTTTTGCGTGAGATGTGGAGGTGGTAGCAGCGTGCAGGCTTTGAGGGAGTGAATCTGCTTTATTAAGAATCAGGATTGATAGCTGGCTCTAACGTGGGGAATGAGAGAAAGGTCACTTAGGAGCCTGCAGTGGCATGGTGACCAGTCTGTTATTACTCATAGACAACCTTTTCTGGCTCACGAAACCAAGCTAACAACTCCTTTTTTTTTCTGGGCCTCAAAGTTCCTTTGTAGGAAGTAAAGCATTTGTCACTTTCCCTGAAGTGATTTCTAGAAAGACTGAAGATAGGTCTTCCGTAGTTAAAGATGCACACTGACTACTCACTCCAAAAGCACCAAGAATGGCTGATGGATAAATCCCTTACCCTTACCCCCATTTCTTACTCGTAAAGTTGCTCTGAAAACCTAACTAACCAAACCTCACCAGCTTGGCCTGTAGTAATAATCAGATTCCCTTCTGTTTTCTCTGTGTGTATATTTAATACTGTAGATAATATGTTTTATAAAAAATTTCTGATACACCAAATTAATTTGAAATAGAAAAGGCTGGGGACTTCATTCTCATATTTGTCATTTGTTTAATCAGTTTGGGAAAGCATTTTCCGTTGTTCCATTGTATGCAGTGTTTTGTCAGCATGTACCTGTCTAGGGGAAAAGGCTTTGTTTTCAGCGTTCTGTCTTTACCCTCAAAGCATGGTGTAGCTTCTGTTCCTGCACTGTTGGAGCACTATCTGATGTCTTTTTTTTTAAACACTGCTGAATACCAATTTGTACTTGGAATACCTCTTCCCTCTAGAATACAGTGATCCTGTTCCCCAAACCGCAAGCTTTCATGTGGAAGCATCCTAAGTGGTCATCCTGGGTAGTGCCATATTTCATTAAAGTGGGGAAAGAGGAGGTGAACTTTGCTCTTCCCACAAGGCCTGCACATTATACTTTGGGCGGTGCATGGGAGGAGGGGGCCTTGGAAGTGAGCAGGATCGCTGTAGCTAGAGGAGAGGTTGCATTGAAACAGAGCGCATCTGTGCTGTAGCTTACATGGAGAGCCCAGCCAGCCAGCCCATGGACTTGCCTTTGTGTTGTGAATAGAAGCATCTATTTAAATGGGGATAGAAACCTTTACCTATGTCATATCTATAAGAGAATTTCCCTTGTAGATATGTAGATATACATGTGTGTTGTTGAGGGGGAAGTAGATGGGACTGTAGAGAAGGCCTCGCCTGACTTGGTCCCAGTTGGCTTCTGATAGCTAGTGAGCTGTTTTTCATTTTGATGGGCACCTAACATGTAGGTTCTCACAGATGCTGTCTGGTTTCATCTTCTCTCCATGGCGGAAGAATGCAGTACATCACTAAAGCATGGGCTCATACCACTGGGAAGAATACTGGCTTCTCCAGCAACAATGAGCTTGGTGATTCTTTGAGCATGGAAGGCCAAACTCATATCACAGTATATGCACGGTATTAATATCTCTTGTTAATCTAAACTGAAGGGGCTTTTACTTGTCCTAACAGGTATCATGCTGTAAAAACTGTCCATTGTAACTGTTCTTTCCCACTGATGGCTGAAGCTTTGTCCTGAGTACAAGATGGTATTTTTCATTGGTATGAAGCACCATGTTCCCAACCCAAACACTGCCTCCATCACCACTACCACCACTACTATCACACCACCACCATCACCACTGCTGTCACCACCACCACCACCATCACCATCACCACCACCACCACCACCACCACACCACACCACCACCACCACCACCATACCATCACCACCACCACACCATCACCACCACCACCACCATACCATCACCACCACCACACCATCACCACCACCACCACCATACCATCACCATCATCACCATACCATCCCCACCACCACACCATCACCACCATCACCATACCATCACCACCACCATCACCATACCATCACCACCACCACCACCACCACCACCACCACACCATCACCACCATACCATCACCATCATCACCATACCATCCCCACCACCACACCATCACCACCATCACCATACCATCACCACCACCATCACCATACCATCACCACCACCACCACCACCACCACACCATCACCATCATCACCATACCACCACCACCACCATACCATCACCACCACCATACCAGCACCACCACCACACCATCACCACCATCACCATCACCACCATACCATCACCACCACCGCCATCATCACCATTACCATTACCACCACCACCACCATCACCGCCACACCAGCACCACCACCACCACCACCATACCATCACCACCGCCACTACCACCATCACCATTACCACCACCACTACCACCACCACCACTGCTGCTGCTGTCACCACCGTGTTCAAACAAAGCAGCATTCTCCCATCTTTTCCTCGTAAGAACAAGGTAGCCCTTTCATTTTTCCATTTGTGCATTTCAATTCTTTTTCTGCAAGTTGCATTGCTACTGCTTTTCTGAATTGCTTGATGATGAACTGTGAAGTTGATGCTTAGCTGCGTGTGAAACTTTTCTTAAAGGAACTGGGTCTAAGAAGCATGCATACATTACCCTCAGCAACCTCAGGTATCCAGAAGAGGACCACACTGCTAACATGGGTAATCCTATAACCTGGTTTTTCTTGTGGAACTTTGTAATTTCTGCAAAATACCAAGAGCTTTGCATATTCTACTGAGTGGGGCCCCAACTTAGATAAGATTATAGTGAGTCCTGTCTATTCGGGAATCTACCTGGTATTCAGCATAATACTGCTTTACTTTGATAACTGGCTTTCAAATTGGATAATCTCTAGAGAGGCTTCATTGTTTTCTCTTAGAGCTTATAAGATTTAAATAGAGCCTTTCAAGAAAATAGATGAAAACCTACATCTCTAATATATTTCCTACTTGGGCCTTTTGAGCATATTCTGGGCACGTAGAGACAAAACCTCCTATATTTTAGAACAGAATTAAAGAAGACAAATTATGGTAGATAAAGGGCACCTAGAAGGTTGCAAAATAAATAATTTTATTTGGGGGAATATTGAAGAAAAAGCATTAGATACTTTTTTATAATTGCACTTTAAAATTTTGGAAAAGAAAAATTGAGAATGCGATTGATATACTCAGTTTTAACAGTATTCTCTCAAATATTAGCTATTTATAAATTTCCTTGTCAGTTTTTCTAGTTTCCCCCTTTATAGGAAAAAATAATACCTATATAGTTAAAAACTGGAAACCAATTTAAAGAACAGGACAGATACAGTTAAGTACTAGAAATGCCATTTTTTTGCTTGAAAAATAGATTAGAAATGTTTTTCTGGGGGTTTTTCTTTTCCCAGAATCGTGTGAGTTTGTGTTTAAGGCTTGAATGCGGGCTGAGGAGGTACACGGTTATTAGGCAGCTCGTACGCAATCCCAAAGCGGGAAGAGAGGCCTGGCTTTGGCTCGGTGGCGGTGAGGTCTCCTCCCGATGCCTTTCAGCAGCTCTGCTGAAGCGCTGATCAATACGCTGCAAACCCAGCTTCCCCATACCGGCCAAGAGGGAAGAATGAGCATATTTGGAATTACGAAGATAGAACAGTGCAGGCAGTTTCTGGGCTGGGTGATCAATTGAAATTCATAAATATGGCAGTGCTAATTTGAAGTTCCATAATGGTTTGTGCCATGAGAATGTGTACATTTAAAAGGATTTTATATAGCGATTACTAGAAATGCCTCCCTGGAGAGTTGTGTGACTGGGGGCATTTTCTGTCTGAGGGGGCAGCAGAAATGCAGACCTCTTCTAGATGAGTGGCGGGGGTGGCGGGAGGGATCATGAAGTCCCCAGGAAGAGGTGAAGGACTTGAGAGCTGCTAACCTGACATCTAACCGAATACCTAAGAAAACGCAGGGTCATTTCAGAAAATAGGAAAAATAATTTTGAAGACATGAGAACCCTCCGCATGTGACTGATCTTTTTTCTAATCTCTTTAAACTTCTTTCCACCTATTGCCTTAATAACAGGTGCTTCCTCTTAGGGTCCCCCCAAATTATTTACCTTGAGCTCCCTAATGAAAGAAATTACTTTGCATTAATTTGTCATAAAGGGAGAAGTGCTAGATATACCAAGGCATTGATAATTTTGTGGAGTGGCAATGAATGTCAATCACAATTTCCTCTCCCCACTGCCCGGGGCTGTGCCTTCAAAGCAGGTGACAGACGGCAAGATGTGAGCAAGCTTTCTAATGCCGTGTAAATCACACCGGGCTCCTCTTACCTAACAGCAGAACCGTGTTGGTTTGCTCTTTTGTAAAATGGACTACTTCAGTGAAAATTGATTCCACGTAGTTCTAATAACTCTGTGACCTTGGACACTGGCTTTTTTTTAGACACAGCTCTTCACACCTGCTGGTGTGGACACAAGTTTGTACAGACTGTTGTCACACACCCTGGCTCAAAGTCAAAAGAGAATTTTAATTACTCATCAAGCTGCCAAATTCTACTAATTGCCCCTTGTCAGCGTATTTCATTAATTGCTGAAAAGTAAATGAGTTACATACTTTGTTTGGACCACGTCACCTACACATTTTCAAAGCCTCAGATTATTTATCTTGCAAGGAGAGAAGGGGCCTCTTCTCCACAGATGCAGCTCAAATTAGCAAAACTGAACTTTGAGTTTCAGACCTTGCCCTTCCTTAAAACTGCTGACAGATTTCTAGACCAGACTGCTTGATATTTATTGGCTTCTTGGTCTTGCTGTTTAAACACACCCATCACCCTTTCCTTCTTAGGCCCTATAAGCAAAGCTGGAGTCGCATCTTGGGAAAAGACAATTGACTACCCTAAGTTTGTCATCCCAAGTCTGCGTAGCGCATATAGAAAGCAGTTGTTATTGACATGTTTAGGCCATGTGAGTGACATGCAGCAAGCCTTCCCCCAGCAACCTGTGGGCTGATCCTGAGCTGTACCTTGAGGCACACAGGTGACCCCAAAGTCCCCACTCAGCCCTCTTTTCTGATTCCTGTCTCCTATGTAGCGCAGTGGGGATTCTTCAAAATCCAGCCGACTCTGAACCGTGGCCCGCCTTCTTGGCCGGGCAGGCTCTCTCCTGGAACCACAGTCTGCTGCCTCATTGCTTCAGCCTGCTCTGTCTCCTAAGTATGTGTTCCCAGGTGCAGTGCAGCAAGGGCAGTCGCTGTTGGCCTCTGAGAGTGGAGGTGGCTGTGTTGGGGTGTGTGTTCCCCACTTCTCCCCCGCCCCGAGTGGCAGTTCATTTCCTCTCTGTTGCCGATGCTGTCTGGGGCCCGCTACTTGCTATTTCCTTGCCTCTGCTCCCCTTCCAGCTAGCCTTCTAACTACCTTTTATTCTCGGCTCCAACTCTTTCAATGATGAGGCTTTTTCTGTTCCACGTCACTGCAAAGGCAAGGTCCAGCATGCTGTCACTTATAACTGCCTCTCCTGATCTCACGCACAGTGTGAGAGCCAAAGGTAAGCCCCGAATGTTGCCAGATTATGGTGAACAAATAAAAAAAGACTCTCCAACAGCAACTCACAAATGCATGCGATGTTTTAACCTCTAGACAGACTGCCAGAATTTCTTTTCTAATTCCTATTTATAGTGATAACCCTTTTCTTTATGTGATTCTTTTTTAAAAAAGAATAGTGTAGTACCTTGAAACGACTACAGTTCTAACTTGTTGTCACCATCTCTGTTTGACCAGCTCCCATTCCTTTGCAATTACTGTATTTAGTTGTGCACCAGTGTCAATAAAATTGACATTTGTGAAGCAATTTCTGGCCTTTTTCTCCGGGGTTTTCTGGGTCTGGTGGTGTTTCGGGTGATGGGGTCTTCTTCTAACACAAGACTTCGTTTTAGTGAGGTATATTATAAATGTGAGGATTTAAAAGCAGAGGGCTTTTTAAAATGTGAGCTTACCAAACCTGCCTTTTCCTCACATTTTCTACTCTTGTCATCCAAGGATCCTTGCACTGACCGGTGGTCCATGGGCAGGACACCTGCCTTTGTCACTCTCCAGGTACAGTGGTTCTTCCTCCACTGTGGTGGTGCCGGTGACTGGCCAAGCTGGCCCCGCGGGTGGGGGCTGGTGGTGGTTTCTCCAGGGTTCCTTTCACTGGGATCGAACTCACTGCCCTTACTTCATCAGCTCCATTCTGGGTAGGCGGTTGTATCTTGTGATCCCAGAATGCACATGTGTGACGCCAGAGGGTGAGAACAGATGACAGGAAAATGGGGGTGTTCCCAGAAAACCCCCTTCACCTTTCCCCCGGAGACCTTTAGTGTACCAAGTAGCAGCGAGCCTGAAACTGTAGACTAATTGAGAAAGCGCTGTCTTTTCGTACCGTGACAGTAGACAGGACTGCAGGTTACTTTAACTTTGCTTACCTCATACGAGCTCTAGCAAATCTGCTTTAGAAGTACTTATGTATGTGTTAGGCAAAAACACTCAGGTTAGGTTAGAAGCATATTCTGAAACATCCCATGTAGCTTCAGTGGGTTGAGATATGGATATTTGCAAAAGTATATTGGCAAAGAGCGTCCTGCACACATCATCTCCCTTGGCTGACTCATAGCGGGTAACATACACATTTTCATATTATTTACTATGGTATCCTTGCACGAGGACTCATTGGTGTCCTGTCATTTTTGACTCATAAAGGGAAATTGTGGTAATATAATGACCTCTGGTTTTGCATGTTGAAGTGATCGCATATGCCTGTAATGTGATGCTAGTGTTTCTGTCCCAAACAGTGAGAGACATGGAATGACATCACCAGGTATAACAAGCTTGCTTCTGTTCTTTGTAGAATGGGGAGTTAGTTGCTTGACCTTTCTCTTAGCTGTGACCATTGTTATGGGACGTAGTGTGTCCTAAGTACCCCAGTCGCATAGATGCCTGTTAGTATAGTTCTATTTTCTAATCATTTTCCCATGTCTCATTGTGACATAGACACTGTCTTTCTTGAGTAATTCTTAGAAATAAGCCGTAGCTGGGAGATGAATTTCCTAATTTGGGTTACACTATGCTTTTAAGCTATTTTAATTGCTGTCTAAGCAGAGTTCTCTGTCTTATAATTAATTACAGAATGAAGCCTCCATTGAATTATTCATACTTTGGTATCTTTATTAAGGCAGCTTTGACTTAGGGAAAAAACTAGAAAATAATCGCTTTCAGTTTGCCATGGTGGGTAGTCAAAGTTCTTACAATTTGTAAAAGGTGAAAGTAGTGAATAGAAATCAGGTCCCAGAAAGAATTACTTTTTTTTTCTTTAAAACCTCTCATCCCCAAACAGGCTCCCTGACTGGTAGCCCTCACCTTTCAGAGCTGTCCGTGAACTCGCAGGGAGGAGTGGTCCCTACCAACGTGACCTTGTCTCCCAACCTCAGCCCTGACACCAAGCAGGCTTCTCCCTTGATCAGCCCACTGCTGAATGACCAGGCCTGCCCCAGGACGGACGATGAGGACGAGGGCCGGAGAAAGGTACAGGGCCGAGGGCTCACGTGTGCCTGTGGTTGTGTGTGCACGTGTGTTTGTGTGTATGATTTTTAAAAATTGGAGTAAAATTAGGTCAGGCATGGTACCTCACACCTGTAATCCCAGAACTTCGGGAGGCTGAGGTGGGTGGATCATGAGGTCAAGAAATCGAGACCATCCTGGACAACATGTGAAACCCCATCTCTACTAAAAATACAAAAATTAGTCAGGCATAGTGGCACATGCCTGTAGTTCCAGCTACTTGGGAGGCTGAGGCAGGAGAATAGCTTGAACACGGGAGGCAGAGGTTGCAGTGAGGTGAGATCACACCACTGCGCTCCAGCCTGGGCGACAGAGCAAGACTGTGTCTCAAAAAAAATTGTAGTAAAATGTACATAAGAGCAGAGGCACCATGTTAGCCATTTTCAAGTGTATAGCTTGGTAGCATTAAGTACGTTCATGTCGTCATGCCACGGTCCCTTCCATCCATCTCCAGAACTTATTTTCCCAAACAAACTACATCTGTTCATCACTAACTCCTACTTCCCTCTCCTGCCAGCCCCTGGCCCCCCCATTCCACTTTCTGTCTCTATGAACTCGCTTACTCTAGGGAACTCATATAAGCAGAAGCATTCAGTATTTGCCCTTTTGTGACTGGCTTGTTTCACTTTGCATAATGTCCTCGTGGATCATCCTTGTGTAGCTCAGGTCAGAACTAGCCATTTGAGGGCTGAGTGATGTCCTGTTGTGTATAAACCACACTTTGTTATGCATTCCTCGGTTCCTGGACACTCCTGTGGTTCCCACCTTTTGGCTGCTATGAACATGAGTGTCCAGGTATTTGAGTCTCTGCTTGAATCCTGTCGTTGTATACTCAGCAGTGGAGTCAGGTGGACTCCTATGAGAAGTGGGTAAAATCGCAGACAACAGGAGACCCCCTTGTACTTATTGTTTAAAGAGAAAGTAAAGCTGGAAGGCTGGCCTGCTCCATGGTGACGGTGGCTGCCCACCTAACTGACAGCCACCAAGGGAGTTCAGGCCCATGATGCCACCAGTTGACCTCACCCGTGTCCCTTCAGATCCAGCTCATGTGTTCCCGCAGTGTGACTTCCGTGTCATGAACGCCAGCACCACAGCAGATGTAGGACGAGACAGTACCTTTCTCTGTATTTCTTTTGCCATTTTTCTAATTTCCTAAAAGGAAGTCCTTTTGCTGATGGTAGGAAGGAAACCTTCCTAGACTATATGCTCATCATGGAACTCTATTATCTTAGCCTAGCTCCTCCTAACACAGAGAGAAGAGGAATTCTTATTTATTCTGTTAACACAAAAAGGAGACACAAAGGAGAATAAGTAAGAATTTTATTTCTCTTTGATCCCAGTTAGTAATATGTCACTTTAAGCAGGACATTCTTCGAGACTTATACTCAAAAATGATTGTTGTGCCTTGTTTCTTTCGATGGATTTTGCAGAGATTCCCAACTGATAAAGCGTACTTCATAGCTAAAGAAGTGTCTACCACCGAGCGGACGTATCTGAAGGATCTTGAAGTCATCACTTCGGTATGTGCAGTATTTCCCCAAAGCATTCAGTTACATAATTTATCTCAGTTAATACTCAGGGTACAGGAGAAGCTGGAGCTAATTAAATGCTGGATTCCCTGACTTCAGTTGACAGGACTATGGCCCTAGGGTATAGAAATTAAATGCTCATAGTACATTTAGTTGGGACTATACGCCAAAGCACTTTTCATAATGGTGACTTTCAAGTGCAAAAGAAGGAAGTTCCTAAGGTAGAGAAAATTAAAAGGAAACGTTTTACTGTCTCTGTGCACCAGTCCAGAACATTTTGTGTTTTGCCAAGTACAACTTGATTTTTGTTCATGGGAGAGCTCAGAGGTGAAAAGGAGATTAATTTTATCTTTGATAATAAATTGAGCTGTGTCAGCAAAATCTGCCAGAAGACTGCCTTTTATTATTTTAATCAGTCCTGCTCAGTCTTGGAAACAGGTTCAGAGCGCTGCAGATGTCTTCCTGACCCCCGGATTCCGGGAAGGAATTAGCCAATGGGAGGGAATTGGGATCACTGAGTTTCTGTTGCTCTGGGCTATGGATTGCATTAGGCCCTTGACGGGTGCCCAGTACGCGTCATGAACCCAGCTCACCTCAGCGACAGGAGTGGCTTTGTATGAAGGCCGTGGCTTTATTCCTGGGTTTGGCCACATTCATGCCCAGCGATTTTATTTTTTGCTTTCTATTTTTTGAGACAGAGTTTCGCTCTTGTTGCCCAGGCTAGAGTGCAATGGCAAGATCTCGGCTCACCACAGCCTCCACCTCTGGGTTCAAGTGATTCTCCTGCCTCAGCCTCCTGAGTAGCTGGGTCTACAGGCATGCGCCACTACACCCAGATAATTTTGTATTTTAGTAGAGATGGGGTTTCTCCATGTTGGTCAGGCTGATCTCGAACTCCCAACCTCAGGTTATCCACCCGCCTTGGCTTTCCAAAGTTCTGAGATTACAGGCATGAGCCACCACACCCAGCAATGCCCAGCAATTTAACAAAGGAACAGAGCTGGAAGTTCTTAAAGGAATGAAGCACAGCATATTCAGTGGTCACACATTACTGGTTCCCTAGCGAATCAGCCAGAATGGAGGTTTTGATTCAAGTTGTTACCCATTTAAGAGATTTCTCCTGTCTTAAATTATCAATGGGTAGCAAATTTCAGAAAGCAGTTAATACTGAGATGGGCACTTCTCACCCCATCTAAGGAAAGAAAGGGGAAGCAGAAAGGCCTGGGCAGCCCCGTGTTCCTGAAATGCCAAGAAGCTGGGAGGGAAGCCCTGGGTCCTCCTGGTGCGTTTGGCCGCAGTGTGACTTCGGGAGATGTGCAGACACTGGTCGACGGTCTTCGCACCTGTAAGTGTGCTGTCTTCTTTTTTCCAGTGGTTCCAGAGCGCAGTGAGCAAAGAGGACTCCATGCCAGAGGCACTGAAAAGTCTCATATTCCCAAATTTTGAACCTTTGCACAAATTTCATACCAGTTTTCTCAAGGAAATTGAGCAGCGCCTCGCCCTGTGGTGAGTACATCTCTGCGTCACACCACACTTCTCCCCCCTTTCTCATGTTATTTTTGTGGTGTTCTTGGTAAGCAGCGGGCAGCCACAAGGATGAGAGGCAGGAAACTGGCTTAACACAAGCCAAACTTCGGATGATTTTCAGTTAAATCCTGCATCGTTTAGATCTCATCTGCAGTTTCTATCCATCCTTCAAGCTGGATATTTTTCCTCTTAACGATGAGTATATGGTTATAACAAAATAAAGATAGCCGTTACTTCTGGAGGACAATAGGGTTTATAGAGTAGGGACTTAGGAAGGCTTGAAGGGTGCTGGTCACATGTTACTGGTGCTGGCCTTAGAGTTATTTATGCAGTACTTATGTGCCTCTGCAGCTTTCTGTATTCTACAGTGTTTAAAAAGTGCTCTGAAGAGCAGATCTATGTAGCGTGTGCATACGTGTGCACACACACACGTACCTTACCTTGCGTTATCCTAAGAATCTGTTTTAATTCATGAAATGCCATTTGAACAAAGCCATCAATGGATAAGTAAAATAATAGAAACACTCTCAGTGTCCATCAGTAGCAGATTGGTTAAACATAACATAATCTGAAGTCTCTCCATTAAATACCAAGTGAAACATAAGTGTGAGAGAAGAGGGAGGCACAAAAAAAAAATAGGAAAAGCTTCGTGGACTGTCACATGCAGAATCTGCCACACCTTTATCTAAAAGAGAAGGTTTTGTAGAAAATTCCTATGGCAGTTTTTTAAAGACAGTTCTCTGTAGACAGACACGTGGGGAGTTGATTGTCTACTAAACATGCGTTTGAAAAATGCCAGGAGAAGATAAGAAAAGGTTGTTGGCAGGAATAGAGGCCGTTCCGTGCTGGCTCCTCACTAGTGGTGAGGATTTGGTTTGGAGTGGCCTCGGGGCCCTCAGTGACCCTAGGCCCGAAGGAGGCCTGTGTCAGGTTGTCTTGCCTCAGGTGATCCCAGGCTTTGGCATCAAAGTGTCAGTTTAATAGCTAAGCAAAGCTGCTCTGTGTGTTGTGAAGCCAGTTTGCCGGGGCCAGCCGGGGCTCTCTCATCCCCCTAAGTGATGTCCGGCCTTGTACACTTTTTATACGTGGAGTTCTCCTTCCCTTGAGAGAAGGAGGTGGCAGGCGTCACTAAGGGGCCCCAGCGGGGAGAGCACCGCCAGAAATGGGGAAATAATAGGTACAACGTCATCCTCACTGGAAAGGGGAAAAATTGAAAATGCCACGTTAGCAAGAGTCTTGGTATTATGAATAGAAGAGAAATGCCACTTTTCAAAATTAAAAATAAAACTTGGCCAGGCACAGTGGCTTATGCCCGTAATCCCAGCACTTTGGGAGGCTAAGGCAGGAGGATCACTTCAGGTCAGGAGTTTCAGAGCAGCCTGGGAAACATAGCAAGACCCCATCTCTACAAAATAATACTTATTTGATTAGCCTGGCATAGTGACGCATACCTCTCCAGCTACTGGAGAGGCTGAGGCGGGAGAATCACTTCAGCCCAGAGGTTGAGTGCTGAAGGCTGCAGTGAGCTATGATTGCGCCAGTGCGCTCCAGCTTGGGCGACAGAACAAGACCCTGTCTCTAAAATAAAAATAAAAATTCTGCCGGATGCAGCTTGACCTTCCCAAGCCTGACCGCGGACCTTTCGCGTGTGTTCTGCCTTGTATCTCATCATCATTCATACAAAGTTGAATGATGTTGTCATAATGGGTCAAAGACCTTAACTCTGGAGAACCCATTGGGCGGTTTGTTCTCTGGCCAGCGAGACGTGTGTTAACATTGCCTTAGGTAAATCTTGTGGAGGCTCAGGATATGTTGAGCTGGCATCACTATAGCAGTCTCAGTGCATGTGGCAGTTGATTTAAATAAGATTGAAAGGCCACACACAGGAAATGTCATCAGTGTGCAGTACCTGAAAGCCCATCCTGGCGGCTTTGGCCGGCTCCTACATCGGAGGGCGCCACCAGAGAGGAATGCAGAGAGCTGTCTAATACGACTCATTTTAGGAGTAAATGCCATCCATAGAGCTTTACCTTATCTGTGAAAGAGTATTTATTGAGTTGCTTAAAAGGCAGTAGATATAATTTCATTCCCAGAGGGTTTTCAGTAGAGTATCTTTCTAAGATCATAATTTAATCCATGTTTTAGAGAAATACACCAGAAGTATGTAAAGGACTCAGAGCTAGAGAGAAAGAAGACAGTCAGCGAGCAGCTCCATCCATGGGACCTGCAGTGGCCTCGGAACAGTAGACCCAAACCAAATACCCGACACTGCCCAGGGATCCATGAAAGGGCTGCAGGGAAGTTCCGCTAATCAGTTACTCAAGAACACGATGAGGAGGACCTAGTGCGGCAGGAGGTCCAAGGGAAGAAGGCTGTGCGTGGGTTTAGTGTGAGCCAACGGACCAGCCCGGAGAGAAACCAGCGTCTCTCTAGATCCGTACCTCTCAACATCTCAACATCGGCTACTCATCAAAATCACCTCATAGCCGGGTGTGTTGGCACATGCCTGTAATCCCAGCTACTCAGGAGGCTGAGGCAGGAGAATCGCTTGAACTCGGGAAATAGAGGTTGCGATGAGCCGAGATCGTGCCATTTGCACTCCAGCCTGGGCAAGAGCGAAACTCTGTCTCAAAAAAAAATCAGCTCTAGCAAACCCCTAGCCTCATTATATCAAAATCTCTGAGTAGACCCAAAGTATTGGTAGGTTCTAAACTTCCCAGGTGATTCCAAAGTGTAGCCAAGGTCAAGAACATGTGCCCTAAAATGCCTCATTAAAAAGAGCCCAGTACCTGGAAGAGGATGGCCCCTTCCAAATTCAAGACTCAGCACTCTTGGAGAACACAGCACCAAACTCAGCCTTCACACGTGAAAGGGGCTGAGAATGCGTTCCATTAAAACAAAATGATCGAGGGAACGAGGCATTCGACCTGGATGAGAAAAGGCTTTAGGAAGCACGACGGTTCCCATCGCATACCTGCAGGCTGGTCATATGGCAAAGGGCATAAGCATCTTAGTGGTACCAGACGACAAAATGGAAACAGCAGAGTCAGTTTCCAAAGAAGCACAATGTCTTAACACAGGGAAAGATTCCCTAAGCCTAAGTGCAGGTGGCCGTGAGAGTCTGCCTTGTGAGGTCATGAGCTCCTTCACCCCAGGGGTTCTCCAGCGGAGACTGACTGTCATGTCCAGATGGGATTTATCTGTGGAGTAAAACCCCAACCTGAGGCAGGGCCTCAGGGTCACTGGGCTTGGGAACTGGAGGGGACTTTGAAAAATGCAGATTGCCAGGCCCTCTCCAGCTCTCTTGGATCAGAACTTTAGGAGTGAGACTCGGGAACCTGTGTTTTTTAAGGACTTCAGGACGATCATGCAGCATGACCTGACCCTGACCCTGCAGTGCCTCTGACAGTCCTAACATTCTGTGATTCCTGGTTTGCATGTCACAGACTAGTTATAACTCTCGTTTCTTCAGTCTACAAGCAATGCATGAAGGAATACACAAAGGAATGAACGAAGTGGGAGTGTGAGTGTGTGTCAGGCTTTGCTCATGGGGGACTTGTACTCTCAAAGGAGGAGGCGGGCACATAGGGCACAAAGGGCCAGGTCCTCTGACAGGTATGGGTGTCACATCCAGAGTGGGCATGGAACGTCACTGCCAGTTCTGTCCCGGAGGACACACATGGGCCATCATTGCCTGTGCAGAACAGGCAACCCCCGGGCTAAATATATTCACTGAGAACAACGGATCACAGGGAGGTTTGTTAGGAAAGGATTCATGCGGGGCTACTGACTCTGCCTGTGCGTGTGTTCGTTGCCTGTATATGTACCTCTACTTTTCCTCACATTGCTGTGATACAGGAAGCATGAGTTGGCTCCTGTCGATTGGGATGGGTAAGATCCGAATTCGAGGTCTCACCCCCGCTGCGGGGCTGCGTTCAACTGTAGGTGTGGGCCTTGTGGAGCCGCATTTCCTCCTGGGCGAAACATGGATGCCGTCTCCCATGCAGGGCTGATCTGCAGATGGCACAGTGTCTAGAAAGGGCTCAGTGTACTGCAAAGCACAGAAAGCAGAGAAGCTGATCTTTTTAAAACAAGTAATAAACTTCTTATTTGAAAATAATTCCAGAGAAAAGTTGCAAGGCGGTAGTGTTTCTGTGTGGTCCGCACCTGTCCTCTCCCCAATCACATCTTAGGTCGCCATGGGAGAGTCATCAAAACTGAGAAAACAGCGTTGGTCCGTTACATTAACTGAACTCCAGATTTTATTCCATGATAACATCTTCAGTGATTATCATTAGTGGAAAGACATCTAGAGTATCACATGCAACAAAAGCTCCCAGAATTTGGTACATAGTGGTCTAGTGACTGGGACTGCAATATGCTTCCTTCAACAGTGGGGAAATTACAGGGCAGAAAAAGCCGCAGCAAGTTTTCCGGAATGATTAGGCTGAAACTCAGTTCAGCAAACACACCTGCCCTTGTCCAAATGTCACCTTCTCCTGGGTAAACACACCTGAGAAGGAGATGGATGCCCCAGGCCTGCTTCGTGCTGGCAAAGCCCACGCTGCCTGCTTTCTTCAAAAACAAAGAAACTGGTTTGGTGAGTTCTAATAACTTCAGGAGTCATTTTCTTTGTGAAAGCAAGCACAGTTTACTCAGCTGTTCAAATGCATTCAGAGAAAGCCACTTATAACCTCTGGCATGCAGTCAGGACTCCCAAATGCCCCGAAGTGACTGGCATAGGCTGAGTGCACGGTGGCCAGCTGGGTCCCCCAAGACGGGTGGCAGGCCTGCTTTGCTGCAGAGTGCCTTGGTAGATTCTGCAGGGTCCGAAATTCTGCTGATGAGCCAACCGGGAGCTTGGAGACGGTGAGCAGTCAGTTGTCAAAGAGGCCCTTGAAATCGGCTATAGGGTGCACAGTTTTCATGGAGGATCAGCTGCATGCTTTAGGAGGAACTTTGGCCAGAATCCTGGCATGGCCAGGAGGACCAGACTGACTGAATGTTGAGATCTCACTGGGCGCCCAGGGCTCTGCAGGACAACAGGGAAGAAGCGGGAGGCCGCCTGGAGTTTTGAACATGGTCAGCTCAGAGGATGGTGATGAAAATGGGAGGGAAATCAAAGAAGCCAGGAAGAAAGAAGCATGCAAGCCTAATAAGGGAAGGTGAGCTTGCTTTGGGAACAGTAATTTTGAGGGTCCCCTAATATTGTGCTTCAGACAGTTGGAAATGTGGGTCCCAGGCTTCGGAAAGAAACGAGGCAGAAAGGTGTAGGTTTGGAAGTTATCCACAAGAAGCATCAGATCTTCAAGGAAGAGAACATCGAGAGGAAGAGAGCTGAGGGTAGAATCTTCTCGACTATACCTTTATGGCAGCTTGCTTTCCATAAACATAGATCATGGCAGCATAAAAACCAGCAAAGGAAACCGAAGAGGCCACCAGGAGTTTGAAAAAAAAACAAAAAACAAAAATTGAACACATAGGAGTTGGAGGGTCCAAAAGACAGCAGGTCTTGGAGACTGGCAGCCAAGGAGGGCAAGGATGGTTTGAGGAAGGTAGTTCCTGGTGTATAGGAGCAGGGGTGAGAGATGTGAGAAGGGCATCCTGAAGGATGGGAGGTCCCTCCAGAGCAGAGAGGAGGCTGTTTCAGGGATGGGACACTTTCGGAAGCTGCTGTCAGCGGGGAGCAGTATTGTGTTGCTCTGACACCAGATGGCTGAGCGAGGACTGAGCAGGTCAGAAAACTGTTTTCCTGACCTGAAAAGTGGAGCTTTTCATCTTTATAGAAGCACCAGTGAGGCTTCATAGAACAAAATGAATTAAATACTCTTCTTATTCTCCCAGCTCTCTGAAGCTTCAAGTGTTTGTCCTAGGTATCATTAAAAGAAAAATCATGACTGGGCATGATGGCTGACGCCTGTAATCACAGCGCTTTGTGAGACCGGGGCCAGTGGATCCCTAGGTCAGGCGTTCGAGACCAGTGAATATAGTGAAACCCTGTCTCTACTAAAAATAAAAACTAGCTGGGCGTGGTGGTGTCTGCCTGTAGTCCCAGCTACTTGGGAGGCTGAGGCAGAAGAATTGCTTGAACTGGGAGGCAGAGGTTGCAGTGAGCCAAGATTGCAGCATTGCACTCCAGCCTGGGCAACAGAATGAGACTCCGTCTCAAAAAAAAAAAAGAAAAAAAATCATATAAACGTTTCTCAAAAAACTAAGCACATAATTACAGTAGGATCAGGCAGTTCCACTCCTCAGCATGTGCCCAGAAGAACTGAAAGCAGGAACTCTAGCAGATGCTCATACATCTGTGTTCATAGCAGCTTTATCCGTAGTAGCCAAAAGGAAGAGGCAGAGCTTTCTTTTGGCTACTATATCGAGTGTCCATTGACACCATTCCTTAGGCACGCGTATGACGGAATATCCTTTTATTCATTTGTATTAGTTTTTTAGAGACAAAGTCTCGCTCTGTTGCCCAGGTTGGAGCGTAGTGGTATCATCATACATCACTGCAGCCTTGAACTTCTGGCTTCAAGTGATCCTCCTGCCTCAGCCTTTCAGAGTGCTGGGATTATAGGCATGAGCCACCACACTTGGCCTTGTTTCCTTTTTAAACATGAGTAAAATTCCATGTTCTGTTTTTTCTGGTTTTTTAAAAATTTTTAATGGAGTCTGCCTACATTGCCTAGGAAGGAGTGCAGCGGCATGATCTCGGCTCAGCTCACTACAACCTCCAGCTCCTGGGTTCAAGGGATTCTCCTGCCTCAGTCTCCCAAGTAGCTGGGATTACAGGTGTGCACCACCATGCCTGGCTAGTTTTTGTATTTTTAGTAGAGAAGGGGTTTTGCCATGCTGGCCAGGCTGATCTTGAACTCCTGACCTCAAGTGATCCACCCACCTTGGCCTCCCAAAGTGTTGGGATTATAGGTGTTGAGCCACTGCACCCAGCCAAATTCCATGTTCTTAAGCATAGCTAGGAGCTAGTTTTTCTTCGATTTTCTGCCTTATTCCTGACTAGGTGGCCCACAGTGCTTTGAGAGCAGGCTGTTTCCCTGAGGAAACTGAAACAGTTTCGCCAACTGCCAGAATTGCAAATGGGTTTCTACTAGAAGACACAGGTGAAGGCGCTTTTTGGGTCACTTGAGGAGCCTAACACGTCTCTTCTCTTCTAATGCATTTTAATATGTGCCCTGTTGACAACAGGAATGATGCTGGGGCTCACCTGGGTGCTGTCAAACCTGCCCATGACTGGGTTGTCACTGTTGATCCTCTTACTCGACTTGACCTGGTGGTAAACCTCAAGAAGGCAAGAAAGAAGCCATAGCTTTGAGCATGCTAAGAATGTAATTGACAGACTTGAGGGTGGCTAAGAGTGGGAGGGCTTGTCTTCTGTGCTTCCTGCGACTGCCGAGGGCGCAGCGCCCCCAGCCCATTGAAGAGGTCTCTTGCACAAATGTCGTCTTGACAAGTGGGCATGTGAATTAATGCTAAGATTAATGGGACTGTAATGAAAAATCCACATATATCACATGTGGCTGATACATATGTCATATATGATATATTAGAATGGGTGCAGTGGCTCACGCCTATAATCCCAGCACTCTGGGAGGCCAAGGCGGGTGGATCACCTGAGGTCAGGAGTTTGAGACCAGCCTGGCCAACATGGTGAAACAGCATCTCTACTAAAAATATAAAAAGTAGTTGGGCATGGTGGCAGGTACCTATAATCCCAGCTATGTGGGAGGTAGAGGCAGGAGAAACACTTGAACCCGGGAGTCAGAGGTTGCAGTGAGCCAAGATGGCACCACTGCACTCCAGTCTGGGTGACAGAGCAATATATATACATTCTGTTACTTTGGCTAATTTGTTTGCTTTTGGAATGCAGCCACCCTCCCCGCCCCATATATTAATGTAGGATCCGTCTGTTCCCACTTACTCATTTCACACTATGCTTTTCACGTACATAGACACAGAAACATACACAATTTCGTGGTTTTTTTCCATTTGGAATCATGGAGACTGCAGGGAATAGTGAGGGCGAGGATGCGATGTTGGTGTTGCAAGTGAAGATTAAGAGGCTTCAAAAGAAAGATGTATTTTCGGGGCTGAGCGCGCATTGAAAGGGAGCCGGGGACAAAAACTGGCCCTCGAGCTCGAAGCTGCGCCATTGGCTTCTGTGCTCTGGGGAGAGAAGGGGAGAGCTGGGTGAGGAGGAGTAGGCACGCTTGGATTTACGTTGGCACTTGGGATGTGCAGCATGCCAGTCACTGCCTGCTTTCCCCGGTGAAGGAATCGCCCTGGGCCCTTCGCCACAGGCTGGGCAAATGTTACTGCTTTCCAGAAAACACGCCCTCTGGGAGGGAGCCCACGCCCTGTGGCTCGTGATGCTTCCAAGGAGAGTTGGGAGATTTTATTGCCACCAAGGTCAGCAGCACAGTGTGGACTGTTTCTCTGACGTCCTAAATAGGTTTTATGGTGACCCTGTACTGGGGAGGTGACAAGGAGGGCAGAGTAGCGATTTATCCTGGCCGGCTTTGCCCCTGCCTGCAACGACAGCCTTCGAAAGTGTTTCCCGGCAGTCAGAGGCAGAACTCATGGTACAGGTGTCCTTCTGCCTCCTCTCGGGGGGATGATGGGCAGAACACTCGCAGTCCACCCTTGGAGACAGCCTTGCTGTTGGTCAGCGGCCCACCCACAGAGAAATGGTCATTTTCATGTCCTTTTCCTCTTCCTTGCCCTCAGCCCGTCTGCTGCTGAGTGGCTGACCAGCTCACACTGTGGTGAATGACGTACTGATAAGAGGTCAGGACCTGAAAATTCACCATGTGTGGGTGTGTGTTCAGTCGTTCGCTGAGGTGATGTGCAGTTGCTCCTGGGAGTAAGGCAGTCACATCGCTCAGGTCAGAATCGAGCATCCAGGCAGCTTCTTAGCAGACTTTCCATGGTTTTCCTAAGGGAAATTGTCAAAAGAATTTTCATCTTTGTTGCTGTGTGATAATTACACAGGCAACAAATATGTGGCCCTGCCTTGCCGACAAGGACCCCTTTCTTGTGAGGTTAACATCCGGAGGACGTCGTGGAAGAGTTATAATTACTTTTTCACGTTCTTGATAATACAGTGACCTTTTAGCTGTTCATAATAAAAGGAACACTTCGGCTTTATGGATGCGGAGGCCGTGACATGTAGAGGAAGTAAAACCATGAGGACATTTCTAGATGGGCAGCGGGAATTTGGATTTTGTCCCTAGTCCCTGGGGCTATGTCCTGTGTATTTGGACCCAAGCAGGGCTGGGACTTGCTGTGGGAGCTGGGGTGGGGACAGGATGGGATGAGAAAGACAGATGCACCTGTACTGTTTGCAGTGACTTCACAGGCCCAGCCTGTACTCACGTAGAGCTGAGCCCCTTTACATGTGGGGATCTGTGTCTTCCCAGCTGCACAGGGGTCTCATGTTGCCAACCCAGAGCCATCTCTACCGAGAAAGATGCTGGGGACTCAGAGAGACATGGATGTGGGAAGGACGCTTCTTTCAAGTTTGGAGTTTTAACATCAGTAGATAATACATAGTTGGCAAAAGAACAGAGAAAGTGAAATAGATGACATTTGGCTCATTCCCCACCACCCTTGCCCAGCGTCCTCTTCCCAGCACTTCATTTTCTCTTGGGTAGGGGTGCGTCTATGAGAGAGGAGGTTGCTTGTTACTGAGGGAAGCCAGAAATCCTCCACGTTTCTTCCCCTGCAATCCAGACTCGCACCTTGATATAGAAATGATGTCATTTGAACTCAAGTCCGTATGTCTGTGTGTTCTCAAATGGCAGATTCATTCAAAAATTCTGGGGCCAGTTATTTAAGTTCCAGATAACGAGGCCAGGCACTGTGGCTCATGCCTATAATCCCAGCACTTTGGGAGGCTGAGGCGGATCAGGCCAGCTTGGACAAAATAGTAAGACCCCATCTTTTTTTTTTTTTTGAGATGGAGTCTCGCTCTTTTACCCAGGCTGGAGCGCAGTGGCACCATCTTGGCTCACTACAACCTCTGCCTCCCGGGTTCCAGTGATTCTCCTGCCTCTGCCTCCCAAGTAGCTGGGATTACAGGCACATCCCACCCATGCTAATGTTTCTATTTTTTAGTAAAGACAGACTTACTACCAAGTTGGTCAGGCTGGTCTCAATCTCTTGACCACGTGATCCACCCGCCTCAGCCTCCCAAACTGCTAGAATTACAGGCGTGAGCCACTGTGCCTGGCCCCCATCTTTACAAAAACAAAAAAATTAGCTGGCATGATGGTACAAGCTCTAGTGGCTACTCACAAGGCTGAGGCAAGAGGATCCCTTGAACCCAGGAGTTTAAGGCTGCAGCGAACTGTGATGATGCCAACATACTCCACCCTGGGTGACAAAGCAAGACCCCATATCTTTAAAAACAATTAAAAGGGAGGGAGAGAATTTGGTGTTGGAAACAAGATTCTAAACTCTGGAGCATCTTGTGTTTGAGATACGAGATGTGGAGTCATTCACATGGTGTGCTTTGTATGGTCTAGAAACACAGTACCTGGGTCAGCCATGGTTCGGCATCATGAACTGAAACCACGGCAGATGGAGGGGCTCGCATGGGAAGAAGTAGAGGGTGAAAGAGAAGACCGCCGCAGGATTTCCAAACACACACAGCTTGGGAGCAGCCTGAAGAGGTGGCCACGAGAGTTGAAGGGTTGGCCTGCAGAGCAGTGAGGGAGTCTGGAGAGGAAAGCTTCCCATAGCAGAGGAGCCTGGAGGGCCGCACAGTGCGGCCGAGCAGCCCGGAGAGCTCGAATGTGGAAGGAGGGGAGATAGGCTCTGGTGGTTGAGGTTAATGGCCATCTTCCCAGAGCCTTTTCAGGGGAGCGGAGGGGACAGATTTATATTTTAATTAGCAGAGAAGCAGTGGCAATTAAGGCAGCTAAGAGAATGCAAGGGACTGAGGATGCTGTGCTGGTGGAAGGGAACGGACCAGGCTGAAGACCACCAGCACACAGGGCAGCAGCGAAGGCCCGGGAGGGAGCTGGGGAGCCTGGGGTTGCTCTCTTTCATTTTAAAGAAGCTTTAGTTACCTAAAAGGTTTGGATGTAATTTACACTGTCTGCTTAGCTGGAAGCAACAGAATAAATCATACTGTTGATTGCCCGGAATGTGAAGCCAGGAGCAGCAGGTTTCTACTTAGCACGACTCTCCTACCTCCTGGGTTTGCTTAATTAAGCGTGTGCCTTCTCCTTGCCCTCTTCTGTTCATCAGAAGATCCCTGATGAATCGCAGATTGAGTCAGGGTCAAGAAGACTCTGAGTGACCCAGCGGAAGCCATTTCTTGCGTTGCTGGAGGGTTCTTAGACCCCCAGATCTGTGGGGTGTGTATTAGTCAGGGTTCTTTAGAGGGACAGAATTAATAGGATAGATGAATATATTAAGGGGAGTTTATTAAGGAGTACAGCTGAGGTCCCACAGTAGGCCATTTGCAAGCTGAGGAGCAAGGTAGCCAGTTTGAGTCCCAAAGTTGAAGAACTTGGAGTCCGACGTTCCAGGGCAGGAAGCCTCCAGCACGGGAGCAAGATGTAGGCTGGGAGGCTAGGCCAGTCTAGACTTCCCACATTGTCTGCCTGCTTTTATCCTGGCCGCACTGCAGCTGGTTTGATGGCGCCCACCAGGTTGAGGGTGTGTCTCCTTTCCCCAGTTCACTGACTCAAACGTCAAGCTCCTTTGGCAACACCCTCACAGGCACACCCAGGAGCAATACTTTGCATCCTTCAATCCAGTCGGGTTGGCACTCGATATTAACCATCAGAGGGTGTAGGTAGGTCCTGGGTCCCTCCCGACTTGGCTTTTTTCCTACTTTGAGGACCTCTCACCTCCTATAGGAAACCTAGTGCCCGGGTTTTTCGCTGTTTTGTTCTTGTTCGTTTAATTCCTCCCTTTCATGTAAGTTGGCTTCTGGTTTTCCTGGACAGTCAGTTTAAAGATATTAGCCAGGTTCCTAGTTGAAAACCATGTTTTAATTGTCTCTGGGAAATTCCTTTCTCATTATGGGAAAGTCAGCAGCTTCACACTGGCACACAGCGAGGTGTGTAGCCTGGGAAACGAGGGCGGGGCTCCTGTGCGAGTCGTACCTGGTGATAACAGATGTCAGACAAGTTGCTGGTTTCTTTCTGCTCCTGTCTCCTTCACTGTACAACGAGGGATGATAGTGGTACCTGCCTCAGGGGTTTCTATGAGGACTAAAAGGGCTAATGCCTGTAATTAACTCAGCACGGTGTCTGGTACATGGAGAGCACGTGGTAAATACTTGCTACCATTGATGTTGCATTTCTCTCTGCATCGATCAGTGTTATCGCTGAGTCATTGGAAAGGTGAACGTGTACCCCAACCCTCACTGAAAGTGCCCACAGCTTTACTGTCTAGCACCCAACATGTCTGGGCGACCACAGTCCTTGCCTCCATGCCCCTCTCTCTTCCTGGGCCACACACCCTACTCTCTTCTGTGGCATTTGCTCACTCCCACCTTCAGGTATCATCTCCCATACTTTCTAAGTTATGCATTTCTCTTCCCAAGGGCTACGGACAGCTATTGGTCTGCTTCAGGCAAGGGCTCTGGGAAGCAGAAACCTGGCTTTGGGGCTGAGTCTCGCTTCCTGCAAGTGTCTAGAATAGAATCTGTTTATATTCAGCAAATGATCTCTGTGCTGACCTAGTGACCCTAAAATCACCCAAATTAGTATAAAATCAAACTCCAGTGTGCAGATGGGTAGAACAAAATAATTAAACCAAATTAAAAGGATCAGAAATTAGCTTTCCCTTGTCTCTTTCAAAGCGTCAGTGGAATTCTTTGTAGGATGAGTGGGGTAATTTTCACGTTTCCTTCCAGTGCTAATATTCCGTGACCTTGTAATGGGGTCAGGAGACACCCAGGAGGTGTCCTGGGAGGGGTGATTGGAAAGGAAGCAATAGGCTGACATCTGTAATCCAGCGGTAGGGCTGGGTGTCTTCCGGTCACGTCACTACTAACGCTTTGCGTTTGCAACCCTTTGCTTTTGCTCTCAGGGAAGGCCGCTCCAATGCCCAGTTCAGAGGAGATTACCAAAGAATCGGCGATGTCATGCTGAAGAACATTCAGGGCATGAAGGTGAGTTGGCTGGGGTTTGGGTGGAGCGAGTTCACATGGAAAATAGAGCGAGGCTGCCACGGGTGTGGCTGCAAGCCCTTTCCAGCAGCGCGCGTCGCCCGATTGGACTGTCCACACCAAGCCTGTCCAACCCGCGGCCGACCAGCCGCACAGTGCCCAGGACAGCTTTGAATGCAGCCAACACAAATTCAGGAACTTTCTTAAAACATTATGAGGTGGATTTTTGTGATTTTGGGGTTTTTGTTTCTTTTTTTTTTTTTTTTTGAGATGGAGTCTTGCTCTGTCACCAGACTGGAGTGCAGTGGTGGGGTCTTAGCTCACTGCAACCTCTGCCTTCCAGGTTCAAGCAATTCTCCTGCCTCAGCCTCCCAAATAGCTGGGATTACAGTTGCCTGCCACCATGCCTGGCTAATTTTTCTATTTTTAGTAGAGACGGGGTTTCACCGTGTCAGCCAGGATGGTCTCCATCTCTTGACTTCATGATCTGCCTGCCTCGGCCTCCCAAAGTGCTGGGATTACACACATAAGCCACTGCACCTGGCTGGTGTGTGTGTGTGCGCGCGCGTGTGTGTATGTGTGTATTTTTTTAACCTCATCAGCTATTAGTATTAGCGTATTTTATGTGGAACCCAAGACAGTTCTTCTTCTTTCAGTGAGGCCAAGGGAAGCCAAAAGATTGGACACCTCTGGTCTAACCTGTGGCACAGCAGGAAGACAGCTGTTTAGCAAACCCTTCTTCCAGCCTTTCTAGATAATTTTATTTCGAAGCCTGAATGAAAATCCAAGCACTTTAGTGAAAGCATTTTTAGTAGCTTTTTGTTTCAAAAGCTTTGCATTGTACCCCAAACAGCAAGTGTTTTCTGTGAGCGGGTGATTCAAAACTTCAAAATAAAGCTGTAGACGTAACATCGTCTGACTGAACGTTCCATTTCAGCCATTTCTTTTGGTTTCTTCTAATAACCATAACGAAAGTGTTAGATTCAGAGCTATGTAGGTATTCCAGTAAATTCTGTGACTTTAAATCAGTGTATGAGGCAACTATAATTTTTGTTTGTTTGTTTGAGATGGAGTTTTGCTCTGTCACCCAGGCTGGAGTGCAGTGGCGGGATCTTAGCTCACTGCAACCACCACCTCCTGGGTTCAAGCAATTTTCCTGCCTCAACCTCCCAAGTAGCTGGGACTACAGTGGGCACCACCACACCTGGCTCATTTTTGTATTTTTAGTAGAGATGGGGTTTCTTCATGTTAGCCAGGCTGGTCTCAAACTCCTGACCTCAGGTGATCCACCCGCCTTGGCCTCCCAAAGTGCTGGGATTACAGGCGTGAGCCACTGTACCTGGCTGCAAATATGTTTTTAATCATCCAGCAGTATCTACAGTGAAGGATGTGAAAGTGAAAGTATATCCAAAGAAGTCAGTAAGGCCGGGCGCGGTGGCTCACGCCTGTAATCCCAGCACTTTGGGAGGCCGAGGTGGGTGGATCATGAGGTCGAGAGATCGAGACCATCCTGGTCAACATGGTGAAACCCCGTCTCTACTAGGGATACAAAAAATTAGCTGGGCATGGTAGCGCGTGCCTGTAATCCCAGCTACTCAGGAGGCTAAGGCAGGAGAATTGCCTGAACCCAGGAGGCGGAGGTTGCAGTGAGCCGAGATCGCGCCATTGCACTCCAGCCTGGGTAACAAGAGCGAAACTCCATCTCAAAAAAAAAAAAAAAAAGAAGTCAGTAAATGTGAAACCAGTACTCTACCACATTTAAAAAATCTGCCCCATCTCATATCTGAACCTTCTTTGTTTTTATTTTAATCTATTAATAATTCCTTTAACAGACGATGTTTTAATTCAGTGTGTCTTTTGAATGCACCTGTACTCACATTTTAAAGCAATCTTCCCAAATCTCTACTGCCCAGAACCTGTGTGATAACCTTAATAAATAGTAACTGCCGAGAGACGCTAGCAACCCCCTAAAGAAGGCAGGTGCTCATGCTGCCGCCATGTTGGTCATCCATCCACCCATCCGTCCACCCAGTGCTAATTGAGCGCCTACTATACAGGAGACATTCATAGGGTTCGGCTTAATTCCCATGAACCTAGTTGAGTGAGTTAGTGTTTAATTTTTTTCCCCTTAAAATGGTGTATCTCAGCCAGGTGTGGTAGCTCGTGCCTGTGATCCTAGCATTTGGGAAGGCTGAGGTGGGAGAAATGCTTGAGCCCACAAGTTTGAGGCCAGCCTGGACAACACAGCAAGACTTTATCTCTATAGAAAATAAAAATCATTAGCTAGGAGTGATGGTAAGTGCCAGTAGTTCCAGCTACCCAGGGGGCTGAGGCCAGAGGATCACTTGGGCCCAGTAGGTCAAGGCCGCAGTGAGCTGTGACCACGCCACTGCCCTGCAGCCTGGCCTGACAGAGCAAGAGCCTGTCTCAAAAATAAATAATAAATAAAGACGAATCTCCTGAGGGAGAGACAAGGGGAGGATAGTGGGGGTGGCACAGGAAGGATAGGATCCAATGCCACTCGAGAGATTTTCTGTCAATCTCTTTCTGTTAACAAAGACGAAGATAACATTGACTGGATCCTGAGTTACCGTTTGCTTTCTCACTGTTCAAACAGCAACACTTTGTAATTTGGGGCAATACCAGAGAGAGGCGGTGGAAGTGATCAGGGTTGCAGAAGCCCGTGCAAAAATGAAAAGCAAGAATTAGCTAGGGTGTTCCACAGCGCCAGTATTTGGAATGGTGGCAGCTAAGGCTGAGGCACAACATTCAGATAGAAAGGATATTGACATCTTTTCCACTTTCCATGGGAGTTTCTGAAGTTAATATATTTTATTTCAAAGCATGCTTTACAGAAAAGTTGAGCAGAAAGTAGAGTTATCATATTCTGTCCTCCGCCCCCAAACACACAGTTCCCCGCAATGAGCCTTTTGCATTGATGTGATCACCTGTGAAAACTGCTGAACCGATATTGACAAGGTTGACCATTCCGGCTCTCTCTTGGTGGTGCACATTTTATGGGTGTTGACAAATAGATACTGATGGGGATCCACAGAACAGTTTCCTGGCCCTAAAACTCCCCTGGGCTCCACCAGTTCATCCCCTTAGACGCCCCCCCAAAGCCCTGGCAACCAGTTTGCCTTTCCAGATGTCATAAGCCGGGGTTAGACAGGATGCAATCACTGCAGACCGGCTTCGTTTGCTTTTCAAAAATGTCCTTTTTCCTCTCTCATGTAACGTGACGCTGTTTCTGTTGTTCTCTCCCGTCTTTTCCGTCTTTTCACATGCTCCATACTTTTTCTTGGGCTCTTCTGGTTTCTCAGCTTTTCTCCCTGTGTTCCTCAATCTAAGATCGCAACTGCCCAGGAGAGCGCCCTCTTCAAGGAGGCTTAGACTCTGCTGTGGGCCTCTGCGGACACCAGCAGAGACCTGCCAGGCTCATCTCCACCCACAGGGACAGTCCCCAACATGGTGCTGTTCAGCAGGTGTCCTTCGTGCCCTCTCCAGCTTGTGTGCCAGCTTGTGTGCCAGCTCCCGCCATGCTTTCCCACAGAGGCTGACATTCCGCCCTCCCATCCGCTAACCCAGCGCAGAAGACCACCTAAAAATAACACCTGATTTCCTCTCCTAGCATTCCTTCTCCTCAGTCGGGGGAGCTGGCATTTCTGCATTCAGCCAGCTTTTTCGGCTGTGCTGGCATCTCAGGAGTGTGCTGATGCCATGAGCGTTTATAGCATGGAGCTCTGTGCAAGCAAAATAAAAATAGATGGAGAGGCTGTGAGAGCCACTGGCAGCCTTTTTGAGAAGTTAGTTGGATTTTTTTAATTGCTGTTTTTATTGTTTTAAAGACTCTCTATAAAGCGTAGAAGGGGCACAGCAGAAGTTTCCAGAAAAGTTAGAAGCGCAGGGTGGCACTATTGTTCAAATGCCTGGAGTGCTCTCCAGCCTGTGGTGTCTTTCCAGCTCCATTCCCGTCCCTGACCGGCACGCTCACCTGCTGTCAATAGCCTGATGGGCTGTTTCCAGACTCTGCACACAGGAGTGAGGTCACACAACCAAGGGAGTGTAGTGCAGCGTCTTCAGCCATCTCCCAAGAGTCAGAGACACCCAAATCAGGATCCCCAGCCACACTGTGAACGCCCACCTGCACACATCCATCCAGACACAGGAAAGCACTTGGAAATCAATGCAAAGAAAGGGCCTTCATCCTGCCCCATCACCTGCTTTGCAAGTGGGGACCTTCATTCCTTCCTGTATCACGTGTCTCTCCAAGCATCTGCACCTGTACCTCCTTCTACCACTTCCGCCACTGTGCTCCTCCTGGCTCTGTTTCCTTCCTGCTAGACGACCGGGCCAGCTTCCCAGTGAGTCACCTCCCACTAACCCAGCCTCCCAACCACTGCTTGCATGATGCCTGGAGTCACCGTTGACACAACATAAAACTGACTCTGCCAAAGCCCCCCAGCTTCTCTGTGGTTTGGAGAATGCAGTCCCAACTCTAAAGCTAATGAAGAAAGCCTTCCACTCTAGCCCTAGGCCATCTTTCCCAACCCCGCTTCCAACCCTTCATCTTCTCCTCTGCCTTCCGGCCACCATGAACTCGCGTGTCCTCCAAAGACCCCTGCTTTGACCTCATTCACTCATTAGTGTGTGCAAGGAAGACCTCTGGACACCCACTACATATGCCTGGCCCCAAGGGTGTAACGACATGATGATGCCCTCTCTCAAAATCAAACAGGACCACATGTGATAGCACTGCACAGAGCTACACACACATGCACGCAGTACATGCACACACATGCGAGAGCGTGAAAAACTGGTGCAGTCTGAATAAGCTCTGCGGGCTGCACCCATGTCAGTTTCCTGGTGTTGATACTCTAGTTTCGCAGGATGCCACCATCGAGGGTGGCTGGGTGAGGGGTGCACAGCCCTCCCTGTATGTTTCTTTGCAGCATCCTATGTCTATTTCAAAATAGAATGTCACGAAATCAGCCTAGCAGGGAGGTGTGTGACAAGGGCTGATGTGGGCAGACACAGCAGTGAGTGCGTGAGGATGCAGGAGTGCAGAGCAGGGCAGGCCCCGGAATGACCCCGAGGGATGGGGAGTCCTCAGCAGGGGGCACAGTATGCAGAGGCCCTGGGTGCAAGAGCATGGCACATTCGGGTGCAAGGTGGTCAGTGGGTGGCCTGGGGTGAGTAGTAAGCGTCAGTGCCACAGAGGTCAAAGTGATCCCATCTTAAGGGCTGAGTGTTCAGTGGCGCTGCGGAAAGTTCATTCGGGGGGTTCAACTCACAGTGAAGTGGAGGGGGCTGGAGACCACGCAGCAGTGGATGATGCCAGGCCAGGATGAGAACAGTGCCCGTGGGGAAGAAGGCAGAGAAGGGCCCACATTTTCTGGAGGGCAGATTGATCGGACTTGGAGATGGGTTCAGAGAAGGAAAGAATGTGGGATATACCCCAAGTTTTCATGTCCTGAGTACCTGGCTGGCGGTGGTACCGGTCTGTAGTTAGAGAATAAGCTCAGGGCCCCAGGTGAGTCAGGAGGTAGTGCGCGCGTGTCTGGACAGCCTGCATCCAACTCTTCACGGGCCTCTGTGCGGGTGGAGATGCCACTGAGATTGGGCCACAGTCTGGATGAGAAATCTGGATTTGGGCAGCGTTTTTCCATTGGGCTACTCACCTGTGCCAGATACTGCGATGGGCTTTTATATAGAAACAAGTTAATTATAAAACCTTTCATTATTTTTGTGTCTTTTATGTCTATAGATAGACATACATAGAAATACATACCAACATACATAATAGAAAATAATCTAGATTTCGGGCCAGGCTTGGTGGCTCCTGCCTCTACTCCCAGCACTTTTGGAGGCCAAGATGGGAGGATCACTTGAGGCCAGGAGTTTGAGTCCACCAGCCTGGGTAACACAGTGAGACCCTGTCTGTTAAAAAAAACCTTTTTTAAATTAGCTGGGCTTGGTGGCTCACGCCTGGAGTCCCAGCTGCCCGAGGCTGAGGCAAGAGGATCTCTTGAGGCCAGGAGTGAAGGCTGCAGTGAGCTGAGGTTGTGCCACTGCACTCCAGCCTGGTCCAGACAGAATGAGACCCTGTCTCAAAAAATAAAAATCTAGATTTGGGAGTCCCCAGCACACAGAGAGCGAGCCCACTCTGGGAGGTGATTATCAGGTGAGACTTGAAGAAAGCAACCTCTGCTTTTGTGTCCTGGGGTGTCCCCGTCCCCTGCTCTCCTCCATCTGTCTGGAATTGTCCTTGCCTTGGGATTCCTTCTTTAATGCTCTGTCATCCAAGTGCTTACTCTGTCCCCATCCCCACCGTGACTCCAGGAGAGTCGGGGCGGTGTCTGAGTCTCAACCATCTCCCAGATCCAGCAGAGGAGGGCTCACAGCGCTGCTTAGTTACCATATGAGCAAATGGGGCCAGGGAGGCAGAACTGCGGTTTAAATCTATGTATTGCTTATGAAGGGCCTGGTCTGTTTGTTATCTGAGGACATTTAGAAGAAAACCATGGCCCCCCCTTAAGGAGCTCCTGTTCAGGTATCTCTCCCCAGTTTCTCCGGGCTCAGTTTTAAAGGAACATTGATGCCTCTGATGTTATCCATACAGCTCATACATTTTATGATCCATGTGGATTTTAAAATGCTCAGTACCTTAATGGGCCTTTTTTATTTCATCCTGAGAACTTAAGCAAAATAACAAAAAGTGAACTGTGAAGACAGTGAAATTTAAGGAAATTAAATCGATGAACTAAAGAGAATGCAGGTGCCCTTCATTTCCCCAAGCGAAACTGGGCTGAACAGGGTTGCATTCCACTCAGCTGAACAGGCCCTTTCTCCTCTGTCGCTCCCCCCCAAGCACCTGGCGGCTCACCTGTGGAAGCATGGCGAGGCCTTGGAGGCCCTGGAGAACAGCATCAAGAGCTCCCGGCGGCTGGAGAACTTCTGCAGAGACTTCGAGCTGCAGAAAGTGTGCTACCTACCGCTCAATACATTCCTCCTGCGGCCGCTGCACCGGCTCATGCACTACAAGCAGGTCCTGGAGCGGCTGTGCAAACACTACCCCCCCAGCCACCACGACTTCAGGGACTGCCGAGGTGAGTGCCTGCAGCCTGCGCCACCTGGTGCCTGCACCACGGTTCAGGCCCCGGGCTCCCAGACTGAGCCCGGCCAGGGAGGGGCTCCTGGGGAGAGGGGTCCCAGGTTTTCATCAGGGCAGGCACTGGTTTTTATTCGGGATCCGATGTTTGGTTGCAACTTGATTGTTTCGTAAAGAAGGTGCTAATGATCGTTGCAACTCCCTTCTTCCTTTCCTGCTTCATGCATTTTCCCCTTTGTCCCGGGTGGTTTTGTGCAAAGATCCCTGGAGAGACTCCACTTCCAGTTAGCCCCCACCCAGGAAGCTTGCTTCTTCCCACGTAGTTGAAACCCATCACTCTACCTTGGCCACAGAACTTAGCTTGTAACAAATCCTGGCGCTCAGTGCTGCTGGCATTTGGAATGTGCCTGTCACCATAATAAGCACCGCTCCTTTATTAACTCTTCACAAGCCTCAGGCATGGCTGAGCTCGTCTTATATATGGGGACTACTGAGACCAGAGAGGTTAAGGAATCTGCCCAGCATCACACAGCTGGGAGAGAAATGATTTGGAACCTAAACCTAGAAGTCATGGTCACAACCGTCCTGCCCTCCTGTCCCATGGATGGTCCTACCCACTTACACTTGCTCAGCCCCAGGCTGGGTACTGTGTACCTGATACTGTATCAACATTCACACTGTTACTCCTTTTTTTTTTTTTTTTGGAGACGGTCTCACTCTGTCACCAGGCTGAAGTGCAGTGGCGCAATCTTGGCTCATTGCAACCTCTGCCTCCTGGGTTCAAGGGATTCTCCTGCCTCAGCCTCCCAAGTAGCTGGTACTACCAGCTCCCACTACCACGCCCGGCTAATTTTTGTATTTTAGTAGAGATGGAGTTCCACCATGTTGGCCAGGATGGTCTCAATCTCTTGACCTCGTGATCCACCTGCCTCGGCCTCCCACAGTGCTGGGATTACAGATGTGAGCCACCGCGCCCAGCCCACTCTGTTACTCCTTTAACAGCCCCTGTAGATCAATGGCATTATCCCATTTTACAGATAGGGAAACTGAGGCTCAGAGAGGGGAAGGGACTTGCAGAGGTCAGGCTTCTGACCTCTGCCGGGGACTTCCCCCGGCCGCATGCTTTTCCTCCGGGACCGTGCGTGCTCTTCTGAAGGAGATCATGTTGTCTGGTATCACGTGTGGTCTGTGGGTGTCTGCACACCCTGGCCTTGCCTGTAAGCACGTGGAGTGGGCCTTGCGTAGGTGGCTCTCACACAGGTGACCCGAATCCACCCGCCCAGGAGGGCAAGACCCTCATCTGTTGCCTGAAATGTCAGAAACACCTCCCAACTCTTTGCCCAAAGGCATCATCTTTTTAAAAATCCATCTCCTTCTTTGACCTTTGCTTAAAACCTGGGTGACAGCTGACTGCCTCAGGCTAACACTGAAAGTCTTTGTGACCTGGCCTGGCCGGCTCACACCCCAGCTGCGAGGCGAGCACCTGTGCTGGGCACGTGAGGGAGGAGCAGCGTGACCCCTGACCTCACAGGACCTGCCGGAGGGCCCGCAGGTGGGCCAGGTGGGCGTCTCGGCAGTGGCGACCCTGCACTGGGGCCGTGAGAGAGAAGCAGACAGTGCAGTTGGAGCCGGGGCGTCAGACTCAGCCCTGGGGCGTTTGGGGATCTCGAAGGGAAATGGCGTCTAAGTTCAGGGCTAGAGTGTAATATGAAGGGAGGGTCTGGGAATAGAGTTAGAGCGCATGCACAGGGGACAGAGACCGGAACATTTCCAAAGGCGTGCAGGGCACAGGGAGAGCCACAAAGGGAGGCTGCGACAGAAAGCAGGGGCCATATGCCACCGCGCCCCACGGACCCTGCAAGGCCGTAAGCTGACAGCAGAGGCCGAACGGGAAGCATGTGAAGGAGGGAAACAGTGACACCGGGCTTGTTCTAGAAAAATCGTTGTTAATATCTAAAATATATGGAGGACTCCTACAAATTAGTTGTTTAAAAAGGCAACCCAATATATCAAAGACTTAACAAAGCAATTAAGACAGTGACAGTTCCCAGAAGGGGAACACAAATGCCTCGTTGACATGGTTTGCTGTCGACCATCTGTCTTTAAAACAAGCCGTGCTGGCCAGGGGCGGTGGCTCACACCTGTAATCCCAGCACTTTGGAAGGCTGGGAGTTCAAGAGCAGCCTAGGCAGCGGAGTGAGACCCTGTCTCAACCAAAAAAATTTTAAAATTATGAGCCCACACCTAGAGTGCCAGCTACTTGGGAGGCTGAGGTGGGAGGATCGCTTGAGCCCAGGAGTTGGAGGCGGCAGTGAGCTGTGCTTGCACCACTGCACTCCATCCCAGAGCCAGACGAAGTCAAAAAACAAGACACAAGCCACGCTGCCTCTTGCCACCACATGTTGGTGCATTCTGTTCCTTCTGCCTGAGTCCCGGCCACCACCTCCTTGGCCTCTCCTGGCCAGCTCTCACTCGTCCTTCAAGCCTCAGCTGATGTTGACCTGACCTGTCCGCTTTGCCCTGTCACACTGGCGTTGCCTGTGTATTGGCCAAGCCTGCAGGGAAGGACCCAGGGCCCCTGCTGGCTCTGAGGACTCCTCACATACACCACCCGTGGAGGGGAGAGCAGTGTGTGGGTTTGCAGGCGCTGTCTTTGGTGGACTCAGCCAGTTCCATTCTGTTTTTCTAAACAGTACCCAGTGGAGATAAGGCTATCCTTGACTTTGATTAAGGAAAAAGTGCTAGCTAGCTTAAAGCATGGGGTGGCAGCACTGTGGGAGCCTAGATTTCTGGAGCTGGAGGGATGCTGAGCCCTGCAGGCCGCTGCCAGCATGTCCCTGCCCATGAACACCCAGGGCGAGGGTGCCGTCATACATCATTTTCCTCTCCGAGCCCTCACTCCCACCACTCCTGCCACCCAGCATTGGGTGCCAAGTAAATGTTTATTGGACCAAACTGGGTGGTCATGTCTGAAGACTGAGCAAGCCCTGGGATTTGTCACTAGGACCGAGACCGCATTCTCTGATGAGCCTGGGAGAATTTAACTCACATCCTCAAGGGGAAAAACAAGAGAACAAAGTGCTTCCTTTCCAACACCGGAAGGCTGGGTTAGGAGGTATTTAGTGTTCTGAAGACTGAAGTTTACTCAACAAGTATTTCTTGCTTTTCTTGATGAAACTACCCAAGTGCCCAGCTGACTTGCATGCCACCCAAGATTATATTAATCAGGCACTGGTTCCTTTTAAATATTGGATGCCCACCGGTAGATGGGAGATGTGCCTCTGTTGAAAAATGAGGGTCAGGCATGGTGGCTCACGCCTGTAATCCCAGCATTTTGGGCAGCCAAGGCGGTTGAATCGCCTGAGGTCAGGAGTTCAAGACCAGCCTGACCAACTGGTTTCGCCAGAGATGGCGAAACCCCGTCTCTACTAAAAATGCAAAATTAGCTGGGCATGGTGGCATATGCCTGTATTCCCAGATACTTGAGAGGCTGAGGGAGAAGACTTGCTTAAACCCACGAGGCACAGGTTGCAGTGAGCTGAGATTACACCACTGCACTCCGGCCCAGGCAGTGAGCAAAACTCTGCCTCAAAAAAAAATATTAAAAAATTCCACAGCAATTCTTCGCAACCATCTTGGCAAACGGTGTAATTTCCACACAAGGCAGAACTAGGGTGTGGTGGAATGTGAGCTACCTGGAGTGACACTGACACTTGACAGTATCAGTCAGACCTGTCTCAAACAGATGCTGATTTTGCTCCAGATTCTTCTATGGCCTCATTGGGCTCACTGTGCCTTGTTCTTTCCAAGTAACAGGAGGGAAAAGAAATGTCTCTACCTTGGGATGAAATTCAAGGCAGTTTTTCCCCCCATGTCTGTCCCCTCTTAGCCAACAAATCCATCTAACTGGAGGACAGCTGTATGCCACGTAGCCATGCAGGGGCCACGTACATTTGCAAGATGCTAAAGCGAAGCAAATAAATACAGAAAGTAAACTATCCATTCTTACTATAGAGAAATAGCACTGTTTGCGCCCAAAAGACAGCTTTGAATACTCTGCAGGGACTGGGGTGACTTCCCTGCAGCGTGGAGCTGACAGCTGCTGGGGGAAGACCCCCGCCTGCCTTTCCCACCGCAGATTGTGTGTCTTTCCTTCACAGCTGCTTTGGCAGAGATCACGGAGATGGTGGCACAGCTCCACGGTACGATGATCAAGATGGAGAATTTCCAGAAGCTGCACGAACTCAAGAAAGATTTGATTGGCATTGACAATCTTGTGGTTCCAGGCAGGGTAAGTAAGCAGTGGTGGGGTCTCTGTGCACTGCGGGGGAGGCAGAAAGGAGGCATTGGAGGCACTGACATTTAAACCTTCTGAATACAGACATTTGAAAGGCAAAATGTGCCCCCTCCCCCCCGCATCCACCTGGGAGACACTGGAAAAACAGGACAATGTCATTAGTTCAGAATCCCCGTGCTCAGAGGAGAAAAAGCAGTCCTCTGACCTCATATTCTGCTTTTTCTCCTTATGGGCTGATTTGCTTCTTTACCTTTTCCCCTACCATATTCCAGAGAAGATTTGAGATCACTTATTTTAGTTTTTTAAAAATGTGGCCAGGCACAGTGGCTTACCCCTGTAATGCCAGCACTCTGGGAAGCTGAGGCGAGCTGATTGCGAGGTCAAGAGATCAAGACCATTCTGGCCAACATGGTGAAACCTCATCTCTACAAAAAATACACGAATGAGCTGAGTGTGGTAGTGCACACCTGTACTGCCAGCTACTCGGGTGGCTGAGGCAGGACAATCACTGAACCCGGGAGGCAGAGGTTGCAGTGCGCCAAGATCATGCCATTGCCCCGCAGCCTGGCGACAGAGCAAGACTCTGTCTCAAAAAAAAGTACATAAATGAAAATGGAAAATTTTTATAAAAAATGAATTGGGTAAATAGTAATATAAAGCCAGAAAGTTAGTGCATGAAATTATGCTAGAAGTTCCCATGGAAGTATGAAGCGTTTTTCAAAAATGTAATCATCTATCCAAAATTTAATTTCAGTTCAAAATTAAAATGACATTTTTTGGCTGGAAAGCAATTCCAGGAGAGATGCAGGCTCACTGACAGCGTCACCTCCCCAGCCCTGCTTGAGACGCGGCTCCCTCCCGCTGAGCAGGGTTCCTGCACACGCTCCTTCCTGGCCAGCCACAGTGTGGATGACAGGAACACAGCCTGCCTTCTCCACCTCCCTTCCTAGGAAGCAGTCATCGCCCAGGAATCAAAAATATGATTCAGTGGCTGCATCTCATCACATCTCTCTCTGGGATCTTACCCCTGCCCCCATGTCAAACCCTGCGTCACCCAGGTCGAGAGACAACTCACTGTAGCTATTTTGATCTGGTGTGGGCCGGCCTGACCCTGCAGACCAGGATCCAGTATCTCGGGGAGTTTTAGTCTTTTCTGAGGGGTGGCTGCCCAGGACCGGGGAGGGAAGTGCTCTATGTGTCCGGGCATTTCTGTCAGTAAACCTAATTACAAAACTGATCAGAAGCCACGTGGTGAGAGATGGTCGGAAGAGCTAAGCGCTGGCAGAAATTAGAGCTGGGATTGCTTCCCCTCTGCTGGTGAGAAGATCCTACCAGGCCTCGGCTCTTAATGACCTTACTTACCTGTCCACACAGAACCCACAGAAAAGCCCGGTAGCATCGATGTAATTTTCTCTTAGCTTTGAAAGTTATAAAATATTTAGCATATCATGCTACATGGTGAACAGACCATTGATGAAGAATTCCGGCCGAGTGCAGTGGCTCATGCCTGTAATACCAGCACTTTGGGAGCCCGAGGCCGGTGAATCACGAGGTCAGGAGATCAAGACCAGCCTGGCTAATACAGTGAAACCCTGTCTCTACTAAAAATACAAAAAATTAGCCTGGCGTGGTGGTGGGCGCCTGTATTCCCAGTTACTCAGGAGGCTGAGGCAGGAGAATCGCTTGAACCTGAGAGACAGGTTGTAGTGAGCTGAGATCATCCCACTGCACTCCAGCCTGGCAACAGAGTGAGACTCCCTCGAATGAATGAATGAATGAATTCCTTATTTGGAGAAAATGTTTTCTACTGCAATGGAAAAAGCCTTGGATTGGAGGAGGTGGCCCTGGGTTCAAAGTCTCACTCGACCAGAGCTGGGGTGGGGTGGGGTCTCACCTCCCAGAACTTCCCTTCTGTAACATGGAGACCGTAGCCTCTACCTCATAGATCATTAAGATCAAATGAGATTGACTGTAAAAATGACATAATACATGTTATCTTCCTTTTCCCCACCCACGTTTAATTGAGATGAAATGTGCGCTTAGTCTAGTGGCATTAGTTACATGGCACAGCACTTTGCCCCATCACACACTGGCTGCCCAGGAGATCTTGGGCTACTTTCTTAATCATTTGCTCCTCAGCCTCCTTATCTGGAAAATGGGAATAATTATATTCAACACAGGCTCACGTCTGCAGCTCATGTGCTCATTCACTCAGGGTCGCAGGTGATTGTGACTATCTGGGCTGGTACGGGGGTGGTAAGAATTATTTACCAAGACATAGGAAAATACACTCCCAGAAAGCCACAGCAAGAGAGGAGCTAGCTGCAAAGACACACAAAGGCTTGCTGGGGACTTTATAGGGTGGTGTCTGTGCTGTGTGCTGAGGAGGGCTTTGTGCGGTGCTGATACGCCACAGTTGCAGTGAGCTCGCTCGCGTTTTTCTGCCTGCCGAGGGTCTGGTGCTAGCTGGGCGCAGGAAGATAGTGAGTGATCTGTGCCGGAGGGCTGTGTCCTGGACCACGAGGACCGGCAGACTTGTGGAGCTTCTCAGCTTTTTCTTTCTGCTTTCCCTGGTCCCACCAGCCCGGCTCCTTTTCCCTTACTAGGACTCTACACTCAGGCCATGCCAGACACATACCATGTGCTCCATGAGAGGAGGCCATTGTTACTTGGTATTTTTGTTTTTCTTGTTGTTGTTTTGAGATGGAGTCTTGCTCTGTCGCCCAGGCTGGAGTGCAGTGGTGTGATCTCAGCTCACTGCAACCTCCTCCGCCTTCCGGGTTCAAGCAATTCTCCTGCCTCAGCCTCCTGAGTAACTGGGATTATAGGCATGTGCCACCACGCCTGGCTAGTTTCTGTATTATTAGTAGAGATGAGGTTTCACCATGTTGGCCAGAATAGTCTTGATCTCCTGACCTTGTGATCCACCCGCCTCGGCCTCCCAAAGTGCACAGGCGTGAGCCACCGTGCCCAGCCAAAAGGCCGTTGTTACTTGTAAAGGTGAAATGGAATTGGGGTATGCTTTCCTAAGCTCAGATGATCCCCTAATTCTTTCACTCAGCAGGCCTTCTCGCATCCACTTACTGTTTCAATCAACCCTGAACAGACTGGGAAGGTGGGATCGGAGGCCCCCGAGGGAGCACGATCTAGAAGTAGCCGGTGGCGATGGCAGAGCTACCTTGTGAATGTGTGACGGCCACACACGGTCCATGTTTCATGTATTCAACCACCATTTAAAAATGGTCCTTTTTTCCTAGCTGCTCTTGGTTGTAAAAAGAAAAGCAAAGAAAGAAAAAAAGGGTCATTTTTTTGTTTTTCAAGTGCTTGTGCCCTGCAATCCATGCCTTCCAGAGTGTGCAGCCCGGGGAGGATGTCTCTCGGGATGCAGAAGCACCTTGGACACGTCTGCCTCTCACTCCTGTATCAGCGCAGTTATACTCATTGAGAAGCCCGGGTTTAAATCCTAGAGAAGCTTCCTCCAGCCACAGTGCTCCCAGTGGCTTCTCCATCCTCAGGGGTCCCTTGCTGCCTCTTTTTGTAGCCTCTTTCTTCTTTGAGAACTGCTTGGAGTCCTTGTGATCTCCATCGCCGTGGGGAGCCCTGGGGATCCTGGGGTCACTCGTATGGTGCTCAGAGAGGCCCGAGTGCTCTCGAACCTGTCACTACCCTCTGCTGGGGGAGCTGCTGGTGGTGCCCGCCCTGTACACTCCTGGGAAGGAGACAGATGATGCCTAGAGATGGGTTAGCATAGCACCTGGGCCGAGCAAGCGTGCACTGAGTCGCAGCCGAGTGCTACAACTTCCATCATGCAGGGGACCCAGGTGGGAGGAAGCCAGCAGGTGTGCACGCTCGCGGTCAGCCCTCAGGGCCTGCACGCTGCCTTCAGCCCTCCCGTCTGTCTTCCCCACAGGAGTTCATCCGCCTGGGCAGCCTCAGCAAGCTCTCGGGGAAGGGGCTCCAGCAGCGCATGTTCTTCCTGGTGAGTGGAGAGAGCAGCTCGTCCTCACAAGGATCCTGTCACCTGGGCAAGCAAGGCTCCCCGAGGCCGGACCTCAGCCACCCGAGGAGGGATCCTGGGGTGGAGGAGGAGCAGCCAAGGTGCCCAGACCCGGGTGGCTGAGGACAGTGAATGGTGGTGGAGGCTGGAGGGAGGCCTGCTGTCCACACGTGGTCTCACCTCCACACGCTTCTGTTCCTCCAGTTCAATGACGTCCTGCTGTACACAAGCCGGGGGCTGACGGCTTCCAATCAGTTTAAAGTCCACGGGCAGCTCCCGCTCTACGGCATGACGGTGAGTATGGCACAGACCCGAGGCCAGGGCCTGTCCTCTGGGGCGGCAGCTGCAGGCTGGGCTGTAGGGTGCGTGAGCCACTGATCTGGCAGTGAGGAGGGAAAGGGAGATACTGGATAGGAAGGGAGAGGGAGGGCAGTGTCATCTCAGTCATGAGACCTGGGCTCAAAGACCATCAAAGACCCCACAACCCTTTCACCTAAAAGATCGAGCCTTCTAGGGCTTCTCTAGCGGGGATCTGGGGACATGGATCCTTCTCCTGCACATGGGCTGCGCGGGTCCATTCCTTCTACAGTCGGGTGAAAGGGCAAGCTGAGAAGGCCAGTGCCGTGAACTCGCCTCACACTGCCTGCGCCTGGCCCCAGGGGCCCGACAGTCCTCGCCACACACACGAATGACCACCCACTCCCTGGAGCTGGGCTGGCTGCCTCATCTTCCTGAGTTGGGTCGGGGCTGCCTCCTGTCCACTTTGCTGGGCAGGCGTAGAGGGCACTTGGGCCAGGGCTGCGGCCCTCGCTGTCCTCCGGGGTTGGAGAGACGGAAGTTTGTGGGCTCTGCCACAGACATTCAGGGTGCTGCCATCTTCCTGTTGCCTTTCCGATTTGGGTTTTTCCAACTCAGAGTGCCTTCTCCCTCGGCCAGGGGTCTGGTCTCCCGAGCCCTGCTCAGTGGCACCCCTCCTTTTCTGAGTCGCCTGCTGCTGGCTCAGGGATATTTGAAAGTGCATCACGTGCCCCACAGTGACACGATCTTCTCTCGCCCACAGATTGAGGAGAGCGAAGACGAGTGGGGGGTGCCCCACTGCCTGACCCTCCGGGGCCAGCGGCAGTCCATCATCGTGGCCGCCAGGTAACTCGGGAGCCTGCCCCTTGCCCGTTTCCCCTTTGGCGTGCTGTGACCTGAACCTCTGATGCATCTGTGTCTCCAGCTCTCGGTCCGAGATGGAGAAGTGGGTTGAGGACATCCAGATGGCCATTGACCTGGCGGAGAAGAGCAGTGGCCCCGCCCCTGAGCTCCTGGCCAGCAGCCCCCCTGACAACAGTGAGTGTGGCCAGAGCAGCTTTCCCAGGCGGGGGTCTGGTTCAAGGAGGGACAGCATTTTTCACCTAAAGCCACCCCATCGGGTCAGCCTCACACCTGTGGTCTATGTTTGTGTCACTCGGTGTCCTCCACACCCAGAGTGAGGGCTGAAATCCGTGTACCCGGGAGGGCCGGGGCCCCATGGCTGGGGCTGCAGGGATTATCCCCCTTGAATGGGGGTCTCATTAGATTCTGGTTGGGTGGGTGGCACAGGGTGTGACTGCTGTGAGCCCCCAACCTTTCCAGCACCTCAGAGGGCCTCAGGAAGGGGTGTTCTTCCTGGGAGGAAAGATCAGAAGCGCTATCTTTTGCCCCATCCTGCAGAGTCCCCTGATGAAGCCACCTCAGCTGACCAGGAGTCGGAGGACGATCTGAGTGCCTCGCGCACGTCGCTGGAGCGCCAGGCCCCACACCGTGGCAACACAATGGTGCACGTCTGCTGGCACCGCAACACCAGCGTCTCCATGGTGGACTTCAGCATCGCCGTGGAGGTACGCAGGGGGCCAGGCAGCTCTCATCCCTAGCCTGTGCTGGCCCAGGTGGAACCCAGGCAGGCTTCTGGGCCAGGGGCTCGAGGGAGGCTGGCACCACGGGTGGCCGAGCAGGGAAGGATCAAAGCTGGGCCCCTGTTGGAGCCTGCCAGGCAAGGGGTGGGTACCCTTGCAGAGTGGGCACCATCCTCCTACAAATGCGATCATGTCTCTTCATGCTCATCAGCCCCTGCTGCCATCTGTAAGATCATTTTCTTTCGTTCTTCACCTGTTTCCTTGCCTCTCATGCTGTTAGCCTAGGACACAGGCACCCAGGGCACAGCTGCTGGACAGCTCCATGACTCTCAAGCCCTGAAATGGCCCCACGGGAGGAGAGTCTGCACCACAGCAAGCGGGTGCCAGCCAGGCCCAGAGTCCTGGCTCACAGGAGAACCCAGGGAGCAGGGGACGCAGGCTACGGGAGCCATCCCCGCGGAGGGGTGGAGGTGATTCGGCTCCTCCCTGTCATGAGGGTCACGGCAGACACTCCTGTGACAACAGACAGGCTAACACGGGAAAAGCATGACCAGTTGATTTCATCCTAGTTTTACATGACACTGGAGCCTTCAGAATGAAGACCCCGAGGTCCAGCGAAAACTGGCCATTTTTACGCTTAGGTTCCGTGAAGAACAGGTAGCCGTGCAGAACTGACGGCCAGAGGCTGAGAGCTGATGCCAGGAGGGTGAGAGGAAGCCAGCGAGGCACATCCGGGTTCTTCTTGGCTTCTCCGAGCATGTTTCTTGCTCCTGGGTATCTGGGGATGGGGCGGGACCCTTTCTGCACTGGGGGTCTTAGAACCCGTTCTCACACAAGGTGGGCTGGGAGTTTCTCTATAGCCAGCTCATACACAGAACGGTGGGGAAGGGTGAGGGTCACCGTTTCGGTTTTGTGGCTGGCTTTGGAGGAAGGAGGTGCTGGTTTCAATGTCCTGCCTTAAGGAAGCAGGGGCGTTTAGTTTCTGTGGCTCGCCTAGGGAAGAAGGGCGTGAGGCAGGAGCGCAGGAGGTGTCAGCAAGGCGAGGCTTCTGAGCCTTTCACTTTGGGGTATTATTTACTGAGCCCACCACCTGTAAGATTGCGTCTCTCCCAGGTCTTGCATCCTTCCAGAGCTTTCCAAGCACCCCTTCCCTAAGCATTCTTCAGTCCAGATCCCGAGCTGTTTCTCAGAACACTCCAAGCCCATGAAGGTCTGAAAAAGGAACACTTTGTTCACCCCTCACTGGCAGTGGGAGCTGCCCTGGGCTGGCGAGGCCGCTTGTCACTGTGATGGTGTCTCGTGTCAACACTGGCATTTTACTGTGGAACCTCTGCCCCGCGCCCTCTGTGGCGCCTCTGCAGTAGAGGCAGGACTTGCCTTCTAAAATGCAGAAAGTTCTAGTTCCCACACAGGCCTGGCCCAAGCAGTGTCACATAAGAGACTGTGGCTGGGACAGGAATGTGTGGCACAGGAATATGCCAGCAAAACGACCTTCCTGTTGCTCGGACCTGCCATTACTGAGTTTCCTGCCACAAGCTGGCATTCTGAGCCTAGGCCTGCCTCTGCAGACATCCTCCAGGGGACATGTCCGAGTTGCCGGCCCCGGGTCCCCACAGGCCCAGTCTTTTTTCCCAGCTGGTCCCAAATATGAGGCTCTGTCCCATGGGGTTCCCAAGTGTGCAGGGTGACTGAACGTCCCCTCCCTGGGCCTCCCTTCTGCCTCCTGGCAGCCGAAGTGTGAAGAACGCTAAATGTTCTTCCCCAGCTTCACCCCTCCACCAGGCCTGTGTGCAAAGCTTGTGGATCTGAGACTTCTCCCGGGGGACGGGGATTATCACGGCAGGAACGGAGACCCCTGCGCTGGGGAGCAGGGAGGAACCTGTGAGAGTCTCGTGGGAAAAGAGGCCTCATCAGAGTTCACCTGTGGGTGTGGGTCACCATCAGGGAGGAAGTGTCTTCGCCTTGCTTCGTTCTGACCTTGGCAGTGTGTGAATGTTAACTTTCAAGGTGGGGGTTTGTTGTAGGCCTCAAAGCTCTTTTTAAATACCTGGAGACACCCAGGCCGTAACACCAGCGGCCCAGAGCCACCTGCAGCCCAGCTTTTGTGGGTGACAAGTCTAGACGGTCGCAGCCTTCCATGTGCAGGCTCAGGTCAGGACACTGAGCTGCGGGGTGCACACTGGTCCCCATCCAGACCTAGCCCCCGCCTGGTGGCTTGTGAATGAAGAATGGGTTTCATGTTGTTTTAACAGCTACTGCATAACTTCTTCAGTTTTGCCTCTCGGCCTGCAAAGCCTGAAATCTCTGCTGTCTACCCTCTGAGGAGAAGCTTGCTGAGCCTAGCAGAGGGCAGGAGAGCAAGCCACAGGCCAGCAGGGTCTGAAGGTGGCAGAGACCACCTAGTACACTCAGGGAACTGGCAGCTCTGTCACTTTGCAGATCTCTCTCCTTGCCAGAAAGCCCCCTTCTGAGGCGCGTGGCGTCAGCCTGCCATCTCTGGCGGGCAGCCTCACATTCCAGATGCCAGATGCTCGGACAAGCCCGTCCCGAGGGCCTCCGCCCTGCATGACAGAGGACAGAGCAGCTCCATCTCCTGACTTGACAGCCTCCTCTCCACGGTCCCATGCCCAGCCTCTCCCCCAGTTCTCGCACCCACGTGACTCGTGCAGGCAGACATGAGGAAGGGGCATGCCAGGGGACCGTGTGGAATTGGCAGCCTCTGCTAAAAGTTGTGGGCAGGCCAGCGGGTCTGGGGGCTCCACTATAGTTGGGGTCAGATGTTGGGATGGCCAGAGGGCTGCCCCGCCTGTTGGCACCAGAGCCAGCGAGGGGCCGGAGGCCAAGCAATGCGAGTTGTCTTTCAAGGCTAGAGAGGCAAGATGGGGGACAGCAGACAGAACGGACAGGACCAGGAGGAGGGAAGGGACCTTGGGGCTGGGGAGGGAAGTGACAGCGCAGACAGGACCAGGAGGAGCGATGGACAGTGGGGCCAGGGAGCAGCGGGTGTGGGGATTTTGCCTGTTCCCTGTGGCGTCACAGAGCACCACCCTCAGACTGGGCGAGGTCACATAAACGTGTCTCAGTTCAGGAAGACTGAAGTCCAGAATCAAGCTGTGGCAGGTGCGTTGGGACACATGGCAGCCCAGCCCCTCCGGAGACCTTGAGGGAAAATGTCCCTGCCTCTCTGACAGCCTCTGGTGGCCACAGCAGTCCTGGGCTACAATCCCCAGCTCCTCGAATAGCTCTGTCTGCCTCCGTCACCTGCATCTGCGCTCAAATGTCCTCTCCTAAGGATGCTGCTCATGTTGGGTTCAGGGCTCATCCTAGTGATCTTTCCTTAACTCGATGGCATCCGCAGACTGCTTGTGTTCATATGAGGACACCATCATGGGCACCCCTGTATCCGTGTGAGCTCACCGTCAGAGGCATGGAGGGTTTGGACTTGGGCTTATCTTGCTCCGGGGTGCAATTCAACCCACAGTAGAGGCCGAGGAGAAGGGGACGAGAAGGGAGAGGAGTGGAGGCACCAATGAACGGCCACCAGGAGCCGGGGGCTGGCTCTGGACAAGGAGGTTGGTCCTCCTGTGAAGGCAGTGAATGGAGGCAGGTCTGAGAGCCACCAGCATGGCCTCGGCCTCCTGAGGAGCGCAGAGCAGGAAAGTCACAGTGCACAGCCTGTAACACGCTGGAGCCGAATGGATCTGATGCAGGGGAGCGGGAGGCCAGGGTGGTGGGGTGGGCATGAGGAGGGGCCTCTGGATGTGCCTACTGATGAGGTTTCCAGAACCTCCTGGAATGGCCAGGCAGAAGCTGGAGTGCTCTAAGGAAGCTCCATGGGAAACGAGTGGGCCCAGCCTGTGATGGGTGACATGTATGATCCCCCCGTGGGCTGGCTTCATTGTGAAAGTTCACTGCAGATAACAAACATGTTTGGACTATATTTGAAGTTTAAGTGATTGAGTAGAAAAATACCTAGGAAGGGGGAGTGTGCCGCCTTCCTCCCACTGTGATGCATGACCCCAGATCCCACACAGGCATCAGCCCCGCCCTAGCCGCCGCCAGCACCTTCTGGGAACCTGGAGCCTGTCATTTTCTTGTTCCTTTCTGCCACTGAGGGAGGAGAATGGATGGCTGGAACTGCCTGCCCAGCCTGGAACCCCTTTCCCCCTGTCTGCGGGTCCCTCTCATCCCACCAAGTCCACAGAGAAGGCCTCTAGTTCCTGCCACCCCTCATGGATCCTCAGGTCCCCCACTGGACCCTGAGCAGCTGGAGGGCAGGGACATCAGACTGTGTTATCCCAGCTCCCAGCACCGAGGCTTAGTGATGGGTACCCAGAGCCGTGGGACAAGGCAGACTCGGAGGTATTTTCTATCCTGGTAAAATAGCAATTCCACACAATTGTCCAACTTGACAATTTTTATGTGAACAATTCAGCGGCATGGAGTGCTTTTACAAGGTGGTCCACCCTCTCCACCCTCCTATTCCCACTGCTTTGAATCTCTGCTGGTGATGTCACTTACGCAAAGGGATTGAATGGGCCAACAGTGTGTCAGGAGCGTGGCCGACCTGCTCAGGGTCCTTTGGAGGGGGCACCTACACGGGTGCCTGTCCCTGCCCCCAGCTGGGCTGCTGTGTGTCCCAACACTGCTGCAGGCCTGGCCCTAAGCAATATATTTACTATTCCAGGGCGTGACCCGAGGCTGGGCCAGCACGGGGCCTGGAGGCGGGCAGGGCTGCAGCTGCCTGTCTCGGCCGCTAGAGGGCACGTGGGAGTCACTCACCAGCACCCCAGGCCCTGCTTTCTGTGCAGGGTGCCTGGCATTTCCCAGGGGAAAGCCACACATCAGGTCACTCAAAATGAGGGCTTCTGCAGCTCTGGGGACCAGGCCGCACTGTCTGAGCTTGTTGGGATGGACCTCTCCCTCTTTCAGCTTCCACCTGCTGGCAGTGCATGGTCCGGCACCATTTCTGCTTGGTGTCATAGGCTCATTCCCCCTGCAGGTTGCTCTTCTCCTTTTCAGAAAACCCCACTCTCGTTGGCTCTAGGCCCATGTGATCTTATTTTCACTAGTTACCCTACAACCACCCTATGTCCAAATAACCCTGCATTCTAAGGTGTGAGGACCTCAGCATCTTTCTGGGGGCAGAGGGCCCCCAAGATGCCCCATAGCAAGTGACAAGGGGAAGTGATGAGATCAGGCTCCCTCGGCCTGCCAAGTCTCCCCACACCCCGGGGCCACATCCTTCAGTCATGATCATGCCCCAGCCCAGTGGGGAGCCACCGTGGAGAGCAGGCTGCGGCTGGGCTGTGTCTCATAGGCCACCTTGCTTTTCAGAATCAGTTGTCTGGGAACCTGCTGAGGAAATTCAAAAACAGCAACGGGTGGCAGAAGCTGTGGGTGGTGTTCACAAACTTCTGCCTGTTCTTCTACAAGTCACACCAGGTGAGTGCCTCACAAAGGGTGGCCCTGCGACCTTGGGGATGGCAGCATGAGGTGAAGGGGCAGCCCTCCTCAGGGAGGACGGTGGCCTCCTGAGCTCCAGTCGGGTGGCACGGGGAGGCCCTGTCCACCAGAGGCCCTCAGCTCTCGGAGAAGCTGACATCATCCGCTGAAGGACCACCTGTCTTCTGGCTGGACAAGGGATGGGGTTGGCTTCATCCACAACTCAGTCTGGGTGGGGACTTGCCACCTGGGTCATCACAAACAGGCCAACGCTGGCTGCCACAGGCCCTTCCTTGCCCACGCCCGAGGGTGGAGTGGCTTCGGCTCCCAGAGTCCTTGCCCAATGAGGGGTAGCAGCCAGGCCCGCTAGCAGAAGCTGCCCCGCAAAAGCTGCTTCGTTCCCCCTTTCCAGGACAATCATCCCCTCGCCAGCCTGCCTCTTCTCGGATACTCACTCACCATTCCCTCGGAATCCGAGAACATCCACAAAGACCATGTGTTCAAGCTGCACTTCAAGTCCCACGTCTACTACTTCAGGGCAGAAAGCGAGTACACATTTGAAAGGTACATGCCCCCTTTCCCACGCACAGGGCCCTGCAGCAGGACACCTCTTCCAAACACCAGGATTTCTCCCAAGTGAGATACCCCCAGGAGGTTCCGGCTTCCCTGGGCCCGGACCCCGCATGGCCTTGGCTGAGGCCCTAGCCAGCTCGCCGGCAGGTCTCTAATGTGGTGGATGTCCGGGACTGGGAAGCTGAGCCCCAGTTGGTGCCGCTACACCTGCCTCTGCTGGCCCAGCTTTACCCACCCAGGCCCAGAGGAAGCCTTTAATAACAAAAACCAAACCGCACCTCAGGCTTCTCCGTCTGTGCTGTATTAGGCCTGCAGTCACGCAGCTCCTGCCAGGGTTATGGCAGAAATGCTGGTTCAGGAGACCCTATAAGGAAGGAAAAACTCTTCGTTCTCCTCAGGGTTATCTTATCAGTGAAACCAGCTATATGGTGTAATGGGACCCAGGGGCTGCAGACCTCATTTAGTCAAGAAATGAAAGTGAGACAGAGTCAGCCTTAGGGTGTTCCTGCAATTCATATTTTGAGTAAAGATTCTGGGCCTCTGCAAGTTGCATCTCCAAGCAGACTACCCAGGCAGCTGGCACTGCTGAGCTGCCCCCTGGGGTGGAGGGAGGGGTCCTCGGGCCACAGACCAGACAGGGCAGTTCCCCATTCAGGGAGCAGCTTTGCTGCTGCTGGTGGAGAGAACTGATGCTGAACTCCGCAAGGATTTCTTAAAGCAGTGAGGCCAATCAGGAACAGTGCACACTTCCGGTAAATGAGCACAGTGCTTTAAAACCAGAGTTTAAAACTCCTGTGACATCCAAAGTTCACACTTCCTAAGCAGTGCTGCCTGAAAAAGGAACCTAGAGGAGAGTCATTCTCAAATCTAATCCTAGACTGAAAAACTCAGCTTGAAGGACTGAGCTCAAGAGCTGGGTATATCCATGTTATTTTGTTATTATTGTAGCAGAGAGTCCAGCCTTACCGTCCAGATCCTGAAAGGCCTGGGACAAGGAGGCCACGTAATTCGGGGAGTCTGTCCTGCAGGGTGTTTAGCGGCATCCCTGGCCTCCCGACCCACTGGATGCCAGCAGCAACCCCTCCCTGTGACATCTAAAAATGTCTCCAGACTACCACATGGGACAGCATTGCTCCCAGTTGAGAACCACTGGTATGGAGCAAATACCCAAATAAAAGGGAGACTTTGCGCAGCTCCTGGGAGGCTGGAGGACTGATTGAGCGAGCCCAGGAGGTAGCTACCACAGCAAGACCCTGTCTCAAAAAAAAAAAAAAAAAAAAAAAAGGCAGGAGCTTCCACTAAGCAGGATGGGGCATGTACCACCATGCTCTGAACTGTCCATGAAAATAGAAGGCAGCATTCTCCCCAACAACCAGAGGCCACCTCACTCCTCAGTGCTCCAGTGGAGTGGGTCGTGTCACCTCAGCAAGGCACCTGGGTCTCAGGCCTGGGTGCTGGGAGTTGCCTTGCTCTTCTGCTGAAGTGGCAGATTACAAACCAGGTGGCATGACATGACCCTGTGTTTCTGTAAGTGATGCCCACCCAAGCGTCCTGAGTCTGCCCAAACAAAAAGGTTGACTACGGCGTCCCGAGGGTGTCCCTGGCTTTCCTGTGTTGCAGGTGGATGGAAGTGATCCGCAGTGCCACCAGCTCCTCCTCACGAGCCCCCATGTTGAGTCACAAAGAGTCTCTTGTGTATTGATGGCTGGACACATTACTGTTTCTGCAGTGGCTGCTTTCCTGGAAGAAGTTTCCTTTCTCCTGCATTCATGAAGCCTGGTAAAATTAACACCTGTCTGAAAAATCAAAAACATGGCTTCCCAGCACCTCTCCTGTCTCCACGGCCGTGTTTTTTAACCCTGTCTTCTCGTCTGAACAGAACAGCGCTCCCACCTCCAGGCACCCGCTGGGGGCGCTGTTCTTTGGCTCGTGCCAGTATTAAAACATTGTCATTACGAGTGCCAAACACCATCTTCCCCTGCACCCTGCCCCTGGAAAACAGTACACACACATCCATTCAACACAAGACAGGGCAAGTTGTTTTTTTCCTAAAAAAGGAAACTTTTATGATTCTCACCCGTGGGCTGCGAGGTGGATTTCCCAGTGTTCGCAACACACACGGCGCAGCCTTAAGCAAATGAGATCACTTTCAGATTTCGTTTTCAGTCTTTCTACTTTTGTAATAATAGGAGGTTAATAGACTCACTCCTGTGATTAATAAGCAGTTTGCAGCACACTGCGTTCCACTGCGGGTTTCACGCTCAACTGGAAACACCTGTGCCCGACCTGCTTCTTGGTGCAAGTTGACCAAATCGTTAAGTGGTAACTCTTTCCGAACCGTAGCGGGTTGTTTTCTGTGAAGAAAAGCCGAGATCCAGTGCAATACCTGGACTGTCACCGTACGGTGAGGGCTGTAAGCAATGAGAAGATAGCCGTGGTGTTTTGCTGTCTGTGTCACAAGCATGAAAAGCTGTATGTCACTGATCAGGGCCATCTGCGGTATGTTGCGTGATGAGCGTGTAGTGAGCGTGCTGGCTGCAGAGCACTATGAAGTCATGGTACGTAGTCCCCGCACCTGTCATTACTCCTGTATCCTCCTGCAGCTGTGGTTTGAAACTGCGCATTCTCTAGTAGTATGTATTGTGCCTGTCTTCAGAAACATTTACCTTTTGATACTCGTTCCTCCCAGGCATGGGGTAGTCAGCTGGACTGCACAGGGAACACAGTTTCCAGTGGCGGCTCCGGCCCCAGCTCGGAAAATGTCTGCCTGTTCTCGATGGTGATGGGTAGCTGCCAGTCCCTTGGTGTTCCTAAGCCGCCCTCCTCCTTAAACAGCAGAGGGGATGGCCGATTCAATCCCGTTCTCTCCGGTGCCCCGCGCTGCAGCCGGGAGAGCCTGCCCACCCGAGGACCAGACACATGCCCTCTCTGTGGAGCTCTGACTGGTGGACCTGGAAACGGCGACTTGCAAACAGACGAGGAGCCCGACGTGTCAATCATTTGCCTTACGAGATGTACCAGACGGTTTCCAGTACTAACAAAGGGAATAAAATACCTCACGCCACAGTCCAGCATATTGACGTTTTAAGGCAAAACAGCTAACTTTGTCTTCATTTTCTGTGTGCGTGTGTGGGAGGGAAGCAGAGAGGACACCCCAGCATTGGGTTTCTAAAGCCCAAGTGTTGTGTGAGGGAAGGAGGGGCCCTGGAGCCTGTGCTTCTCCCACCTGTAGGCAGGGGCAGAGCACATGGCTCCAGGGCACATGACACAGCTGCAGCAAGCTCCCTCCAGAAGTCCCCAGTCACTCATTCCTGGAGATTTGGGATGAGCCGGTCTCTTCACTTATTTCTGAGTGATTCCAAACTTATGTGCTGCACACTGGTGGTTCTATTTGTGACCAGTGCCTTTGCCTCCTGTGTGCCTGCAGGAAAACACTATGGTGTGGGTAGCAGTCCACTCTCCAGCTGCCAGGGACAGATGGAGTTTCAGACACACTACACACGAGACACACTGACAGCAAATCCTCTTTTTCTTGAGCTTTATTGGCCCCTGCATGACACAGTCCCTGTGCCAAAGAACGTGCCCTATTAGGTTCACTCTGCCTTTGCTGACATGTTTTATAGCAGAAATAATAAGCTGTGTTTTTTAAGGAAAGAAATATCAAAAACGTTTATAAACTGACCACGTTTTGCCAAAGGAAAGTACAGAAAGCTACATCCAAAACCACACCAGCCACTTCGCAAAAGCAACTCAGGAATAAAACTTAGTAAGGAAGGCAGATGCACATCCAAGAAAATCGGAGTCCAGCAGGAGGCAGCTAGGGCATCCCACACCACAGCAGCCAGCCAAGACACAGCTCAAAAAGGCAGGAGCCACCAGCCACCCAGCCCCCAGCCCCCAGATGCAGAGGCTGAGCATCCCCCCACCCAGGCTGCAGGCTCCGGGCTCCAGGCTGGCACTGAGACTGGCGACGGTACATCTGTCTCAAAGGCTGGGCCCGCGGGCCTGGCTACAGACCAGTGGCAGGTGATGCTGAGGCAGGTTCCGGTGACAACCCTGGTGCCTGGGTTCTCTCTGAATGCAGAGCTGGAAGTGGCTACAGAAGGCCAGCTTCCTTGGCTAAGTTGCCCTTAAAAACATTCCAGCTGACTGTATGTCTACAGAAAGTAACAGCCCAGGAGAGAGTCACCCCACAGGCAAGCTACTCTAACTCCACCAAGCCCCATCTCCCCCAGGAGACAGAACTGACAGGAAACCGTGCCAGTCGAGTCTCAAGGAATCACTTGTCCACAGGGAAAGGAGCTGAGTATGATTAGTCTGATGACTGCAGAGACCCCCGTTCATACCAACATTCTTCGTTAGAACCCAGCCCCTCAAGCAGCACAGCCGCCGTTACTGGCATGAGATTGGCTTCAGTGTTAAAAATGGTGATGTCATTGTCCATTTGTAAATCTGAAGAACTCTAAATTGCTGTCCACCCTGGCTCCCTTAAAAATAAGGTAACAGCACGCCCTGGGGGAACACAGACTCATTTGTGTGATTATCTCACAAAGGACAAAACTAACCTTCGGCTTCTCACGTAGGACAATGGTTCCCACACACGCAATACTCCCTGGAAACAAATCATCTCCAATTTTATTGTTCAAGATAACATTCTTGTGCAGAGTAATAAGTACAATAAGAATTAGCAACTCAGTTCTGTTTCCCCTAACCAAAGTATATCCCTTATAGAAATTAAGGGTTCAACCCAAATCCACTTCTAATAAAATACCTCAGTTTTAGAGTTTGAAAACCAGACTGCACTAGCAAATCGATACAGTAACCCACTCAAGCATCTGTGGCTCAGGGCTCTGTCTCCTCCCCATGACTTCCAGGCCACTAGACCCGCAGATAGCTGAGCTGCATCCCCGAGCTCACACACGAACTTCCTTGCTTCCAAAACTCCTGTCTTATTCCCCAAGAACTGGCACACCCACAGGCATTAACAATAATCTGCTTCCACAAACATCAAAGAATGCTTCATATACCAGTCAACTGCTGCTGCAAGAATTCTTCCCCATTCCAGAAACCCGCAGATTATTCCCCCTCCTCACCAAGCAAGGCCCCACAGCAAACCAAGAAAAACACACACGGCTAGCTGCCTGAATAGCACGCACAGACCCCTTTCAGAGACGCAAAACAACCCTTAAGGTCCCTGGCAAGCACTATAGCGATTGCATAGATCAGCAACCTCCAACCACATCGTCTCAGTGAACAGGTGCACAAGCTGTCCAGGGTGCTGAACTGGGCACTCGGCAGCTCCACACCTGGGGACTTTTCCCTGGAGTCTTCCCAAGTGTCCTGTTAAACACACACGGCCATGAGTACACATGCACAGCCACACATACACAGCAGGTGCCCTGTCCTCTGAAGAGTCACATTTCAAGGAGTATGCAAAATAAGCATGTTATAAAATTTATTCGTGTAAGCATTCAGACATTTTTAGGTGGGAAAGATGATATGCAGAATCCACTACAAGGTGCAACAAAAAATCGTATTAGATAGGATGATCCATCTGGTGCAGACCAGCAGTGGCACAATTCCAAACAAATGTCAGACGAGAGCGCTTCATGGGGAGAAACTGAAAATAATAATTTAAAGCTTCATGAGGCAAGATATGTTCCAATTTAAAACACTAAGAAATAGTACCGTCAATGAAAAAGGAAATCAACCTTAAAGTGTACCAAAAGAGGTGCAGGGCAAACGAGGAAAATTTGCATTTGTTGAGGTACAAACGGGTGTTCTGTAAGAGAGGGGCATTAATGATTATTAATGACAAACCCTGCAAATACAAAATAAAACCCAAATCACTGGTCACAGAATTCAAAATTTACATGTAATAAAGGCAAGGCAATAGACTCAAGTTATGGCCTGGCGAATATTTACTCCACTGACATTATCTACAGAAGCACTTGGCCAGTTTGTACACAGTGATTCCTTATGCACGCCGAAAGGGTTTCCATAAAAACGACACTATATACAAATCTGTACACCCAGCCACCAGAGCGCTTCTCCAGCTCCCGGAGGGAGTTCTCCACGTGAAGCAGGATACCTGAGGTTTCGTGTCTTTAGTTGCCTTATCATCATCCCAAATATACATTTCAGGGTTTTTGTTTTTAAAGACACTTCCCTTGAATATGTGCACTATGGTTAAAATTAAAAACAAAAGTAATAAAATGATCGCTGGAAGGAGCTGACCCTCCCCACCCATCTGAGAGGCTTCATCCGGCTGCGGCACAGCAAGAACTGTGTGTCCCTGGGTGGGCGCCTGGCATCAGGGTGGCCCCCGGTGGCGCACCTCTTCAGTGGAGTCAGCGAAGGCTCTCGTTGACTTTTGAAAAGAAGGAGGATGCAGAAGAAAAAGGGAAAAAACAAAACCCCAAATGCCAAAGGAATTTCAGTGGGATGAAGTTCCTCCACCACTTAGAGAATATCTAGGGAAAAACAGAGAGAGAAGTCAATACATGTCATTTCTCATCCCTATGCAAAAATTCACACAGTAACCACAATCTCATGTTTCATAGGAAATTGCAAGTCATACAAAAATAAGTGCAGCAAATATCAATGGGTTGATAAGTCTAATTTTAAAAGAATGCACATAAAGATTGAGAAAATCATGATCCTCACACAAAAACTCCAGAGTAAATCACAAAAAGCAAGAATGGGTTCAGACTCCCTGAAGAGATGTGAATAAAACAGGAAATAACCCTTGAACTTATGATCAATTTTCGAAACCTGAACATTGATACATACATAATGACATAGTGAGATTCCAGGGATGCATATCCATTCCTAATATGAGTGCAGGAAACTGTTTTTGACCACAAAAATAGTGATAGTCCAAGAATCTATTTCCTAGAACCGCTTCTGAAATAATGGCCCAAAGCAGGAAAAACGCGTCTGCACAAAGACGTCCCTCTGGATTTTTGTAATTATACTCAATTTGGAAACAACTCTGATGCCCAACAGTACAAAATCAGTTAAGTAAATTATATAAACAAATAATAGAGGTTAAAAATGGTCATTATCTATATCTACATAGACACACACACACAATATTAAAAATATGTACAAGTTTAAAAGTACATAGAAAATTACAGGTTGGACACATCCCTTATCTGAAACCCTTTTTCTGCCTTTGGATCTGGAAATCTCTGCATTATACTTACCAGTGTTCATCCCAAAACCCGAAATCTGACATGCCCCAGAGAGCAGTTCCTTTGAGCCTCACGCTGGCACTTAAAGTTTCAGATTGGGGATTTGGGATATTCAACCTGTATATGTGCACTAGTTTACATGCACAAATTCTGTATCCTAAATACGATAAAAAGTCGAAAAATCTTATCTGCACCATAATTTGCAGGTAGGTAAGAGAATTCAGTAAGTTTATAACCTGGTATAACCATAGAAGGCAATGCACCCAAAGATGATGCTGAGATTTGGGCTACAGTGGTGGGATCGTGGGTAATTTCTGTGTCTTCCAAACATTCTACAATATTGTCTTGCTTTAGAATACAAAAAAGGATAAGAACGGGGTCCCCTCATGACCAAGATTCCCTCAACCATTTTATAATGGACTCCAAGTCACATGTCCAGGAAAGATGGCTGGGGATGTATTTAACGAGACCTATCTCAAACGTTCCAATTCAAAGCTCCTCTTTTAAGGCCCTGGAAATACCTGGCACTCTACCAGACAGCAAATGGTTACATAAGGTCCTCCAAAAGCACACCTAATAGCCATGGATCCTAAGACTCAATTTTCAAGAAATACCAATGACTAAACCATGGGACGAGTTGATGTCACACAAAGAATGCAAACATTAATTGCAACTCAGACAGAAAGGCTCTGAAAATGCTTCAGATGAGCGGCAGCTCTCATTTTTCCTATGGTCATCCACTGAAATGACGTGTTTGGAGCAAAACTGGCAGGAAGTCTAAGCCATGGCCATCATGGTTTTGGCAGCCATTGGGGGTGAATGCTCAGAGGGAGCTTCAGGAGCAGAGAAGAAAGAAGTGGGCGCCACAGCCAAGCCTGCAAGGGAGACGACGAGGACGCCAAGAGACAGGTCGTCTGAGGACGGGGCAGAAAAAAGGGCACTGATCACAGACAAAGGGAAGAGCGCACCGACTCCACCTCCCTCGTCAATCACTGCGGAGTCAAGTTTTAAACACAACATGGACATCAGCAGCTACACACGCGCACAAGAGTAAACAGGGTCAACCACCTGTTTCTGGTTTTGTTCTGTTTGCTCAGTGAGCATGTGGCATGTGCTGAGTCTGAATACAGATGCGCTAAGTGTAAAATACACATCAATTCCAAAGATAGTCACCCCCAAAATTTAAAATATCTTACTGATGATTGATGGTATTAATGTTGAAATAATACTTTGGATCTGGCAGGTTAAAAAATGTGTTGTTGAAACTAATTTCACTTTTTTTCTTTTTAAAAATAAGGCTACTAGAAAATGTGAGTATCTTTTTTTGTTTGGCTTTTAGAGACAGGGTCCCACTTTGTTGCCCAGCCTGATGTGCAGAAGTGATCACAGCTGTAGCCTCAAACTCCTCAGCTCAAGCAATTCTCCAGCCTCAACCTCACAAGGAGCTAGGACCACAGGTGCAAGCCACCATGCCTGGCTTTTTTTGTTTGTTTGTTTTTGGGTAGACACAGGGTCTTCCTATTTTTGCCCAGGCTGGTCTCAAACTCTTGGCCTCAAGCGATCCTCCTGCCTAGGCATCCCAAACACTGGAATTACAGGCTTGGGCCACCACATCCAGCAGAAAACATAAAATTCTATGTGGGGATCCCCCTTACTTCTACTGGCCAGCACTGGTACAGATCAACTTGCCTTAACAACTGAAAGCAGCAGCATGGGGCGGGGGGTGCTGGGAATGGGAAGCACGCATCAGCTGAACACATACAAGCCACACACACTGCGCTGGAGCTGCTGGGGAAATCACGTCATGTCTGTAAACAGTTTATAACAAATTTCAGGCAATTCTGGAAAGTATCGTTTCTAAAAGTAATACTAAAAAAGCAAAGAGCAAAATGCCAAACAAAATACCACCTCCACCTGTTTCTGGTTTTGTTCTGTTTGCTTTATTACAAGGCTCTTTCTGAGAAATCAATGCCACTCAAATGAGGTATGTGATACTAAGTTCGAGAAATCTAAATGTTTGTGTTTGGATGAAGATGGTGACTTTTTAATTCTATTTTCCTTTATTCCCATATTGTTTTTAGTATCAAAGGAGGGAGGGATCATCCTTCATTTGCCTCAAAACTGGAGGCAGCCAAGTAAATCATTTTTACTTTCTAGCACCTTAAAAAGTAATGTCTTTTGCTAAGGAAGCCGAGTTCAGAAGCATAAGCCTGAAGCGTCAGAACCATGGCTTTCTTCTGCTGTCCCCACTTAGAGGGGCTCCTCACAGGACAGTGGGCAGCCCCTTGCATCACTTCCAAATGGCAAAAAGGACCTCACGTGCCCAAAACTTCTTTATGTACTGTCAGGAGAGACGCAGTCTCAGGAGAGACCTGGAAATGCCCCTCAGGATCACAGCGGCTCAGCCAGCTTTGGGAGGCGCATCAGCCTGGACAGCTGAAGATGCTTCACAGCAAGGTGACAAATCACCCTCGAGTCACACAGAGCGGCTGCCCAGCACACATCCACTGCTTCCCAATGATGCCTGCACCTGTGCCAGATGGCAGTCAGTCAGGAAGGGCCTGGTTCCCATGGATACTCCTACAACAAGCTGGGAGGGCGAGGTCGTCACCCCACTGAGTCCTCACCCATAATGCATGCAACAGGTGGGGCCACTGGGCAGGCACAAAAGCCCCCTCCAGGCTGGCAAAGATGAGTCCCTACCAAGGAGGCTTCCAGGCCAGACACACACAACTCACGGTGAACACACCTGTACCCGCTACCGCTGAGCTGACCACGCCCAAGCTGCTGGCATTTCTCACATTCAACTTTAAAGCCAAAAACCAGATAGATACAAACATTTAGCTAAAAACGATCATTCTCTGGCCAAAAATTAAGCTGCATAATTAAGAGATATTTTACTGTCACCCTGTATTTGCGTGGCAAGAACTATAAATACACAAAGCCCTGTGGCTTTTCCAGCAGTTTCCAGATTCAGATCCTTCCTTCATATTGATTTCTAGAACTCAGAACCAAGTCACCTCTAATTCAACTCTTACTTCCACCCTGAGGCCTGCAAGGTAACAGGGACAGACAGGCCAAGAATGAAGTGCCAAACTCAGCAACAGTCCTGGCCCAAGTAGAGGCTGGTGCCTCCCCAGCCCGGAGGGGCCCCGGGCAGTTACCTCTGGAGTCGTTGCACAAGCTGCGCCACCATGGTGTCAGAGATGCCAGGGCACGCCTCCTCCGCCAGGTAGATGGCCCCTCGAAGCTCTTCAATGGACCCCAAGTTCCCTCCACATGCCTGGCTCTTCTCCTTCAACTGAAAACACATGAACAGGAAGAACAGCATGAGGCGCACCAGCTACAGAACTGGGGAGCGCACTTTTCAAGGAGCAACATGGCACATGGACCACGACACTACTGCAGCACCAGGGTGTTTGGGAAAAGCTTTGGCTCGAGCTCTGGGTCACTCTGGATTCCTTTTTTTGGGGTGGGTGGGGAGGCTGGAGTGCAGTGTCGAGATCTCAGCTCACTACACCCTCTGCCTCCTTGGTTCAAACGATTCTCCTGGAACACAGCCTGGAAAACCCACAGGGCCAATTCCCAAGGGACAGAATGAAAAGCAGGACGGCGCTCTGCCATGGACATTCCAGGTAGGAAAAAAAACAGGTGTCCGGAACCACATGCCACGGCTGGAGCAGGACACTACCCAGTAGGGCCTCCGTGTGTCCTGCAGCTTCCCCAACACCAGTGGGCTCAGCTGCTTCCCATGGAAGCTGCAGGTGAGGCCTCGGGCTCTGCCCACAGCCATGCTCTCACCTACCCTCAAACTGCCAGGTCAGATGCCCTCAAACCCCCCAGGGCACCTGCTGGGCAGATGGGTGAAGGCTCACTGGAGGGCTGGGAAGAGGCACTGGCAGGACCGTGGCTGGCCAGGCACAGCCCACAGCCAGGGCTCCCCCACTTCGGGATGTAGGCACAGGGGAGGGGAATGAGCTCCTGTGACACTTCCTCCGGAGGGCCTCCCCTTCAAGGACCCCAAAACAGCCACAGTGGAAAGTGCCCCGAGAGGGCTAGATCCCCATGCAGATACACGTGGCTCACAGTGAGTACCTCAAAGGCAGCCTCAGCCAGGAAGGGGCACAACAAGAAAGGTGGGATGACTTCTAACTTGTTTTCAAATCCACTGCTAACCAGATACAGAACAATCTTCATTCTTATAAAGCTTACTTTTGAAAATTTCTCAAAACACAGTGTGCGCTGGGCCAGCCATGGGAGCACCTTCCTCTGGGAGGGAGAAGCTGGGGGGAAGGCAGGTGAGGGGAGGTCAGGGAGCAGGGAGGGCAGGCACAGGAAGGGCGCCATACTGCTGAGCAGAAGAGGGACTTGGGTGAAGCACGTGGCTCAGGGAAGACAGGAGGACTCCAGGGCATCCAACGTCTACTTAGAAGTAAGAATGTACTTTTCACGTGGCCAGAAATTGATCTGAGGAAAGACAGCAGGCTGTACCCAATGAGATTTGCTAAAAAGCAGCACAATGGGTGACACAGGGTTTCAAGTTGAGGACTGTCATCCGGTCTACACATTCCAGGCTGCAGCAGAGCAGGCACCTCCCAGAGAGACTCAATAGAGGCACCACCCAGGACAGAGGGGGGCAGACAGTGATGCCCGGCGCTGGCAGCCTTTGGGGAGGCATGATGCGGTCTTCCAAGCCTCTGCCCCGTGTCTTAATGTTCCCACTCCTACTGGCAACATCACCACTGACGTGTGCCCAGCTTCTCCCTCCCCACCTCCCACTCTGAGAAGGTCGGCCAGATACCTTACCTCTGCAAACAGAGGAGAAATAATTGTAGATAAACACTGAGAGAAAGGCCTCTTTGGGATGTCTTTCTTCTTGAGGGAGAGGAAAAAAAGGTCATGAGAAACATTTAACATTCACATCAGCAATAATGCAATAAACCTCACATCTGGACTGTGGAAGCTTGGGGGCTGCCTCTAACTTCACGCTGAGGAAACGTCCTGCATGCACCGCAACGTCAGAAGACCATCGGAGGCATCTCCTCTCACTAGACTTCAAAGTTTCCCTTGCAGTGACATGCAAAACCCACACTCAGGGGAAACTAGCAACTGGGTTCCATGTGGAACCCCACAGGCACAGGGCAGTGAACTGCCTTGTCTCGCTAACTGTGCAGAAGTGCATTCCTGGTTGGGCATGGTGGCTCATGCCTGTCATTCCAACACTGTGGGAAGCCGAGGCAGGAGGATCACTTGAGCCCAAGAGTTGGAGTCCAGCCTGGGCAACACAGATCCTGTTTCTACAAAAAAAAACGAAGTTTTAAATAAACTGGACATGGTGTCACATGCCTGCAATCCCAGTTACTCAGAAGGCTGAGGTGGAAAGATCGCTTGAGCCCAGGAGTTTGAGGCTGCAGTGAGCTATGATGGCACCACTGCACTCCAGTCTGGGTGACAGAGACCCTGTCTCCAAAAAAAAAAAAAAAAACCAGACAGAAACTACTTTACTAATGCAAACCTGGAAATAGAAATCAGGTCAAGATCAGCCATTCCAAGTGCTATCTAGGACTGAGGTCGAGTTTCTACTTTTGCAACCTCTACTTGGACACTGAACAGCTGTTCACTTATCAAAGCAGGACTTGGAGGATCAACAGGGGACAGCACTGGCCCACCCTGCCTGAGAGAAAATACACCACTATGCTTTACAAGACCCTAAATAGATGGCCTTGCATAACTTTAACGGGCATAAAACCAATTAATCAAAATTGTTTTACATAAATATCAAAAGCAATGCAGTTACTTATAACATCCCTAAAACTCAATCACAAAATTATGACATGTAAGTAAGTAACCCCAACATGCAAAACAGTCCCTCAAAGACAGCTGTGAAATCAGTTCACGGGAGACCTCACCCCCAGACCCCATGACAGCAGGGCTGCAGGGAGCAGAATGGAACAGCACAGAACAGACCAGAGGCCAGACTCCCTGGTGTGAGCACCTGGATCATCAGACAGAACTGAAGCACCTGATCTGTCCATCCCCTAGCAACAAAAAACAGCTGCCACAAAGGACCCCACCCGCACCCACAGCAAGCTTCACACACAAGTGCCTGCAAAACCCTGTGAACTGAGGTCAGTGTGAGCATTCTGGAGGGAGCAGACATACCTTGTTTCCATCTAAGTCTGACGGCTGAAGAGCTCCGTTCTCAAGATTCTTGGGATCTTTTTCTCGGATTGTGAAGATCCAGTCCCCAGAATCACTGCCCCCCGCAGCTTGGCCATCTGTTTCCCTTAACACAGAAATGCAGGGAAATCCCGTCAGTGCTCACACACCTGCTCTGAGGACTGGGGGACCGCTGAATCCACATCCACCAACCCCAAGTCCCCACCCATCACATCCTTGCCCAGTCTGAGATTTTCCAAAGATGCCCCTGCCTCCCTCACAGAGAAGAGACCATCAGTAAGTGGTTCCCGCACCCCCCTGGGTGCCACTGTGTGCATGCCCACCTCCTTCTCCTCCACCTCTTCCTCCTCCTCCTAGAGGACACCTTCCCCACCTCCCTGGGAGCCCCTCTCTGGGACATCAGCTTCTCTCTGCTGGGCTCCTCCTCTCACCACGCAGGCAGGCGTCCCTGCGTCCTGCCTCACCACAGCCATCTCTCGGCCTGGGTTCTGGGATCCACACTCACTGCCTCCATTTGGTGCCCTCCACTCACTCCAAAGCCCACTCATGCCCCTCTGCACACTCCCTGGCCCATCATAAGATGATGATGTGCTGGTCACTCCCTATCCTGAGTGGGCCTCACAGGCAATGATCCCTTTGCCCCACTGATCGACCTGATGCCTGTGGCCCACTGAGCCTGCACCTCCTCCCGCCCCTTGTCACACCTGTCCCCTCTCACTCACAGGTGGAGCCTCACCCTCATACCAGCTTCCCTGGGGGCCAGCCTCACTCCCCCACGCACCCCAACTGACACCCTTTGCTCTCTCGGCTCCACTGACCTCCACAGAACGGTGACCCCTAAGCCTACCTCACCTGCCCAGCTGTCTCACCTGGACTCCACACCTCCGTGCCACTTCACGTTGGACATCTCCTCCTGGACAACTCAGACTCACACACACGGTCCACCCACACCCGGCTTCCTGCACCTCGCATCAACGCCTGCGGCCATGCTGCCCGAGCCTGGACGCCGGCTTCCCTCCTTGACCCAAATCCACCGCCTTGTCCTGGCTCTCCAAACCTCTCTCCAGTCTCTGTCTTGTCATCTCTGTTGCTACCCCTGCAAGCTCCCAATGGCAGCACCTCAAGAACTTCCAAGGTCAGTGGTCTCAACCTTGGCTTTAAACTGGCATCACCTAGAAACCCTGAAAAGCCACTTAGGGTCTCATCCACAGAAACCCTCATTCAACTGACCTGGAGCATGGAACTGCACTGTGGACCAACCTTATTCCTGCCAAGGCATGCAGAACGGATGAGTTCCCAGGCTCCCACTTCCTGACACATCCCTGGCCCGACTGCCTCCCCAGCCTTCCCCACACAAATGGCTGCAGCCTCACTTTGCCTCTGATGCCAAAGGAATTCCTAGATGCCGAACTTGAAAGCAGTTCTCAGTAAGTCACTTCCTGGTACAGGGCTTCTACCAGACTCAACAGGGAATCACAAAAACATGCATTTCTAGCCTTCCAGGTGTTCACGTGACACAATTTCACCTCGGCAGGATTTTAAGAACATGAAGTGTAATGGAAAACAAAACAGAACACAGTGCAACAGCCAGGTCCGGACCCCTACGCAGCTCTAACAGAGTTCCCTCGCAGAAACTCCACCGACAACTTCAAGAGGCTAAATGGTGCCCAAACAGGCCCATGCTGTGTCTAACACAACAATCGCCACCAACCTGGATTACCTGAAAAAAACTCAACAAGAAACGAAATGCACACCAAACAAGTGACAAGGGCCAGCGGCTCCATCCTGCATCACGCTGGGGCCACCCAGGGGCCACTTACGCATCAGAATCCTCAGAGCTTGAGTCGTCATGGCTCTGCTCCGCCTTCCATCTCTTGTACCTGTCGATGAGCTCGGTCAAGTAGGAAGTTTTCTTTGCATTGCGTAGGATAAACTTGTGCTTCAGTAACTCCCTAGCAGTGGGTCTCTGGAAAACACACACAACAACCCAAGTATGAGATGAAGCTCTCCATCCCCCCCGAAAGGACACACTTCAGCCTCAAAACATCGGCCCGCACACCGACACCTGATGACTGGACTCCACTCCACAGCTCTTCTCACTGTGACTCGCCCCAAGATGAGAGTCTCAGGACCTACGCCTGGACTCTGGGTGCTGGGGTGGGCATGGCACTGAGTTTCCAAGGAGGTCCTTAATATTCTACAGGTAGCCATCCAATGAAAGCACAAGAACTTCCCCTAGATAAATGCACTTCCACAGAAAACTCTGCACAGAACTTCAGAGGGATTATTCATGAGAGCTTATCTCCTAATTTATAAAATACTTCATGACAAATGCTGACAAAATACTTCTTCTGTGTCGCTTTAACTTTTTTTTGAGACAGAGTCTTGCTCTGTTGCCCAGACTGGAGTGCAATGGTGAGATCTCGGCTCACTGCAACTTCTGCCTCACAGGTTCAAGCGATTCTCTTGCTTCAGCCTCCTGAGTAGCTGGGACTACAGCAATGTGCCACTACACCTAGCGTATTATTTCTGTTTTTGTAGAGATTGGGTTTCACCATGTTGGCCAGGCTAGTCTCAAACTCCTGACCTCAGGTGATCCACCCGCCTCAGACTCTCAAAGTGCTGGGATTACAGGCGTGAGCCACCATGCCTGGACGCTTGGTTAACTTTCTGTATTAATGTTTGACCACATCCAGACACATAATAGAAATGTCAATTTGGAATTATCTCAAAGAAACCGTAAGGGAGCCAGCAGATGCCCTTTTTCCTGTCTCTTGAAAGAAGAGTAGGGTGCTCTTCATCACCCACTGTCCTAGTTTAGAAAGGCTGTTGCCTAGGTCCCTCCCTTCCCTTGTTATTGGGCTGAGGACTTCACCCATGCCCTGAGCTCAGCACGGCCACCGCAAGCAGCACCTGCCCAGCTACCCGCCTTGAAGATGCCGACAGTGACAGGGAATGTGCTTCCCAAGTAAACCAGCCTGACCCATATTGGAACAGACAGAACATCCAAACACCGAGTCAAACCAAGTTCCCACTCACTCCAAACTATGAAAGCTTGATTACAAGAGTCAAGCACGTTTTCAGATTCAAACTCGTGAGAAACCTGATCACCTCAGGTACTCTCCCTCCCTGTCCACATGAGGGTAAAACCCCAACTACCCCTGAGATGCTCATATTCTCGCCTCTCAGCCGGCTCCTCAGTAGCTGTAGGGTAGAGCGGTGTGTGCTGGGGAATAAGCCCATATTAGATGCATGCTGTGCACGGGAAGGCAGGCATGCAAGTGGCCACATCTCCACCATGCATGGTGGCTGCAACAAACATCATCATGTAATAAAATGCAGAGCATCGTGGCACGTGGGACAAGCCTCACCACTACCTGACACTGATGGGGTGATCAATCACTGGTGATCTCCAGCTGCATCTCCTTAGAGGTGCTTAGAAAATGTTGCATTCTGGCCAAGCACGGTGGCTCACACCTGTAATCCCAGCACTTTGGAAGGTTGAGGCAGTGGATCACGAGTTCAGGAGATCGAGACCAGCCTGGCCAACAAGGTGAAACCACATCTCTACTAAAAATATAAAAATTAGCTGAGTGTGGTGGTACATGCCTGTAGTCCCAGCTACTCAGGAGGCTGAGGCAGGAGAATCCCCTGAACCCAAGAGGCAGAGGTTACAGTGAGCCAAGATCACGCCACTGCACTCCAGCCTGGTGACAGAGTGAGACTCTGTCTCAAAAAAAAAAGAGAAAATATTGCATTCCCCACTTAACTCCTTTACCAAAACCGGCGTATTAGAAAACCACGGTGTTCTTGTAAAAGTAACCACCCATTTTTAATTAAGAGTTAGGAAAAGGGGTGCTCAGATTGGCCTTCAGCTACCTCTGCTGGAAAACTCAAACAAAGCAAGGACATATGGTGCTGCATCCAACACCGACACACACTGACAACTTCCAAAGAAATGTCCTAATTCAAAGAGAAAACGGGGCAAAGCCAGGCAGTCGTTACTGCTGTAAGGCTCTGCCAGAGTCTGTTAAACCTAAAGAGAAGTGGGCAGGAAGAGGCAGGGAGAGCAAAGAGGGGGCTTGGTTGTATCTGTATTTTCTAATCTTTTGTTTTCTAACATATGCCATCTGGAAACTGAAAGCATTTACTTTAAAGACATATTTAGCCATTTATTTCCAGGCTAAACTTTCCCATTCCTAAAAACAGTGTAACAGTTTATGGCCTGATCCTCTATCAATATTAAACTTTGAGGATTCCACATTTAATATTAAGGAGAATATTCTTCGGATTCAATGAAGTATGAGATGGCAGAAATCTAAAGGAAAATAAAGAAATTGCTAATACCTATAAAATGTATTTGCAAACCAAAGAGGTCAATCATACTTATTTACAGAAAAAGAAAAATGAGGAATTCCATGAAGACAGCTGAAAAGAAATCCCAACAGGATGTATCTAAACCAAGTCAAGACTCACATAGGGAGGGACGTTCAGATCCCCAGGAAACTTACAAAGCTCGGCTCCTTATTCAAACAGGCCTCCACAAACTCCTTGAGGGGTTTGCTGTAGTTTCCTTCCAATGTTGGTGGGTTGTTCTTTGGAATGAGGAATAAAACTTTCATGGGGTGCAGCTCAGAATGAGGTGGTTCCCCTCTTGCAAGTTCAATAGCTGTTATGCCCAGGGACCAGATGTCTGCCTGCAACAAGAAAAGCATCTTTACCAACACCAAGCAGGAATCAATTCCAATTAACAGTATTTAGGGGAAAAATGGTAACATGTCTCAATACTTCTGAGGTTTGGAGAAAGGCATTTTTAACTGCTATTTAAAAACATAAGTCCTCGCTATAAATTCAAGAGAAAACGACAGGAGAAAGTGTAAGATGCCAAAAGCTTTCTGCCTCTACACGAAGACCGCTTATCAAGCCACTCCTAACACACCTCCTGCTGGATGCGTTCGGTGTTCCCTGTGGAGTCCCTGAAGCCAGCAGGACTGGTAGGAGAGGTGAGCAGAGAGGAGGAGTCCGGAGAGGGAGTACGCTTGTGGGTCACCCCCTCCAGCAGTGCTCAGAACTGAGGGCACAGCTCTGAGGTCAAGAGCAGGTACCTTGGTCTCAAGAGACCTGGGCTGAAATGCCGGTTCTACAGTCAAAGTCCTGTGACGTCGGATGAAAGGGCTAACTTCTGAGCCTTGTTTCCCTAATTTGTAGAATGTGAGTGGAAGAGGAGGTGGCGAGCCAGGTGCCTTACATGGGGCCCAGAACTTAAAAAAAAAAGTTTATTACGAAAATGCTCAAACATACAAAGAACTGAGAAATAGTAATATAATGCATCCTCATAAACCGATTGCAAGAATTTCACGATTATTAAACATTTTCCCACACAGGTTTTGTCCATGTGTCTGTGTGTTCCCATAGTGTATTTTAAAAATAACTGTCATCATCCCCCTGCCAAGTACTTCAGTGTGCCAAAGTAAGGACTTTTTACTACCTATCAATGCCTAAAATTAACACCAATTCCTTCATGTCCTATATAATTAAATGTCCTCCGCTGTTCAAAAACAATCATTCCATGACTCGTTTATCTGAATCAAGATCCAAACACAGTCCACAGGGTACAACAGACTGTTTCAACCTATAACAGTCCTCTCCCCAGTGCCATCAACTTGAAACCAGTTCCAAGTTCTGGATTTGTCTAGTGGTTTCTTCCTGGTGTCATTTACTGTTGTTTCTCTAGTGCCTGTATTTTCTACCAAATGTCCTATGAGAGACATCTGTGAAAACTGTGTGGCCCCAACCAGCACACCTCGAGTCCAGCTGCCCCACCTCCGCCCACCCAAGCAGTTAGGTGAAGGAACGAAGTCCTTGAACATGTCATGTAAATGAGAAGAGCCAGGTAGTCTTAAGAGGAACTTGACAGCTGAGGCTTTGACAGCAGATGATACCAATCCCCACACAGGACCAAAGCTGACAGTGAGGCAGGATATAGTCCTATATGGGCTGGCAGAAGGTGACTTGGGGACCGGGGTAGAGAACACACCTTACTCTGGTACAGCTTCCCTGCTGCTCTCACTGTGCACTATAATCCATCACTATTCCAAGAACTTCAGTTAGAACTGAACACATCTCTCGCACTCACTCTTCAGCAGGAAATGCAGAGGCTGAAGCATCATTGTGGTGGCTGCAAGGTGCTTTAACTCTCCAGAGGACACACTTGCCATGTTCCTGCAACCTTAGCAAGTACCAGAAATCCCTACTGGAAGCTCCTGAGCTCATGAAAATGATGCCTATGGCATATTCTATTTCCTTATTCTCAGCAAAGACAAAAAGCCGCCGGCAAGTTTTGCTCTAAATTCTTTCTACTAAATCCTATACTGAGGGGGTCAGTCTAGAAGAGCTGATGCTACAAGTAACACTGTTTTCCTTCCCTCCACAACTTGGACTCTTTGCTTTAGTCTGCATGGCCTCATCTTAAAAACCAGCAGAAATGTAACTGATCCTGGCTCTTGCCCCTAGGAGGGAGAGGCAGGTGCACAGGGGCACACAGATGGGCAAGCACCCAGAACCATGGCCACAGGAGGACAGGAGTGGGCAGGCACAAGGAGGGAGGAGGGGAGAGGCAAGAACAGAGGAGACTAATATGACCCATGCCCAGCAGCGCTTCTCCACGCCAACAGGTGACTCTCAAGTTTGTGTGATTCCACATCTGCCTGCCTCCCAGGCATCTCAGATTTCGTTACAGTTCCTGCTGTTTTCAAAGCATGCTGTCTCCTAGCCACACAGATCCAGAGCCTTCTCTGTTTTAAGGGCACATAATAGTTAAACGAATTTTGGGAGTACATGTGATATTCTGGTACAAGTATACAGTGTGTAGCAATCAAATCTGGGTGGCTGGGATACCTCTCACCTCAAACATGAATCATTCCTGTGTGTTGGGATCATTCCAAATCTTCCCTTCTGGCTATTTGAAACACAATAAATGATTAACTATGGTCACCCTACTGTGCTACTGAACCTGAGCTTCTGGTCACTGATGGTTCAGGACTCTCCCCGACAATGGGAGAGGTGGGAGTCTACCCAGCAGCATCCTCCATCTTCACAGTATCGTGTCAGATAAAGAACACTGGCTACAAACTAAAGATACAATACAATTTAAGTGATAGTTTTTAAATTATAGAAGGAAAATAATTCTAAAAGAAACCAATCAACTCTATAATCAAGAGGAAGAAGAAAACCACGGATAACCCTAAGTCACAGTTGTAACTGGGCAAAACAAAATATGACTTAATATACGCGTATTACTTAAGCAGATGCAATCTTTAGGAACACACCTGTCGGTGGTAAGAGCAACACATGGTTGACCAAACATTACTACCTGTGAATATAAAGCCTGTTACCTCCCGATTCACCTTCTTCCCTTGCCCTCAGGGCTCATCCTCCCAGTCAGGCCTGTGGGTAATTCTTGATCGGGATGCAGGAGCAGGGAGGCCATGGGCTCAGTGCCCAGTGACAGGAAGGGCTGGTGCACAGTGCATTATACAGATCAGCTGCCTGGCTTCTGGCAGCTCGTCAGCTAATCCCACCACACTTTCACTCATCTTCAACAATGTTTTTTTCTCCATCAATGCATCACCAATTTCCACTTTCTACCACGGTTAGACTGCAAATCAAGCACAATCCATTCGCTAAGGTACCATCATCAAAATCTTACAAGGAAAAAGGGAGATTCGAGTTCTTCAGCCCAGGACCTCTCTCTAGTGTTGAAACTGGAGGCAATGAGCAGTTACCTCCCTTGGCACCATGTCCCAAGGATAGGGACTCCTTCAAACAAACCTAACTTCCCAAAATCCCCTTAAAACATTAGTCATGAAGGTTCTTAGGATATGTGGGCAATAAAGACTTAGTAATGTCATGCTTAGGTTAAGAACTGAGATTGACAGAAGATGCCCTCTGTATGCAAACACATTCAGCAACACTTGAGCAACCCAGACAAGGGGACACAGGTAGTGCCAGAGGTGACAATGTTCAAAAACGTCCCAAGCAGGTTCTAAACATAAACAGGAAACAGAGGTGTGTATTCCCTTTAGTTCAGTGAGATTAAGAAGCTAGTAAGGCAGGTAAAGTCCATCACTTCTGCCAACCCTCCCTTCCTTTGAGAATCACCGTGTGAACCTAGGTGTGACTTGGGCACATGCCTTCCTAACTACCATACAGAACCCTGTCCCCAATAACGGGAAGGTCTTTCCTTACCTGCAGTGCACAGACTAGGGGGGAAATTGTCTAGGAATCACGCAGGAGAGAGTGGAGGGAAAGCTGGGAAGCAGCTGAGTGAGTCACGAGACCAGAACGGCCTCCAGTGCACCCCAAGAGCACTGGCTGCCCAGGAGGCAAGCCAGCCACTGAAGGGCCACACACGGGGCGGGTGGAAGAGCAACCTTGTCGGGCCCTGCTTGTGACAATAGCTGCCAGTCCAGAACCACACCCAGGGGGGTAGGGGTGGGGCAGGGGAAATCTCAGCCCTAAGGCCCAGCCTGAAACTCCACTTCTGATAACTTCAAGACTCAGACACAGATGTGACCCTCACAGGTCCTCACCACACGTCTCCCAGATCAAAAAATCTAGAAAGTCAGTTTCACATAAACATAAGAGTTTGCTCAAGATTTCCAGTTCAGAGTTGTTGGGTATGATCTAAGCAAGTGAAACAACTAACTTCTGACACGAGTCAGAGTAAAGGTAAAAACTGACCAAAAATGTGACACATTTTTTCATACTCTCTCTAATCCACCCCACAATACTACAACACCTACTGATCAGATCAGCGCCTTCTGCTGGTTTTTTTTTTCTTTTCTTTTGAGACAAGGTCTTGCTCTGCTGCCCAGGCTGGAGTGCAGTGATGCAATCTGGTCTTACAGCAACCTCCGCCCCCTAGGTTCAATTCTCCTGTCTCAGCCTCCCGAGTAGCTGGGACTACAGGCGTGTGTCACCATGCCCGGCTAATTTTAGTATTTTTAGTAGAAATGGGATTTCATCATGTTAGCCAGGCTGGTCTCAAGCCTCAGCCTCAGCCTCCCCAAGTGCTGGGATTACAGGCACTCATGAGCCACCACACCTGGCCAGAGCCTCCTGATGCTGAAGAGCTGGAAGAAGGCAGTTGGCCAACATGGGATGTTGGGACACTGCCTCCAGCAAACGCCCATGGAGGCCCTGCCCTCTGAGAAAAGTGGGTGGGGATGGCTCAAGCAGACAGGACAGCTCTTGAAGAAAGGTTCTCAAGCAAGCAGTGATGGCGGAACTGAAAATGTCAGATCTTCACATGGCCTGTTTCCTTTTCTCCGTGGCACTTGCGTGATCTGAAACTGCTTATTTACCGTTTCTTCTCTCTACCTCAGGAGAAGAGGGAGTGTGCCGTCTTGCTCACAGCTGTATTCACAGCATAGGTACTCAGTACAAATTTGTGAATGAATGACACCAGCCTGATTTTCCTCATTTGAAGGCACTTAACTTTTTAAGTTTAATGTTTGTAATATAACTTTTGTCCTCTTGAAAAGATTCTGGCATATGTAATCATCTCTGCTCATTCATTTTGCTTGGTACCAGGCAACGTCTTTGACTTATAGGTTCACATTATTCTTAACTTCAGGTAAGTTTTAAATCTTTAAAAGAGCTTCTGTTATATTTATTCTGGAGTTTTACCAATTGGCGCTGTGCACTGATTTTTTTTTTTTAAGTGAGCCTTGAAGTTAACTGAGAAGTTGCAGTTGCATAATATGATGTATTTTTAGGGCTTGATGACATTTCAGTCAATATACAAAACATTGCTTAAAAAAGCAGATAGAAATGTCTGTGGTTTTGATGTCTCCACCTTTTTTTTTTTTAAAGAAAAGAAGAAAGAAAAAAAAGAATGAAAGAGGAAGAGAAAGAGGGAGAAAGAACGGAAATCTTGCTCTATTGCCCAGGCTAGAATGAGTCTACAAATGGGCATTGAAAATCTCTTTTATGCCAATAATTGTGCTTAACAGTGGAGACGGGAAAGAATAAGGGAGGAAAATAACAAACAGCCAACCAATATTTCATTTAAATCTGTGAAATGCTATGCGATTGCTGAGGAGTGATTTACTTTCAATTTTGTGGTCACTTTTAGAATAGGTGTGATGTGATTCTGAGAAGAATGTATGTTTTGTGGATTTGGGGTGGAGAGCTCTATAAATGTTTATTAAGTTTACTTGTTCCAGGTCTGAGTTCAAGTTCTGGATATCCTTGTTAATTTTCTGTCTCGTTGATCTGTCTAATATTGACAATGTAGTATTCAAGTCTCCCACTATTATTATGTGGGAGTCTAAGTCTCTTTGTAAGTCATTAAGAACTTGCCTTATGTATCTGGGTGCTCCTGTATTAGGTACGTATATATTTAGGATCGTTAGCTCTTCTTGTTGCATTGATCCTTTTACCATTATGTAATGTCCTTCTTTGTCTCTTTTGGTCTTTGTTGCTTTAAAGTCTATTTTATCAGAGACAAGAATTGCAACTCCTGCTTTTTTTTTTTCCCCTCTCCATTTGGTTGATAAATCCTCCTCCTTCCCTTTGAGTCTTTGCGTATCCTTGCATGTGAGATGGGTCTGGATGTAGCACACTGATGGGTTTTGGCTTTCCAATTCGCCTGTCTGTGTCTTTTGATTGGGACATTTAGTCCATTTAAATTTAGGACTGATGTTGATATATATGAGTTTAATACTGCCATTTAATGCTAGCTGGCTGTTTTGCCCATTAGTTGATGTTAATTCTTCATTACAGTGATTTCTTTACCTTTCAGTAAGTTTTTGGAATGGCCGATGCTGGTTGTTCCTTTCTATGTGCAATGCTTCTTTCAGAAGCTCTTGTAAAGCAGGCCTGGTGGTGATGTAATCTCTGAGTACTTGCTTGTTTACAAAAAATTTTATTTTTCCTTCACTTATAAGCTTAGTTTGGCTGGATATGAAATTCTGGATTGAAAGTTCTTTTCTTTAAAAGGCTGTTGAATATTGGCCCCCACTCTCTTCTGGCTTGTAGGGTTTCTGCTGAGATCCGCTGTGAGTCTGATAGGCTTCCCTTTGTGGGTAACCTGACCTTTCTCTCGGGCTGCCCTTAGCATTTTCTCCTTCATTTCAACCCTGGTGAATCTAATAATTATGTGCCTTGGGGTTGCTCTTCTTGAGGAATATCTTCGTGGTGTTCTCTATATTACCTGGGGTTGAATATTGTCCTGCCTTGCTAGGTTGGGAAAGTTTTCCTGGATAATATCCTGAAGAATATTTTCCAGCTTGGATTCATTCTCTTCATCACATTCAGGAACACCTAACAAACGTAGATTAGGTCTTTCACATAATCCCATATTTCTTGGAGACTTTGCTCATTTCTTTATAGCCTTTTTTCTCTAACCTTGTCTTCTCATTTTATTTCATTAAGTTGGTCTTTGACCTCTGATATCCTTTCTTCTGCTCGATCAATCTATTAAAACTTGTGCATACTTAGCAAAGTTCTCGTGTTGTGTTTTTTAGCTCTATTAATTCACTTATATTCCTCTCTAAATTGTTTATTCTCGTTAGCATTTTGTCAAACCTTTTTTCAAGGTTCTTAGTTTCTTTGCATTGGGTTAACATGTTCTTTTAGCTCACAGAAGTTTCTTATTATCCACCTTCTGAAGTCTGATTCTGTCAATTCATCACACTCATTCTCCATCGGACCTTGTTCCGTTGCTGATGAGGAGCTGCTATCCCCTGTAGGAGGAGAGACATTCTGATTTTGGGTGTTTTCAGCCTTTTTGCGCTGGTTTCTTCCCATCTTTGTGGATTTACCCACCTGTCATCTTTGTAATTGGTGACTTTCAGACTGGGTCTCTGAGTGGACGTCCAGCTTGTTGGTGATGAAGTTTTTTCTGTTTCTTAGTTTTCCTTCAGCGGACGCCCCTCCTCCACAGAACTGGACTTTCCCGGGTTCAGCTGTGCTTGCTGTGAAACTCTCAATTTTCAGTGCTTCCAATTGCTGTTTTTCTGTGGAGGTGCGCCAGCTGAAACAGCAGCATTAAGATTTGTGGCGCTTTTCTGCCCGGGAATCTCCCGGTCTGGGTCCCTGCTTCAGTCCCCTTTTCAATCTGAATGGGCGACTCTGCCTTCCCAGAGCTCCAAACGCCAACTAAAAGCGCACCCAGTCCTGTATACTCCGTACTGAGAACCGCCACGCCAGGGTGCTGGCAAAACAGCCACGCCAGCCAAGAGAGTCACACTGGCGACCCGTGGGGCTCCTCTGCTGGGAATCTCCTGGTCCACGGGCAACAAAAATTCATCTGGAAGTGTGGCGCCCACTCACTCTCTGCGCTTTCACTGGGAGCTACGATCCTGAGCTGCTGCTAATTGGCCATCTTGGATCTCTCTCCCTGTGCACTGATTCTTTCAAAACTCTTTCAAACATCTCTCAGTTCAAGTCTCAACTAGAATACCATCTCGCCAAGGCCAAACTCTGAAATGTTCTCATGCTGAGGGCCCACACCTTCTGCCTGCCACTCTCTAGGGCTATTGTTCACCTAAGACAGGTAGCTTCAAGATGACTACAACATGGCCCGCTTGCTCCTAAAGTGCTGTTAATTCTTCCTTGTTTACTGTCAGTCCCCATCATATGAATTTAAGATGTACAGGAGAAGAGACTTTTGTGCTTGTCTACTCTGGTATTACTGGAATCTAGAAAAATGTGTCTAAACTGATTGGGCTAAAGGAATGAAACAATCAATATGAAATAAATACAGTAATGAAAGAGGGAGAGAGAAAGAAAAGGAAGGAGGGGGAGGAACGAGGAAGGGGAGGGAGAGAGAGATGGAGGGAGAAAGGGTTGGAGTGGGGAAGAGAGGGAGGGAGGGAGGGAAGGAAATCTAAGCTCAGAGTCCGAAGTCACATGGTACATCAGCTAATTTACTTCAGTGAATGAGCAGAGAATAATCAGGGTGGTGTCATCCAATGAGTTAAGAAACATGGGTTCTAGTCTCAGCCTTGCCAAAATCTACACGGATGAACTCTGATAAATGGGCCTCAGTTTAAAATAAAGAACATGGACTAAACATGTAAGTTCCTCATCAAGTCCTAAAATTACATGAGCTCAGGAAAAGGGCTAACAGCCAAGATGGCTGCAGAAATGAGAAGCAGCCAAGGCAGTGTTCCTCCCACGTGGGACAGAGACACTCCCACACAGCACACACCCAAGACCAGCCAGGTGGGGGGGAACCACTAGTCACTCACTGGCCAGTGGCTGTGAAGGCCACCACAGTGCTCAGAAAAACCATGGCCACTGCTACCACTCAACAGTGAGACAGTCGGACTCACTCCTCCCATGGTGGAACCAGGTATACGCACAACCTGAGCTACAACCTGGATGTTTTTTTTGAGACGGAGTCTCACTCTGTCACCCAGGCTGAAGTGCAGTAGCATGATCTTGGCTCACTGTAACCTTTGCCTCCTGGGTTCAGGCAATTCTTGCCTTAGCCTTAGTCTACAGGCGTACGCTTCCACACCCAGCTAATTTGTTGTATTTTTTTTTTAGTAGAGACAGGGTTTTGCCATGTTGCCCAGGTTTGTCGTGACTACTCAGCTCAGGCAATCTGCCTGCCTCTGCCTCCCAAATGCTGGGATTACAGGCATGAGACACCACACCCAACCAGACACTAACAGTCTGTGGAGGGCAACAGTGACCCTGGGTCTGCAGGCAAAGTCACCTGGTGCTTCCTGTACTATGTTTAACAAGGTGGGAAGTCTACTGAGTACTGGGAAGATTTCTATCTAAAAGCAGCAGCAAGGTTTGGCCTAGATACATATCTGAGTTAAATATTTGTTTGCTCAGAAATCTGGGGCTCAGGAAAGCCTATTCTCTGTGGATCACGAGGCGTGTTAACTGCAGGCAGGGTCCTGAGAAGAGCAGACTGTGGGAACTGAAGTTAAATCGGAGCCTGAGGAGGTGAAGTCCCAGGATTTTTCATCCCATCTAACAGAGTTCACAAAGGGGGAAGGGCAGCAGATAAAAAGAATATGAGAAAAAGTAGGAGACCGTACATAGGACAAGTGAAAACAATGGGAAGAAAGGGTGAGGATTTCATCTCATATTGCCAAGGACCCGCTGGGAAAGAGAATCCTGAGAATTAAAAATAATAGGAAGACTCTGCAGCAGTCACTCGAAGCATGTTCTTTCTCTGTTCTCTCATTTCCGTGGACCCCCCCCCTTTCTCTTATGGGAGAGAGCCCCTTTCTCTACAGTCCTCTCAAGGCTGCAGAGAATCATACACTTGCACGTCAACCCCCGACTGTGCCCAGAGAGCAGGTGGAGCCCCTCTGCAGCCCCACATGCCTCCAGCTCTCGCCACTGCCACCCTCACCACTGCCACTGCAGCCCTTCTGTTCCTCCCAGCCCCCTCTGTCCTGTGTCCCCACCCCCACCAAACACACATGGCCTGAGCTAAAAACCTCAGCCATGGTGGGCTGGATAAGCAAAGGGTGTTAAACGATACAGCAGGAGTCAGAGGAGAAAACTGTTTCTAACCAAGGCTGAAGAACTACCCATATGACCCACCTCAAGGTACCAGCTTCCTTCCAACTTAGAAAAGCCACCAGGTTCAAAAGCCTATAGACCTAGTGAGGCCAGACCTGGTGGGGCACAGCGCCGGCCCTTGCTTCCCCTCACCTTGGAGTCGTAGGCTGACTGCTTGATGACCTCGGGTGCCATCCAGAACGGGGTGCCCACAAAGGTGTTCCTTTTGATCTGGGTGTCGGTCAGCTGGCCAGCCACGCCAAAGTCCGCCAGCTTCACCTCACCGTGCTCAGACAGCAGGACGTTGGCCGCTGCAAAGGAAAGCCAAGGGCGCCCTAGACGGCGTGGACTCACGACTCCGTGCACTGCCGCAAGGAACACGCGCTTCTTGTCCCCAGCCAGGTGGCAAGCCCGAGAACAGGCACCAGAGCTACACTTTTCGTCAGACCCCCTCAGAGCCAGCCCAGCCCAGCCCAGCCCAGGCAAGGCTTGATTTTGCCGAAACAATTACAGTCCACTAAAGGACCTTTAAAAAAACAAAGAGCCAGAGAAAACAGCTTTGCTGAATGAAGCCAAGGCAGCAGAGAAGCAAAGCGGAGCCCACGAGGAAACCCCGTGGCCACCCACCTCCACCTTCAGTATCTTAAAGGCAGGAAAACAGATGTGCTCTTTCTTACCTTTAATGTCTCTGTGGATTTTCTTCTCTGAATGGAGATAATCAAGTCCTTTCAGTATTTCTCTTAATATAGTAGCGATCTGGGTTTCATCTAACGAGCCAGGTTCTAACTAAGAAGAGAACAAATTCTTAAAGTTACTTAAATGATTATCTTATGAGCAGTTTGAGACAAAACAGAAGCACCTCCATGTTAATGAACAAGGATAAAATCTTAAATCTTCTTCACTTAAAACACATGATTTTGCCCAAACAATTACAGTCCACTAAAGGACCCTTAAAAAACACAAAGAGCCAGAAAAAAACGGCTTTACTGAATGAAGCCAAGCCAGCAGAGAAGCAAAGCAGAGCCCACGAGGAAACCCCGCCCTGCCTACACCTGCCGCTGACCACAGGGCACCCCTCAGGCCCTGGCAGGAACCAGGCACAGGCTGGGGGATTTCACTCCAGGAAACAGCCCAGAAACTCACAGAGCAGCCAGGACCTGCCCTAACATATGTGGTTCCCTTACCAGAAGGCTTGCTCCTGGTACGCAAAAACACCTAGGAAAGAAAGCCAAGGAGCCAACGGCCTCCGAGGAGATCTTTGTACTAGAATTTTTTTAATCTGCAGTTAAAGCTCTCCAACTTCAGGAAATGCAGCTGAAAGAGCTTAAATCCTAATAGTTTGGGATTTGTTATATAACACATATTATATAATAAAATTACTATTTATTAAGCCCTGAGGTAATAATTACCTCTGAAAGCTTTTATTCTCAGAAACTCAAAGTAATTGTTTCTGTTGACTCCTTTATATCCACAACTGTGTAAGATGAAAGGAAGAAATGTCAGGTGTGCACATCTCCATGTAAAAGGAAAGGAAAAGCAGGTTCACAGGCTCACTTCAAATCAGATTGGAAGCCCCAGGCCCCCGGCAGAGCGGGGCAGTCCGTCACACACAGGGTGACAGTGACAAAGCCACCAACGCTCCCTGGAACCACGGACACGGAGCCAGACAGAAGGCAGACATCTAATCCAATGCGAGCAGGGTTCCCCCAAGTCACCATCCCCCATTCTGTGTTTTCAGACTTGACAGTGAATGTCTTCCCAGCCCACATCCACACATTTTAGCCAATAGGAAGAACAATCCAGTGCCTTTCACTAAGTTTTAAAAAGATAAGTAAACATGCTTTAAGCCAAGGGATGGAAACTCAGGCATTCCTCCATGGGAAGCGACTCAGGCAGGCACATCTTTGGGACAGACCCCGACAGTCCCCCTTGCGTGTCCCAGCTGCTTCACCAGGACGTCCTGTTCAACACCCCAAAGGGCTTATGGGGCAGTGTGGGGGCAACCGAGACAGCCCTTGTCACCTAAACCCCAGCCTGATTCACACCTGGTACTGCTTTCTGCTCATCAGCAAGCTGTGCTGGCAGGCCCACCCCAGTCTACACAGCAAACCCAGGGTCAGGCCCACACTCAGAGGTGGCCTCTTCTCACATGCTGGCCTCGCTGGGACTCCAGCCTGCCTGGCAGCAGACACACCTGGAATCCAGCAGACACACTTGGAATCCAGCTGCCCCTGGCCACCTCCACTCAGGACCCAGGTGCAGAGAACAAGCTTGCTTTCCGTTTGACCTCACACCTATGCTCAGAGAAAATCAAAATGCCTGTGTCCACTGCCTGCCAGGAATTACGTCAAATTCCAAGTAAGATACTGTCTAAAAGTTACCTCAGACCAAGACATTACAGCACATACCCTGTTACCCAGAACATAGTTTTTCCCAGTTATCTGACCAAGTGTCTTATTTTAAAGAAATGCATGTGGAAGCTAGTATTCTAAAGAACACAAGCCGGAAAATCCTGCCTTTAGTCTGCTTTCTCCACATCTATTTTTCAGTGTTCATAGAATGTAGAAATTTTAATTTTTAAAACGAGGAACACAGAACTTTCTCATCGCCTGAGGGAAAGGAGGGAGAAGGGTGGAGAGCCAGAGTGTTTGCTTTTGCTCACAACCCTGGAGTGCAGGAGAAACCAGTCGGTCAAAGATCAAAGCCACATTAGAGGCTGGACGTGGTGGCTCACACCTATAATCCCAGTACTTTGGGAGGCTGAGGCGGGTAGATCACCTGAGGTCGGGAGTTCAAGACCAGCCTGGCCAACATGGTGAAACCCCGTCTCTACTAAAAATACAAGAAAACATGTGGTGGCACATGCTTGTAATCCCAGCTAGGTGAGAGGCTGAGGCAGGAGAATCCCTTGAACCCAGGAGGCGGAGGTTGCAGTGAGCTAAGATCGCACCATTGTATTCCAGCCTGGGCAACAGAGCAAGACTCCGTCTCCAAAAAAAAAGAGTCGGGTCCCATCTCCAATCTCCTCCTTCACCAAGTCTTTGCCCAAGCAGATATCAATTACCTGTGGCTAGACCCAGCTTGACCACCCTCCCTTCCATTATCAAGTCTCCCAAAAGCAATGGCAGAGCAGCCTGCTGTCATTCCCAAGGGGCGCTAAGTGGAAGAGGTTAAGAAAACTCGTGGGAAATCCTCCCCTGATTAATGAAGCGCTGGCTCTATGATGACTATCTGCATGGTTCTGCCCTTTGAAATCTGGCCTGAACACCATCCATCTCCGATTTATATGCCCATGAGGAATGAGAAGGAAGAGGAGAAAAGAGATAAACTCTACTTACTTGGGGGGGGAAATCCTTGCTGCATCAAAATTCACTATGAAGGGTATACAGCTGCTCTCTACCCCACAGAGTATAGTCTCCATCATTCAGGCAGTTACAGACTCTTCAAATATCAAGGCCAGGAAATAAATCTAGACCACATCCTACCTCTGGGTGACTTCTAACTCCCCCTCCCCGAGTCTGTCCTCCCCTGCTTCAAAGCTATCAGCCAGGGGCACAGCCACAACAAGAGACCACATTTCCCAGACTCTGAGCAGCAGGCTGTGGTCACGTGACTAAGACCTCGCCAACAGGACAGGCAGGAGCAAACGTGCCCCTGCTTGGTCCTGGCCCTGAAGCACTGGCAGCGGGAGAGGACAATGGCTGAAGACCGAGGGAAGCCTGGAGCTCGATGGTGGAGCCACCCACAAGCACAGACCACGACAGTGTGGGCCAGAGCCACTGACCCCACATGCAGGGGAGAAATTAATTTCTATCTTTTGTGAGACACGGCTTTAGAGCTGCTGTGATGGCAACTTGGCCCATACGTTAATGAACATGCCATCTCATTTCTTAAAATCCATGTTGTGTATTCATTTTTAAGTTTGTCAAACATCTCTGCCTGATTAAGTGACTGATTTATGTAGCATAGTCCCTTTGTAATTAGATTTCAAGGTTGTCCCTCGGATTCTCTGGCAACACTGACTGATCTTTTAATCAGCTAAAACCTTCTGTCTCAGGCCCTCTGTGGCTCATACTCACTCCAGCTGTTTTCCCTGTGGGAAGGAACCTTCTAACAAACAGTGTAACTGAGAGCCCTCCCCGAGCAGGACTTTCCACTGTTGTGTCCACCACAATAACCCGAATGGCCAGAGTAGCCCAACACGCAGGAGGACACAAGTCTATGCTGAATGAAAAATGATTCCCTCACCAGGCCACAAAGATGGACTGCACAGTACGTCAGGGTGTCTCGGACTGCGTGTTACTTCTTATACTCTTCTAAGTCAAGGCACCCTACAGGTGGCTGGAACTTGAGAGATGACTGACATCAGTAGTTTTCAAGCTACATTCCAAAGAGCCTGGTGAATTTCAATTCACCATTTTATTTTAAATTTTTTTAACAGAGCACACTCAAATATGTGCATCCAAAATAAAATGTATGCCTATTTTATATTCATGGCTCTTAATAATACCTTATCTCTGGCTGGGCATGGTGGCTTACACTTGTAATCCCAGCACTTTGGGAGGTCAAAGCAGGTAGATCATGAGACCAGGAGTTGGAGACCAGCCTGGCCAATATGGTGAAATCCCACCTCTATTAAAAATACAAAAATTAGCTGGGTGTGGTGGTGTGCACCTGTTCTCCCAGCTACTTGGGAGGCTGAGGCAGAAGAATCCCTTGAACCCAGGAGGCGGAGGTTGCAGTGAGCCGAGATTGTGCCACCACACTCCAGCCTGGGTGATGGAGCAAGACTCCGTCTCATAAAAACAAAAAATAAAAGTAATAATAATACTGTCTCTTTATTTGCCACACAAGATCCCAAATTTGCATCGTTTAAAAAGTTAAAAAGCACCCGGAGAGCAGAAAAGGCGGCTGCTAATGGATGCACCCCCTGCCAGCTGAGGGATGCCCATGTCCCACAGCAGGCCTGGGCTCCTCCCAGCCTTCAAGTCCTAAAGCCTCTCCGCTTTGTCCTTCGCACTTATGTGTGGAGCCTGAGATTTATGTATAGGCCATGTTGTCTGCCACCAATCTCTAACTTGGGGCAAAGTCACTTCCCCTCTCTAGGGTGCCCCATGCATCTGTAAAATTCCTGATGGGCTTTCAGTTCTCCTCAGCTCCTGGAGACCCTTACACCTCAAGAGGGCCCAGTGGTGTGGATATGGGAGAAGTAAAGATGGCAACAGCTCCCGGCCTATCTCCAAAACACCCCTTTCCATCAAAGTGTGACCTCTTTGCGGGGCTGAGAGCAGGCCAACAGAAAAGGGTAAAAGATGGAGAAAGACAACAACATCAGAGGTTGGGGGAGGACAGTGTGGGGTCAAGGGAAAGGCCACAAGCTCTGAGCTAGCAGAGCCAGGATCCAGGCCCAGCTCTATCTGCTAGCTGGGACCCCTCACCCCAGGATCTCCATCCCAGCACCAATTAAATGAGATGATTAGGGACATTCAAAAAGGAGTGTCTGTCCCTTGTCACCAGCACTCCTTAAGCGTAAGTGAACAGCGGTTTGCCGGAAGTCTCACACCATCTGGGATTTTTTTTTTTAGGGGAGAGTTTTACCCTTCCTTCCAACTGCAACATCTAAAATTTCACAGACTGCAATTCAAAGAAATCTGAAGAAGGTTATCATCAAATAAACTATACCATTAAAAATGAACATACTAAAGCATTACTGGAATTGCTCTTGAGGACTTAACGTTGGAAAGAGGCCCTATAAACAACTTCATACTACAAATGAAATTCACTTAGTAGAAAATCTAATTACAGAAAATGAAGTGATTTTCTACATTTCTGTAGTATTTCCCAACAGAGTGAAAAAATGAAAAGCTCTTTATATACCGTGAATATTTATGGAAAGGAACCAAAATAAGTTGTAAAAGTAATCCCACTATGTTGCTGTTTTTCCTTTAATATAATTTTCATATTATATTTATTTTTCTTGAAATCTCCCCCTTTTGAGTTTTTGAGATGGAGTCTCGTGCAATCTTGGCTCACTGCAACCTCTGCCTTCCAGGTTCAAGAAATTCTCCTGCCTCAGCCTCCCAAGTACACGACTATAGGCACATGCCACCGTGCCCAGCTAATGTTTGTACTTTCAGTAGAGATAGGATTTCACTATGTTGGCCGGAATGGTCTTGATCTCCTGACCTCGTGATCCACCTGCCTCAACCTCCCAAAGTGCTGGAATTACAGGCGTGAACCACAGCACCCAGCCAAAATCCCCCTTTTTAATACCATTTTAATCAATTGTTTCTATGGTTTGTAACAGTGTCTGAGTATGTAAATTGGGTACATTAGCCTCCTGGAGACACATATAGTTTCAGAAGTTTATCTTCCCAAAAAAAAACCTAGCAATTGCTACTATTACTGGGAGAAATAAGTTTTTTCTTTTTTAAATTATTTATTTATTTTAGGATTAAGTTTTTTTTGTAGAGATGGGATTTTGCAATGTGGCCCAGGCCAATCCTAAACTTCTGGGCTCAAGTGATCCTCCCACCTCAGCCTCCCAAAGTGCACAGATTATAAGCATGAGCCACTGTATCAGGCCTAAGAAGTTCCCTCTCAAAGGCTTTCATTCTTTAATGAATCAAATCTGTGTAGACTACACTAAAAAAACACGCCTTCCTTCAGCTCTCCCTACAACAGCAGTGGAAACTGCAGCCCGTCGTCCTGATGGCTGTCTATCATCCAGGACCTCTAACACTACAAAGACAGATCAGACCTATCTTGAAAATCACCACCCACCTAAATGTCCTGTGCCTACAGAGGGGTGGGGAAAGAGTGCTTATCACAGCGACTTTGCTGCATAACCACATCGGGGAAGAGATAGCAAGTGCTAAACAGCTGTACAAATTCTTTAAAAAAAAAAAAAGTTCGCATTTACTATGTTTCAAGGATGACTTCTGCTGTGCTCGTGATATATGCTGGTTATCTGTGAGCACTGCATCAAAACCCAACAGGAAGCCATGTTTTACACAAGTGAATCTCAGACCAGGACAGTACAGTCACCTCCACCTGGCTTCCACTGCCTGACGTGTGGACTGGAGGCCACAGAAGTCACCTGCAGGGGAGTTCAGAGGAGGAGACATCTCTGGTACGGGCCAGCCCCACCTCCACACCCTGGCAGCGCCGGCGGGGAAGTGTGTGCTCCCCGGGGCATGAGCATGCTCCCACATCCAACACCCAACCTCAGTAATCACACCCTGCCCCTTCCAAAATGAAAATATTACATGCTCATTTTGGAAACTAACTTGTCATGTGAAATATTAAACGATGATGAGATAACAGCTCTACAAAAGTAAACGAAATCTGTTTCGGAAAATAAGCTACCAAACTGTTCTTAGGTGAGGTAATTCCAGGCATGATCCTTCATTGCTTCCTTCTATGAATGGATTTATTGGTTTCCCATGAAACAAACAGCTGGTTTAAAAAGTAGACCTATAGATTGGGTGTGCTGGCTCATGCCTATAATCCCAGCACTTTGGGAGAGGCTGAGACGGCGGGGGGCGGGGGAGGGATCGCTTGAGGTCAGGAGTTTGAGAACAGTGTGACCAACATAGTGAAACCCTATTTCTACCTTAAAAAAAAAAATTGGCCTGGCATGTTGGTAGGCACCTGTAGTCCCAGTTACTTGGAAGGCTGAGACACAAGAATCGTTTGTACCCAGGAGGTGGAGGTAGCAGTGAGCTGATTGTGCCACTGCACTCCAGCCTGGTTAACAGGGCAAGACTGTCTCAAAGAGAAAAAAAAAAAGGAGACCAACAATTTTTAGTAACATATATGAAGCAAAAACACATAAGGAATAGTTTCATTCCTTTTTAAATACAACTTGAAAGAAAAAGAAATGGATACATAAAACAGATTCTTTAAAACCCCAGCTTCCTGAAAAAAAGGTTTATATGTATTCTGCATCCAGTGTAATACTTACTAGATCTAGTGCAGAGCCTCCACCAAGATATTCCATTATTATCCATAGTTTTGTATCCTATAAAACAAAAACAGAAACAAATCATTTTCAAAGTGAATACAGGGAATTCTTTTTAATAATCAAAGGGTACTTTTCACTATTACATAGGAACTAGAAAGGTTTACAAACAAGTACCAGCAAGGAAAGTACATCAAACAGAGAAGTGAGCAGCGACCCCCAGAGTGCAGGGAAACCCCCAACATGATCTGGGCGGGAGCCATGGGGGGGTGATCGGGGGCCCGCACCAGACTCCAGGGCTCCAGGGAGTGTGTTCCAGCCCCACTGTCCCAGAATCTCGGAAGGGGGACCAGGGTGCTTCCATTTTTAGGCCACTTCAAGGGGTGAGGGGGTTCTCAGGCACAGCCAGGGCTGAGAACCCGCAGCCGAGGCAGCAGCGTCACACACATCAGGGCAGCAGTGACCCGGCAAGACCCTCTCCTCCCCCTCCTTCCCACAGCACTGAGCTTCCCCCACACCTCCACCATGTCTCCAAGTCCCTGTGAGCAGAGGGGCCACCTAATGTGGCCTCTGACTCGTTTGCCTGTTTGGTAGAAGGGCAGCCAATTCTAGCAGCTCCAAAAACTGCCACAATCTCCCCCTGCTCAGGGAGCTTTCCAGAAAAGCAGACCTGGCCTAACATGCATGTCTGAGTCCTTACAAGGCCCCAGCTCCCCAGGGTACCCAGCTCTGCACCTGTCTTCCCTGTGGTCTCTCTTGAAGCTACTCAGCCCTCATGACTTCCAGAGTTCTCTTTTTAAAAACACAAATCCCAAAATGCTACTCCCTGGAAAACAAACCCAAAAACCCCCCTCCCTCCTGGGGGAGGCAGGCAGTGTAGGGCACAGGGACAAGCCTGGGAAGGATCTGGATCCCGACTCCCACTTTACAACCCAGAGACCCAGGCAGCCATCTCCTGAGCTTCTGCACGAGGCCCTGGCCAAGAGCCTGGCCATGGCGAGCAGCCAAGAACCCACGGCTGGCACGGGACGCCAGAGTGCGGGTTCACAGTGGGTTCATGGGGTTGGGACACCAGCCTGCTTTGCTGCTGACTCAGGACTTGATGGTGGCGTTCGCACGCACCATCAAGGAGGAAAAAAGAAACCTTGCTGAGGTTCTTTGGCCCCTCAGGAGAGCACTGTGCCCAGCTCCCAGAATACCCGAGGAAGACCCCTTCACTCGTCCTACTGCAGGTCTCACTGCGCTGACTCCAGCTGCGCTCACCCTTCCAGAAAGCATCCCAGCTTCCCAGGCCTTTTTGCTTTTGAAGTTTCCACAAGTCACGAAAATGCTTCACTTGTCTTCCCTCCCCAAGCCTTTGGCAAACTTTACTTTTATATCAATTGCTCTAATTTTCATTTCAGGTTTATTTCTCTGTTTTCCACTTAACAGCAAACTCAAGTGCCCAGGAACAGTGCTGGAGTGCTCCAGCTCAGTAAATGTTAACTGTAGATCCCGTGACCAAGGAAGGGTAACTCGTGTTGACTCTAGGGAGCCACTGATGCCAAGATTCACTGCGTTTATAAAATACATTCCTCTCAAAATCCCACCATCTGGAGTTGATTCTAAGATGGTCCAAATAAACAGTCCAAGTTTTAACGTATGTCAAATGCTTTTCAAGCTTTTAAATGCCCTTGACTACTAAGATAATAATTAAGACAACTTCAGTCTTGACTGGACAAGGTGCAGAAGCTTCGAATGTGTCTGACACCCAACTCACAGGGTCAGGCATGCTGCTTATTCACTAACCACCCAGTCAAGGGCACCTGCCTAGAGGAGGCTCACTGATCCCAGGTTTTGATTTCAGGGCAGCTTCCACCATCAAGAGTGTCCCTCAGCACACCTTCATCTCACACACACACTCTCTTGCAGGCTTCCACAATGCATGCTCCTGGGGAATGCGCAAGCCACAGTAAGCACTTCCAGGAAAACACCAGTATCTTTTTGGATGGCACAGAAATCTACATCACTCTTCTCTTAGGAGAGCTGGGAACTCTGACATTCCTACTCCTACCTGCCCTTTTAACAGCCGCTGTTTAACTGGATCCCATGCCTTCTATTTTCTGGGCATTAAGTCTGCTCCCAGCAAGGCAAGCTCCCAGCAGGGAGGTAATCTCCCCCAGCCTCTTCTCCCCCTGCAGCCAGCTGTCTAGTATGACACCCTGGGAAACAATCTTTTGCTGACTTAGGGGACTGAGTGTCACCAGGCAGCTTCTTGAAGCAGCAAGGCACAAGCGACCACCTCACTGTTCATCTGCACTTCCAAAGCTCCACCCTCCTCAGTTCACTGCTGCTCTCAATCTTACCACCAAGGTAAGTCACTATCTGCGAGGGAAACAAAATAACCGTCACCCGGCTACTTTCTCCTTTAAGGAGCCCTCGCAGGACACATCAACCAGGTTTTCTGTGTCGCCCGGATCCCTCCCAGGATGTGCAAGCAACAACAGAACATCCACAAGCTCTCCACCCAGAGCAAACCACCCCTCAAGACCAAAGACGCCTGCTTCCTGGAGAGGAAGATGGAGAAAAAGCAGCTTTGCCTGTTTAACCTCCAGCTCCTTCCTGGTAGCAGACACAGTGGGTGGGAAGGCTACCCAGACACAAGGCTCACCAGACTCAAGGGCACTCAGGAAACTGGCTCAAGTCCTTATTCAGGTCACTGCGTCTCAAATACCTAGGCTGGGCCTGCACCAACAACCAGGGGGTGGGACATCATGTCAGGAAAAGCTCCACTCTGGGTGGAACCTGCTTTTCAACTTCACTGGGTGTATAACCACCTGAGGGGTTCACTGTGCCCACTGCCTAGGTACAGCTGATTCATCAAGACAGGGAAACTGCAATCAAGAAAGAGTAATTCACACAGAGCTGGCTGAGCGGGAGACCGAGTTTTATTATTACTCAAATCAGTCTCTCCGAACATTCAGGAGCAGAGTTTTTAAGGATAATTTGGTGGGTAGGGGGAAGCCAGTGAGCCCAAAGTGCTGACTGGTTAGAGATGAAATCATAAGGAGTCGGAGCTATCTTCCTGTGCTCAGTCAGTTCCTGGGTGGGGGCCACAAGCTCAGATGAGCCAGTTTATTGATCTGGATGGTGCCAGCTGATCCATCAAGTGTGGGGTCTGCAAAGTATCTCAAGCACTGGTCTTAGGAACAGTTTAGAGGGAGTCAGAATCTTGTAACCTCTAGCTGCATGACTCCCAAACCATCACTTCTGATCTTGTGGCCAATGTTAGTCCTACAAAGGCAATCTAGTTCCCAGTCAAGAAGGAGGTCTGCTTTGGGAAAGGGCTGTTACCATCTTTGTTTAAACTACTAAGTTGTGCTCCCAAAGTTAGGTCAGCCTGCGCCCAGGAATGAACAAGGACGGCTTGGAGGTTAGAAGCAAGATGGAGTCAGTTAGGTTAGATCTTCACTGTCTCAGTCATAATTTTGCAAAGGTGGTTTCAGGTGTGCAACCATTCCAGCTGCTGAAGCTCGGCCCTGGGGACGAGATGGAGCCCACTGGACATGGGCAGCAGCTGCACCACCGCCTGGCATACCTGGGGCTCTCTGCCTGTGCTCCGCATGCGCTAGCCACTAATGGAGGAAGAACCTAACAACCAACGCCAACCACCAAGGACGGCACCTTTCCCCTCCGTCCTCCCTGCCACAGAAATAGAAGTGGAGGAGGGGCAGGGTGGACAGTGACCTCAAGAACCATGACAGAGAAAGGCTGACCTTGTAGCCCAGGTTAAACATCATCTTAGGTTTTCCCTGAGAAGTAGTGGGACTAGTGGGACGTCGTGGAAAGGGAGGAGAGGAGGCAGCCCATTCTTCAGGACCTGTCACTTTTCCTCCTGCCTCGGGGTAAGGCGTACCCCCCTGGGCAGAGCAAGCACCTCCTGGCTCGGCCCACCCCCTCTTCCTGCTCCCAGCATCACTTCCTTGGCTGTTTTTCAAGGTCACAAAGAGCCCCAAAGCCAGGGGTTCTGCCTTGCTCCTCTCCTTCCTGGCCGGAATTCCCAAACTCCTCGTCTCAGCTGCTACTCTCGCTTTCCTACTGAAAGAGAAAGCTGCTAGGAATAAACCTTGCCTGCCTCACCATGTGGATCAGAAAAGAGATGCTGTGGCCATTATGAAAAAGGGGATGGAGAGAAGCAGGGGTGGCCGGCAAGATGGCCAAATACCAACAGCTCCAGTCTGCAGCTCCCAGAGAGATGAACACAGAAAGCAGGTGATTTCTGCATTTCCAAACGAGGTACCCATCTCATCTCTTTGGCACTGGTTACACAGTGGGTGCAGCCCATGGAGGGAGGGCCAGCCAAAGGAGAGGGGGGCATCGCCTCACCCAGGAAGCACAAGGGGTCAAGGAACTCCTCCCCTAGCCAAGGGAAGCCATGAGGGATTGTGCCAGGATATTATGGCCCAGATGCTATGCTTTTCCCACAGTCTTCACAACTCGCACACAAGGAGATTCCCTCCAGTGCCTATGCCACCAGGGCCCTGGGCTTCAAGCACAAAACTGGGCAGCCATTTGATTGGACACTGAGCTAGCTGCAAGAGTGTTTTTTTCATACCCCCGTGGCGCCTGAAACGTCAGCAAGACAGAACCATTCACTCCCCTGGAAAGGGGGCTGAAGCCAGGAAGCCAAGTGGTCTAGCTCAGCGGATCCCACCCCCACGGAGGCCAGCAAGCTAAGATCCACTGGCTTGAAATTGTCACTGCCAGCACAGCAGTCTGAAGTCAACCTGGGACAGCGGTCTGAAGTTGGGCTTGGTGGGGAGAGGGGCGTCTGCTTTACTGAGGCTTGAACAGGTGGTTTTGCCCTCACAGTGTAAACAAAGCCACCTGGAAGTTCAAATTGGCTGGACTCCATCACAGTTCTGCAAAACTGCTGTAGCCAGACTGCCTCTCTAGATTCCTCCTCTCTGGGCAGGGCATCTCTGAAAGAAAGGCAGTAGCCCCACTCAGGGGCTTATAAATAAAACTCCCATCTCCCTGGGACGGAGTACCTGGGGGAAGGGGTGGCTGCAGACGCAGCTTCCTGCCTACTGGCTCGAGAGAGAGCAGTGAATCTCCCAGTACAGCGCTCGAGATCTGCGAAGATACAGACTGCCTCTTCAAGTGGGTCCCTGAAACCCGTGCCTCCTGATGGAGAAAATGTTAGAAGGAAAATGAACACACAGAAAGCAATAGCATTAACATCAACAAAAAGGACGTCCACACAGAAACGCCATCCAAAGGCCACCAACATCAAAGACCAAAGGTAGATAAATTCACAAAGACGAGGAAAAACCAGCACGAAAAGGCTGAAAATTCCAAAAACTGGAACACCTCCTCTCCTCAAAAGATCACAACTTCTCACCAGCAAGGGAACAAAACTGGACAGAGAATGAGTCTGATGAATTGACAGAAGTATGTTTCAGAAGGTGGGTAATAACAAGCTCTGCCTCGCTGAAGGAGCACGTTCTAACCCAATGCAAGGAAGCTAAGAACCTTGAAAAAAAGGGTTAGACAAACTGCTAACTAGAATAACCAGTTTAGAGAAGAACATAAATGACATGATGGAGCTGAAAGACACAGCATGAGAACTTCGCGAAGCATACACAAGCAGCCCAACTGATCAAGCATAAGAAAGGATATCAGAGACTGAATATCAACTTAATGAAATGAAAGTGCGAAGACAAGATTAGAGAATAAAGAATGAAAAGGAACGACCAAAGCCTCCGGAAATACGGGACTACGTGAAAAGACTAAACCTACATTTGACTGGTGTACCTGAAAGTGATGGGGAGAATGGAACCAAGTTGGAAACACTCTTCAGGATATTATCCAGAAGAACATCCCCAACCTAGCAAGACAGGCCAACATTCAAATACAGGAAATAAAACACTCTAAAGATACTCCTCCAGAAGAGCAACCCCAAGACATAATCGTCAGATTCACCAAGGTTGAAATGAAGGAAAAAAATGTTAAGGACAGTCAGGGAAAATGCCAGGTTACTCACAAAGGGAAGCCCATCAGACTAACAGACAATCTCTCTGCAAAAACCTTACATGCCAGAAGAGAGTGGGGACCAATATTCAACATTCTTAAAGAATTTTGAACCTGGAATTTTATATCCAGCCAAGCTTCATAAGCAAAGGAGAAATAAAATCCTTTACAGACAAGCAAATGCTGAGAGAGTGTGTCACCACCAGGCCTGCCTTACAAGAGCTCCTGAAGGAAGTACTAAATGTGGAAAGGAAAAACCGGTACCAGCCACTACAAAAACATACCAAATTGTAAAGACCATGGACACTATGAAGAAACTACATCAACTAACAGGCAAAATAACCAGCTAGCATCATAATGACAGGATCAAATTCACACATAACAATAGTCGCCTTAATGTAAATGGGCCAAATGCCCCAGTCAAAAGACACAGACTGGCAAATTGGATAGAGTCAAGACCCATCTGTGTGTTGTATCCAGGGAGACCCATCTCCCGTGCAAAGATACACAAAGGCTCAAGATAAAGGGATGCAGGAATATTTACCAAGCAAATGGAAAGCAAAAGAAAAGCAGGGAGTGCAATCCTAGTCTCTGATAAAACAGACTTTAAACCAACAAAGATCAAAAACACAAAGAAGGGCATTACATAATGGTAAGGGGATCAATGCAACAAGAAGAGCTAACTATCCTAAATATCTATGCGCCCAGTACAGGAGCACCCAGGTTCATAAAGCAAGTTCTTAGAGACCTGCAAAAAGACTTAGACTCCCACACAATAATAGTGGGAGATTTTAATACCCACTGTCAATATAAGTCAGATCAACAAGACAGAAAATTAACAAGGACATTCAGGACTTGAACTCAGCGCTGGACCAAGTGGCCCTAATAGACATCTACAGAACTCTCCACCCCAAATCAACAGAATATATATTCTTCTCAGCACCATATTGCACTTATTCTAAAACTGACCACATAATTGGAAGTAAAACACTTCTCAGCAAATGCAAAAGAACAGAAATCATAAATACTCTCAGAACACAGTACAATCAAATTACAATTCAAGATTAAGAAAAACACACAACTACATGGAAGCTGAACAACCTGCTCCTGCATGACTACTGGGTAAATAATGAAATTAAGGCAGAAATATGTAAGTTCTTTCAAACCAGTGAGAACAAAGACACAACATACCAGAATCTCTGGGGTACAGCTAAAGCAGTGTTTAGAGGGAAATTTATAGCACTAAATGCCCACAGGAGAAAGTAGGAAAGATCTAAAACTGCCACCCTAACATCACAATTAAAAGAACTAGAGAAGCAAGAGCAAACAAATTCAAAAGATAGCAGAAGATAATAACTAAAATCAGAGCAGAACTGAAGAAGATAGAGACATGAAAACTCCTTCCAAAAAAAAAAATTTTTGATGAATCCAGGAGCTGCTTTTTTCAAAAGATTAACAAAACAGCTAGACTGCTAGCCAGACTATTAATAGAGAAGAAAAGAGAGAAGAATCAAATAGACACAATAAAAAATGATAAATTACCACTGATCCCACAGAAATACAAACTACCATGAGAGAATACTATAAACACCTCCACACAAATAAACTAGAAAATCTAGAAGAAATGGGTAAATTTCTGGACACACACACCCCCACAAGACTAACCCAGGAAAAAGCTGAATCCCTGAGTACACCAATAACAAGTTCTAAAATTGAGGCATTAATAGCCTACCAACCAAAGAAAGTCCAGGACCAGACAGAGTCACAGCCGAATTCTACCAGAGGTACAAAGAGGAGCTGGTACCATTCTTTCTCAAACTATTCCAAACAACAGAAAAGGAAAGACTCCTCCCTAACTCACTTTATGAGGCCAGGATCATCCTGACACCAAAACTGGCAGAGACACAAGTAAAAAAGAAAATTTCTGGCCAAAATCCCTGATGAACATCAATGTGAAAATCCTCAATAAAATACTGGCAAACCAAATCCATCAGCACATCAAAAAGCTTACCACTCATGATCAAGTCAGCTTCATCCCTGGGATGCAAGGCTGGTTCAACATATACAAATCGATAAATGTAATCCAACCCATAAACAGAAACAAGAGAAAAAACCACGTGACTATCCCAATAGATACAGAAAAGGCCTCTGATAAATTCAACACCCCTTCATACTAAAAACTCTCAATACACTAGGTATTAATGGAACATATTTCAAAATAGTAAGAACTATTTATGACAAACCCACAGCCAATATCATACTAACCAGGCAAAAGCTGGAAGCACTCCCTTTGAAAACTGGTACAAGATAAGGATGCCCTCTCTCACCACTCCTATTCAACATACTATTAGAAGTTCTAGCCAGGGCAATCAGGCAAGGGTATTCAAATAGGAAGAGAGGAAGTCAAATTGTCTCTGTTTGCAGACAACATGATTGTACATTTACAAAACCCTTGTCTCAGCCCAAAATTTGTTTAAGATGATAAGCAACTTCAATAAAGTCTCAAGACATAAAATCAATGTGCAAAAATCACAAGCATTCCTATATACCAATAACAGCAAAATCATGAGTGAATTCTCATTCACAATTGCCACAGAGGGAATAAAATACCTAGGAATACAACTTACAAGGGATGTGAAGAACCTCTTCAAGGAGAACTACAAACCACTGCTCAAGGAAATCAGAGAAGACACAAACAAATGGAAAAACATTCCATGCTCATGGATAGGAAGGATCAATATTGTCAAAATGGCCATACTGTCCAACAGAATTTATAGATTCAATATAATCCCCATCAAGCTACCATCAACTTTCTTCACATAATTAGAAAAAACTACTTTATATTTCATATGGTACCAAAAAAGAGCCCATATAACCAAGACAATCCTAAGCAAAAAGAATAAAGCTGGAGGCATCATGCTACCTGACTTCAAACTATACTACAAGGCTACGGTAACCAAAACAGCATGGTACTGGTACCAAAACAGATATATAGACCAATGCAACAGAACAGAGGCCTCAGAAGTAACGCCACACATCTACAACCATCTGATCTTTGACAAATCTGACAAGCAATGGGGAAACAGGATTCCCTATTTAATAAATGGTGTTGGGAAAACTGACTAGCCATATGCAGAAAATGGAAACTGGACTCGTTTGTTACACCTTACACAAAAATTAGCTCTAGACGGATTAAAGAAGGTTTTAAAGAATTAAAACCTAAAACCATAAAAACCCTAGAAGAAAACCCAGGCAATACCATTCAGTACATAGGCATGGGCAAAGACTTCATGACTAAAACACCAAAAGCAACAGCAACAAAAGCCAAAATAGACAAATGGGATTTAATTAAACTAAAGAGCTTCTGCACAGCAAAAGAAAATATCATCAGAGTGAACAGGCAACCAACAGAATGGGAGAAAATGTTTGCAATCTACCCATCTGACAAAGGGCTAATATCTGGAATCTACAAAGCACTTTAACAAATTTACCCCCCCCCCAAAAAAAAACAACCCCATCAAAAAGTGGGTGAAGGATATGAACAAACATTTCTCAAAAGAAGATATTTATGTAGCCAACAAATGTGGAAAAAAGCTTAACATCACTGGTCATTAGAGAAATGCAAATCAAAACCCCACTGAGATACCATTTCACACCAGTTAGAATGGCGATCATTAAAAAGTCAGGAGACAACAGATGCTGGAGAGGATGTGGAGAAATAGGAACGCTTTTACACTGTTGGTGGGAGTCTAATTAGTTCAACCACTGTGGAAGACAGTGTGGCAATTCCTCAAGGATCTAGAACCAGAAATACCATTCGACCCAGCAATCCCATTACTGGGTATACACCCAAAGGATTATAAATCATTCTGCTATAAAGAAACACACCCACATATGTTCACTGCAGCACTGTTCACAATAGCAAAGACCCGTAACCAACCCAAATGCCCATCAGTGATAGACTGGATAAAGAAAATGTGGCACATAGACACCATGGAATACTATGTAGCCATAAAAAGGGATGAGGTCATGTCCTTTGCAGGGACATGGATGAAGCTGGAAACCATCATTCTCAGCAAACAAAAAAACAGAAAACCAAACACCGCACGTTCTCACTCATAAGTAGGAATTAAACAATGAGAACACTGGACACAGGGAGTGGAACATCACACACCAGGGCCTGTCTGGAGGTGGGGGTCGAGGGGAGGGATGACATTAGGAGAAATACCTAATGTAGATGACGGGTTGATGGGTGAGGCAAACCACCATGGCACATGGATACCTATGTAACAAACCTGCACTTTCTGCAGACGTATGCCAGGACGGAAGGACGGGAGGGAGGAGTGAGGGAGGATGGGTGGGTCTCAGGGTCTTCTGGTGCCCACACATAATATGGGCTGTACCTGCACCACACCCCTGCAGCAATGCACCAGCATGGCAGAACAACAATCAGTCAACACAGGCGCCAGAAGAGGGCCCTGAAATATGCATCCTTCAAGATCCCATGGAATCGTTTCTACCAGTACCAATCCTAAGGAAGAAACATTCAAAGGGGAACACACAGATAAGCTTGCAAAAGTAAGAGACGGGCTTTGAGGGCTGCAGGCAAGGGTCCCCTTTTCAGCTGCACCAGGGGTCCTCCACCCCAGCACTGACTTTTCGGGCTGCTCAGCTCTGCTGCGGGCCTCCCTCATGCACTGCAGGGTGTTTAGCAGCACCCCTGGCTCTGCCCACTGGACGCTGGTGACACATCCCCAGTTCTGATGACCAAAAATGTCTCCAAACACCATCAATGTCCCCCAGGGGCAAAATCACCCAACTGGAAACCCCCGAACTATACTACATCCACGATGGATGTTGGTGAGTCTGACATGGTTCCTGGACCAGAAGCATTGTCCAGCCATTCTCCCGCATCTTGGCTTATACACTGAAACTCCTGCAGCAGGAAGATGAGCATTTACCAGGACACATCAGGCAAGTTGTTTAAACCCTTTTAATTTCTCATCCATAACAAGATGTGAATCAGATCTCTGCTTGAAATCTCACAGTTCCAAGTGACAATAAAATGAGATCATGAGTAGGAAACCACTTGGCAAAGTTCATGGTGCTCAACAGATGCAAAGTTCAATCAGCTTTATCAGCATCATTGCCCAGAAATGCCTCCAAATAACCTGGTAAAACCAAAAGGGCCCAATTAACAAGACTAAATAGTTCCTGAGCAAAATGAAGCCTGGTACAATGATTCATGTATCCTGCACTAGAGGCCTCGAGGCAGGAGTGTCTGAGTGGTGGCCTGTTCTCCGGGAAGGTCCAAGCTCTGTCCTGCAGATGTGGAATCACTGTCCTTATAAAACCTTCCAAATCATGACTTCTGAGGCACTCCTTCCCCAAGACAAATAAACCAGCAGGCTTCTCAACACAAAGAAGATGTTAATCAGAATAATTTCATGTTTTTTTAAATAACCTCAAATAACTTAAGTCCATGAATGATCTCGTGATACACTTTTCTCATCAGGGACATAAAAGTATTCATTTAATTAATAAATTCAGGAGTCAAAATTTGAAAGGTACCAAAGTATATACAGTGAGACCCGCCCACCACGGGCCCCCATCACCCAGCAGACCAACCCTCCCTGCCCCAACAAGTCATCATGACACCTAAGTAACCTCAGAGAAAAACATTTATGCACATACAAGCAAATACCTACAAAATCTAACCCCCACTTTTACCCAAACTGTAACATTCTATACACACAGTTGTTTGCTTTTTACCTAGATTTTTTTCTTTTGGTGGGGGGATGGAAGTTTCACCCTTGTTGCCCATGCTGGAGTGCAGTGGCATGATCTCGGCTCACCACAACCCTCTGCCTTCTGGGTTCAAGTGATTCTCCTGCCTCAGCCTCCTGAGTAGCTGGGATTATAGGCATATGCCACTATGCCCGGCTAATTTTCTATTTTGAGTAGAGATGGGGTTTCTCCATGTTGGCCAGGCTGGTCTCCAACTCCCGACCTCAGGTGATCCACCCTCCTCAGCCTCCCAAAGTGTGGGGATTACAGGCATGAGCCACGCATCCGATCTAAAGTTTCTTGAAGAGCAGTCCCTATCAGTAAAGGACTTCCTCACTTTTTAAAACCATCATTAGCCCATGCCTTACTGAGCTCACATTGTTTACATTTTTTGCTCTGATGACCCAGGTGTCAATGAAGAGCTGCACACTTGTCAATTTCGCTAGGTCCTGGAAGTAGACCTATTGGATGAAGGGACTCCATCTGAATTTTAACAGATACTGACAAGTTACCCTCCAAAGAGGCTGTCCCATATATAGCCTAGGCAGTGTCTGAGGTGCTAATTTCCCCTTTCCCATGCCATGATGTCATCAAGCTTTTTTTCTTTTTTTTTTGGGGGGGGGTCATTTGTATGGGCTGAATTGTGCTTCCCTCTTCCACACACCCATGATTCACTTGCTGGAGTCCCAACTCCAATGTAGAAGGTGACTCTTTAAAGAGGTGACTGAGTTGCAATGAGCTCATTAGGGTTGGCCCTGATCCAATATGGCTGGTGTCATATAAAGAGATGAGGACAGAGACACACACAGGGGAAGACCATGTGGGCATACAGGGAGAAGACGGTCGTCATTCACAAGCCAAGAAGAGAGGCCTCAGAAGAAACCCACCCTACCAACACCTTTCCAGGTTTGTCAGCAAATGAATTCCTGTTGAAGCCTCCCAGTCTGCGGTACAGTGTTCTGGCAGCCCCAGCAAAATAAGGCAGTAATTCATTCACATACAAACGATGCTTCTGGGAACTTTTCTCTTTCTTCTATTGTAAGGCTGAACATCCTTATATATTGAAGAGTCGTACATATTTTCTTTCCTATAAGCTGTTTATATCCTTTGTCCATTTTTCCACTGGGTTATCAACCTTTTTCAAAAAGTGGGAGTTTTTATCATATTAGAAAAATTCACCTTCTGTAACAGGAGCTGCAAACCACTAGCTTTTGCTTCTGGTAGCTTTTGCTTGCAGAAATTAACTTAATGTAGACAAAACATAAGTAACCATAGCACTTCCAGGCATACTGACCCTGAAGTAGTTGGAAGTGCTTCCTAAGAACCCGGAATCGCTGACCAGAACCAGGACCCACATTCCTAAGAACCTGGAATCACTGCCCAGAACCAGGACAACAACTCTCACAGGAGCTTGGCAGATGTTAGATGAACCCATGAAGGTTTAAAAAAAAAGGACAAATGAGAAAGGGCAGATGCCACACAGTTACCAATGAAGATTTTAAAACAGGAATTCACAACTGCAGCTCTGCTCTGCACCTGCAATGCCCTCAGCAGCCTCCACATTTCACCAGCTGTAACCAAAGGCTAAGAGGTATAAACAATGCAGTGGGCTTTATTAAAATTACGCGAGGTCACAGGCTTCCTTAAGAGTATAAGTTTTTGTAAAAGGTATCTTTCTGCACAGATGACATGTATGACCTCAAAGCCTTAAGGCCTGGTTTGCATTCTGCCTCCACCCAGGCCAGCTCTGATGCCAACTACAACAAGGCCTGGCTGTCAGCCTCCACTTCCCACTTGCCCACGGGGCTGATACGCATGCTCTTCAGAGCGGCTTTGATTAAGAATGAAGTCAGGCCATGTACAAAGCAAGACTCATCAATTTTAACCACCATTACCTTGTTAACTCTAGAGTGTCCTCTGTCTGAACTGCAGGCTTGCGAACCTGAGAGAAATCCGAGCCTGTTGCCCATTTTACCTTCAGAGAAGCCCCTGACCATCTTCAAAGTGCAGGAACCATTCCTGACCTTTATCTGGTTGATCCTCAGACTCACAGATGCTAGGATTTCCTAACCGATTCATCTAACACATAACACACCTACTAGGTACCCAGGGTGGCTGAGGGGGAATGCAGAATGAGTAACACCCTGGCTCCAGCTTTCAGGAACTTCTAGTAACAGAAAAGTGCGCAAATAATTAGCATCAGACAGCCAGTAGCAGATGTCACAAGAGACAGGGAAGACCCGGTTGCTCAGGAACCAGGTGAGCTCCAGGAGGGAGGCAACACCTGAGCTGTTCCCTGAAGGGCTATGACCTGCCAACCTGGGCAGGGGGCGGGTGCGTGTTTCTCCCAGGCTCAGGTGCAGAAGACCAGCAGAAGGTGAGGAAAAATCCTGCTGACTGAGGGCAGCTGGGAATAAGAGGGACACCCTTGAAGCCAGCTGATGGAACTTAGTTAATTTAATAAGCAATGGGAAGTCACAGAAACTTCTCCTGATAGAACAAATGACCAGCCACTGCCTACAACCATAAATACATGAGGAGAAAAGGAAAGTAAGAGCAATGAGAAAAAGCAGAAGGTCAGGGGAAGACCCAGAACAGCTGCAGAAGGGGCACCAATGGGCAACCAAAGTGGACAGGCGTGGAAAGAAGATAAGCTGGAAGCTAGATGGTGCCATGCTCTGTGTCCAGGATGGCCAGTCTGCCAGGACAAACAGCAGCAGCGGGTGGACAGGGGAGGGAAGGGAGATGGCTGCCTGCATTTCTGTGATAGTGAGGAGTATTCTGGTGGGATATTCACCAAGCCAGCTGCTTCCTTTGCTGGCTCCTGTGTGCATAGATAAAAACCATTTTCTCCCACTGATATGTCTTTTATCAGTTTACTGCAGGCCTCAAATGCTGAATCTAACAGTTTTTCCTTCCTGAAAAGTGACCTATTGCCAATTATTTAACTCAAAGGGCATGTTGATCATATGCAAGACACGCTAGGTAAATAAAGTCTGGTTCTGTCATTTAATCATCTTTAGTTAGTAAGAGGACCCTGTAGTCACAGGAGAACATTACATCCCTGTGGGTCACTCTTCCTATGTTCTACCTTAGTTCCAAACTGCATCTGGAACTCTTACATTATCTCAGAACACAATTAAAGGGCTGGGGGCAGGACATACAATGGTGAATTGGAAGAATGTCCAGGGTCAAAGCTTCCACACACCAATGCAGCCTGGCCTTCCATTCTCCCAGGTGATCATTATTAGAAAGGAATCGCCAGCAGTGACAGCCTCGGGTGTTGGGGAAAACCAGGACTGGACAATGTGGAAGGCAGGCCTCATCCTCCCTGGTGTTCGCCCAACTCGGGCACACAGCAGCTGAGTGTCTCCAACCCGCTCCCACAGGGAAGGCAGCTCACATTTTGAAAAAACAGAACACTGGAGTTTCTAGCAAATCACGTCACTACTACCTGAAGAGGCTTCCCGGAGTGAAGGAGAGGCCAGATGGAGAATGAAAAGTGTTCTCTGGAGAAAACAGAGCTGCAAATCTGCATGGTGGGGAGGTGGGGGAGGTGGGGGGAGGCAGTGGGCAGCCCAGCACAGAAAGCTGGAGAGCTGCCTGGCTAGGTGGAGAAGGAAGCACTCACTGGTCGTCCTTCCTTTCAGATGCCAGGCTCTGTGCTGGATGCCTGTCATATGCCATGTCACCAGTCTTCACCACATTCCCATGAACTGGGGGTACAGCTGGCCCTCTTACAGAAGAATGCAGGAACATGCCAGACCTGTACCCCTTTCTCATCTACCTGTGAGCACCACCTTCTCTGCTGACCCTAATGTCCAAGTCCCCAACAGGTGGCTTAGTCACTATTTTTAGGGATGAGCATGGGGGAGGGGGAGATCACTGCCAATGAGGAAAGGATCGAGGAAGGAGACCGCAGGTTTCCCTCTTCCAGTGGGCTGCAAATGCAGGAAAAACTGCTTCAAAGCAAGGAATGTTTTCTTGAGCTGGCAACAAAGGTGACTGGGAGAAAGGCCACTGAAACATCAACATCAACTTGAAAATAGGGGTGCGCAATAAAACCTGAAACCACCCGAAGAGAAACAAAATGAAGCAGCTGAAAATTATTGGATCACATCCAAACAGTAAAGAAAAAAATCCAAACCACCTCAAGTTAGCTACAAATATTACTGAAACACTACAACACCAAGAGCTATACAAATCCGGCCGAAGATTTATTTAGAGAAAACCCAGAGCATTACACACATTCATTACTAAGCCAAAAAAAAATACTATGTGTTCAATCCAAAAGTCTAAGAAGGAAAGCAGAGACCAGAATCAAAAAAGACACATGCATAAATAATCAAAAATATTGGGATGAGAAGTGAATCCAGTCATTTAAATATAAATAACCTCCAATTACTATAACCAAAAAAAACAGGTAACACATTCATTTGCAATAGATCAATAAAAGGAGAAAATCTTGACAAGAAAAAATTTTTAATGCAAATAAAATACATGGCAAAATTTTACAATGGGAAATTTGAACATACAGAATCAGAGATAATTTCTCAATAATGTATTAATAAAATTTACTCAAGAAACAATAAGAACTATAGGCAGAAAAGGGTGAAGAAACAGATCAATTCACCTCCTTTAAATATGTTTTTTATACACACACACACACACACACACACACACACACACACACACACACACCCCGTCAGCTCACAAGAGACTCAAATAGTTTTGCCCTTGAATAATTCCAAAACTTGAAGGAACTGATAAGTCTAGCAACTCCTTCAAGCACAGTATTTTTTAGGGGCATCACAACATAATACCAAAATGGAGGAGGTAGAGGAGGAGGAGAAGGTTCCTGTTACGGAAGGATCAGAACTCCTAGGAAGAGGGACGGTGCAGCTGAATGTGAGAACAACAAAGCACTTTCTGCAATAGGGAGCTGTAGAATCTAGTGAGAGGCACTGGCCCAAAGAGGGCCATTTCTGGAGGAGGAAAACAAGGTGTTTTGGAAATTAGAGTGTGAAGGGCCAACATCTCCGGGCATTTAAATCTTTTTCAGCTCTTTTTTTTCCCCCAAATATCACCAGCCCATGACTAGCAATCCTCAGGATTAGCTCGACACAGTCTGGCAGCCAGGTGGGCAGGATGCAGGGTTTTCAAAAGGCTTGAGCTGGGAAAGTAGGAAACCCACATTCTCCTTCACACTGGGTGGCCACAGGCTTTCTTAGGAAGAAAACAGCCCCAGAATTTCTGTTTTTCTCTGGTCGAGAAGGCAGGATCCATACCACCATCTTATGTTAGCACCATGTGGCGGCAACTCATACTGTCCGAAGTATCTTCATAAAGAGAACGCCACTGGATTCTCTCAATCATCCTGTCCCCTTAGGTCATCAGCCTTTTCCCGTTTTACAGATTAAGATGCCTGGTCCCAGGGCAAGGAAGGAGAGAAACTGGGACTCAAATCCAGATTTTCTGACACTGCCTCAGACGCCTAAATAAGAACCACAATAAAAATAAATTCACAAAGTACTAATTTCTGAAGGATTCCAGTAAGAAAAATACTTTCTGATTGTTCTGAACGTTTAACTGATTTCCTTTTAGAAGCCAATAAACTCTAATCTTAATGACCAAAAAGTACGTCAATTTACAAAACATTTGCCTGTGATTTGAAAGATTTACATGCCCCATTCCATCATGCCAGGTTTAAGAACTCTTGTTCTGATCCCCTTTATTAAGATGAAAAGAACACTGGGCATTCCCGAAAACAGCCTTCTTGGGATTTATGTCATAGGCCATCTTTTTTGGGAAGGGTTGTGTGCGTGTGTACGTGTGCACACGCACAGTATGTACTGAGATGTTCCTCATTTCCATAAACACAAATCTGAAACAATAATAAATCTGCTAACGGGAAGTTTCTGTGCTTAAATTCTAGCAGATACTAAGATGAATAAAAACATTCCACTTAGGCCGGGCGCGGTGGCTCACACCTGTAATCCCAGCACTTTGGGAGGCTGAGGCGGGTGGATCACGAGGTCAACAGATCGAGACCATCCTGGTCAACATGGTGAAACCCCATCTCTACTCAAAATACAAAAAATTAGCTGGGCATGGTGGCGCGTCCCTGTAATCCCAGCTACTCGGGAGGCTGAGGCAGGAGAATTGCTTGAACCCAGGAGGCAGAGGTTGCAGTGAGCCGAGATCATGCCATTGCACTCCAGCCTGGGTAACAAGAGTGAAACTCCGTCTCAAAAAAAAAAAATTCCACTTAAACTTAAGGATACTTACAAAGTAATCAGGGAAATACAACCACAAATAACCTAGATATGAGGGAAAAGAAAAGAAGCAACAAAGAGAAGCAGGCGAAAGTACCCTGGGAGGCAAGAGAGACATGTTTGCCTTTCCTCCCCATCCATCTTCATTAAGGAGCAAATATCACAATGATTATCAACTGCTAAGTCAGATAAGTTCTATGCCACAATCGTGCTATGAAGCTAGTATTGCGTTCTTTATGCAAACGTGAAATATTTCTAATAATCACAAGTTTGTTCTTCTGTTAGGTGACAATCTTAATGGTCAATATGTAACTCGTTATAAATATCAATAATAAAAACCAAAAGAGTCATTTTTTCTTTATGGCTTAGCATTCTTTCATCAAGACCCAGCTCAAAGAGACCAAAGACGACCAAGTCAGAAAGTATATCTGAGAAAAACACGTAGTGGTATTCCGCAACATTTTAAACAAGTGCCTCTAACAGTATATTAAAGACAAATTATGGAATGAGTAGGTTCACAAACAGCAAATGCTGTATTTCAAGTGCATGGGTGGCAAATTCACATCTATACTTCCACTGCCATGCGGGGGGTTTAACCCAAGCTAAGCAGCTTCGGAAGGAAGGGACTCCTCACTGTGGTTGTCTGTTCAATCCTCAATTGTCCTGAGGGAATTTTTTTCTGGTGTTGGAACCCTCTGGTTCTCTTCCCTCCTACCTTTTGCTACTTCACTCACTTTTACTTTCTGCACAGTTCTATTCCAGAAGGAACTGTCAGTTATGTAAATCCATGTGTTCTTGATTTATAATAAGTTTGTTAGCCGAGAGCTGCAAAACAGTCACACTGCCTAGGGTCAGACATGCAAATCCAAGGGCACCGGCACTGAGGCACCCCTGGGGCACAACACCTGGCTCAAGGCCCACCAGAAGGGTCCTTGACCCACAGAGGGGTGCAGAGACTGCTGCCCTCCTAGCATCCAGCACAGAAGGAACCAGCACCAACGCCTCAGTGAGGACCACCCTGCGGCAGCACATAAAACCCGGGCAGGAGGATGATGGACTCTAAGAAACAGCCTCTGGCTTCGTCTAGCACCCAGCAAACCAGGCCCAACGACAGCAGCAACCACGACAACTTCTTGTTACTACCAGACAAGCTTCAACAAAGAGGCCTGGTTCTCACAGCCCACTTTCCTTATTCTGAAGCAGGTGTCTTTATTTACTCAAATGCCTGGAAGTCATGCTGCGCTACCACAACTGCTGAGCCAGAGTTGATTTGCCTCCCTGGAAATAAGTTCCCTCTTTAATTACTTACCTGCAGTCCTTTATTACATAATCTAATTAGCATTTGTGATCTCTTGTTTCATATCACATTGTAGAAATTTACTCAGGAATCTAGACGTTTTACAAATGAAAGCATATGGCATAATTATTTTATTGAAATATATCAGATGTGTTTGGATACCCCGGACAGAGGTTTAAATTTATAGAACGTGCATACTGAGACAAAAAAAAACTAAAAATGCCATCAATACTTATTCTGAACTATAGGTAACATTAGCCAGAAAACAGACATGAATTTCTTTTGGGGGAAGTAAAATATTTAGCCTAATTGGAATTTTAATTCCATTCATCTTTCTGGACAGAAAAACATAAAATGAAGCTGCCAAATGTCTTCGGGGGCTTTCTTCAGTTACACTAGGACAGTGTGTTCAGCAGAGAGAAAGGGATCATCGTCCCTGTCCTCGGAAACATTTCAAAGCAGATCTTTTATGTTATCTTCGGCACTGAGCCTACAATTTTTTTCCCATAATTGATTGCAAAATGAAATGTACTCCCTTGTGATTTCACAGCAAGATTTCCTTGCTGATTTGTTTAGTCCTTGCTGATGTGTTTAGTCCAACCATAAGCAAATAGCTTTGCTGTTACCCACAGTCACACTGCAGTCTCATACCACGGGCTCCAAGGACCATTTCAATATTCCACAAAAGCTCAAGGACATATACTTGCAAACTAAAGATTTTTCTCAGAGAAAACAGATGTACTTCTCCCCCTCCCAGAAGTTGCAGCTGTGCTGGGCTCATCAGGGAGGCAGCTGATGACTTCCAAATGGCAAAGGGAGCCATGGCGCAGGGCTGCCCTGCATTCATGCGGGAGGGGACGAGGGTCTTCGGGTTCCCTGCTGCAGATTATTTAAGCAGATGAGTGGACACTGATGCAGGGAAGTGAGGACTGAAACAGTCAAGGGGCGGCCAGCATGCTCCTAAGAACCAGAGAGAGCCTCATGTTTGGAATAAACAAGTCTGATTTCCAAGCCTTGGCGAGGCAGCAAAAGTGGAAGGGAGAACTGCCGCAATCCTAACTGAAGTCACAAGGATAGAGTTTGTTTATTGCTCAGAGGAGGAGAATTCTCATGGAGAAAAGAACTCCAACTGTACTACCACATCAAAGGAAGGCATGAGGCTGCTGAGCAAAGAAACAGAAGTCCCCAGCATCACTGGGCCCCAATGACTGCAGTAACTCAACGGCCACCGGACAAAAACCCTCCATGTCCCCAGGAAAGGATCCTCTGGGTGTGTCTCCACACAAGATTGATGATTTGGCTGTTCTCAAAGAACACTGTGCCCCCTCTTCTACAAAATAATCCAACTTACAAACCTCTGGGGAAATTGTCACTAAAAGGAGCTGTGCATCTGATCCTGTTTATAAAACTCTGCAGACTCTGCTTATTATATTTGCGCCACTTAACCAGAATCACAAACCCAAAACCCATTCCTTTAGAGGACAGAGTAGATTAACTGGAGCCAACAAATGGAAAAAACAGAAGTGGCACAGAGACAGGACAGACATTTCGAAGTAACTCTTACATCAATTTTCTTTAAAATCACCAGCCAAAATACCTAAGAAAACCACCCAGAGAAGTTACAAAACAGAAATACACAAACCACATCATCTGCGGGTACACGTCCTACTCTCCCTCCAAATTTTAACATGCTGAGATTACTGTTGGGAACAGCGTTTCTAGGAGCAAGAAACCCATTTTCGATTCTGGCAGAGGCTAGGAACCGAGCAGCCCCAGGTACAGGCACCCCTTCGCTGGCAGGCCCACTCTTCCACACGCCTCTGCTCTGGCCACCTCCCTGTACACGGCACAGTCAGGCTTCCTCACTGCCTTCCTCTGGACTCTGACTCAAAGCCACCCTCCCTGTGAGCTGCTGCTCCCTGACCCCTCCACTGAGGGGTCCAGCAGCCCCACCCAAGTCCCCTTGTGTCCCAGGCTTCTCCACAGCACTCAGGAAGGTGGGATTAACCATGTATTTTAGGAATTGGTTTACGATGTCTCACCACAAACTCCAAGCAGACTATGAACAAAATTTATAATGCACATTTCTTTTTTCCTGCCTGCCAGATCAAAAAGAGTAAGACACCAATTTTTCTGTTCCTTTATTTGACCTTCCATGTCACAGATACAGTGGTGATGCCCCATTGAAAACCAGGATGCCATAAAGGGAAAGTCAGAACCTCTTGTCCCAGTCTCACACTGCTTACCTCAAATGACCTGTCATGGCCTTTGAGGAAGTCTAGCACTCCCAAAACAGTGGCAGCTCAGGAGACTTAGGACCTGCTGGCAAAGCTGAGGAGGGCAGCTCCAGCCACTAACACCAATTCTATGGACCACCCACACCCTGGCTCTGGACTTGCCCACTGGCTTGTCTCTCATTTGGATAAAAGAAGAGAAGGCGGCATCTTCCCCCTAACCCTGGTGCAGAGCTGGGTGGATACCAGAATATGTAGAGAAAACTGACCCAGCAACGGAAAAACAACAGGGCAGGGCATCCTGGGGACAGATGCTGTGAACTGCGACACTGACTCCCTAAAGGAATCTCTACCCCTCAATTCACCAAGAATAACCAAGGAGTGTTGGCTGCACTCAGCAATTGAGCTACCAACTCACTTCAGGGAGTCCCAAGCCCCCACCCCACTACACATATTTTGGTACCAAGAGTGGTTCTAGAGGAACAAAATCTTATGGGTGTGTTTTCTGAATTGGTTTTGGGGTTTCTGGAAATGGCTCTCTCATCTGATTAGATCTGAAGATGCTAATGATGTCATGTTCAGTTATGTGAGTACTGATGGTCTATGGCTTGAACTGTTGACAGAGATACAATAAGGTCTGCACTGGATACTCTACAGACTTAAAAGGGTCTAAGTAACTCTGTATGATCCCTTCCAACATCTTTGAAAAACTGAGAATATGATGTTGGTTGGTTGCTCCTAAAGTCATTGGACAAAGTTGGGAAAGAGCAGGATGAACTAAGGGATTCAAATGCTCAGCTCAAGCACTGCATAAATCATCTAAGAGCGGCTAGGTGTGGCCTGAGGAAAATCTCTCCTCCCACAGTCACTGGGCTGAGACTGCTGAAAAGCAAACCCAAGACCTCAACCTGTGATTGACTGACTGACAAGTTACAAGTTGACCTCCCAGCCTCATGGGGTGTCTGTGGTAAAATGAGGGCATTGGTTGGGAAAGAATGGGATCCTGTAACGTGGGATGAGCCCCTAAATTCTGGTGAGTCTTCTCTGCAAGCGGAAGAGTAAGGACCTCTAGGGCTGAGCAAGGCCTGAAACTGAACACTTGGCTATCAGGTTAGATGGACGTAAGAGAATGGTTTCTCACTCTCCTCCCATACCATCACCCTACTGTACAACCTGCAAAAGAATCCAGGAGGCATTACCTGTCCGTGTCCTCCTGTCTGCAGAACCATGGCAGACACAGCAGGAGCCAGTAGGACAGAGAGGAAAGGGAAAGTAGGACTGAGCCAGGCTGAGGCATCCCAGACAACCACTGCGGAAGAACACTGTAGTAACTATGTCTCCAGATTTTCTGTCTCTAAGAAACCATTCGTGATTCCATGAGGACCTTCAACACCGTTCCTCTGAAAACAGCTGGCCGGGTGCAGTGGCTCACACCTGTAATCCCAGCACTTAGGGAGGCTGAGGTGGGTGGATCACAAGGTCAGGAGTTCGAGACCAGCCTGACCAATATGGTGAAACCCCATCTCTATTAAATATAAAAATTAGCTGGGCATGGTGGCACACGCCTGTAATCCCAGTTACTCAGGAGGCTGAGGCAGGAGAATTGCCTGAACCTGGGAGACAGAGGTTGCAGTGAGCCAAGATCATGCCACTGCACTTCAGCCTGGGTGACAGAGTGAGACTTCATCTCAAAAAAAAAAAGAAAAGGAAAACAGCTTCAGGCAGGCATGGTGGTTCACACCTGTAATCCCAGCACTTTGGGAGGCCAAAGGGGATGGATCACTTGAGGTCAAGAGCTCGAGACCAGCATGGTCAAGATGGCAAATCCCTGTCTTTACTAAAAATACAAAAATTAGCTGGGCATGGTGGTGCATTCCCAGCTACTGGGAAGGCTAAGGCAACAAAATTACCTGAACCCAGGAGGCAGAGGTTGCAGGGAGCCGAGATTACATCACTGCACTCCAGCCTGGGTGACAGAGCGAGAGTCCGTCTCAAAAAGAAAAAAAGCAAAAACAGTTTCAAATAAGAACCTAATGTTCTCCATATGTTCACCCTCTCAAGACATGAACACGTTTCTCAGATGCACAGCAGAGGAAATCCTGCACCTTGGGGAATTTAAATCCGGTGAGTCGGGTGGGGATGCAGCACCTACATTTTCACATCCTCCTGCTGTGTTCCCACTTGAAGTTACTACATAGTAACTTCAAGGATGTTACTTTAAGAATGAAAGGAAGCACCTTCCAATCCTTTGGAAAAAGTAACTTCTGATTCATTGAGTCCTGGCTCATCAGCTGAAAGAACTCACTGCTGGGGCAGGTGGAATGTGATGTTCCCATAGGGTGTTTGGGGGAGTAAGGGAAGGGCATCATAGCTTCCCTGTGTGGATCTGAGAGGAGGAGAGGGAGGGGGAAGAGGAAGGGGAGGGAGGTGGGGGAGGGTGGGTGGGGGAGGGGAGGAGAAACTGAGACCAAAAGATTTTAGGACAACGTAGTGCTAATCAGAACCCTTTAATCCCCTCAATCTCTCAATCTGTTGCTGAAGATTTTAACCAACTGCAGGTTTCAGCTCCTGATATCTGCGTGCCAATATTACTTTGTGTTTCCTAAGGAACCGAACCATACACAAATACCTTACAGCTTCTTTTCTCTCAAAATCCCACTGTATCACTCAGAAAGCTATTTACTGGAAAACAAACTTTAAAACATTAACATGCTATTTCAGGAACTGCCTTTTACTTAATGCTTCATGGTCCTTTGTCACTTCATCTCATTTTAAAAGCAAACATTTTAAGAAATGCTTTTTAACCACAGCAAAAGAGCAGGAGGCCCACAGAAAGCTATTACTGACTGCACTTAGCATCTCTGGACTTAGGTTCTTCATCACGTTTCTCAAGGCCTCTTCTTCCCAAGTGTGTTGGCTGGAGAAGCTATTTAAGAAGGCTCTGCCATGGTCTTGATATGGAATTGAAATCTCCCACTCAGGGAGGAGAGGGGTGTCCCACAATTAAATACTGTCAGGAAATGCTGCACATTAAGCCTCTCTTAGAGAGTTCCAAAAGCTCTGAGAATACTGTAGCAGGAAGCTGCTAAACTGAATGCATCCAAACTCACGAGACCAGGTAGCACCTACTAACATCTCCTAAGGAAAAGCTACCTGAATTCAAACCCTCCCGACCTCTGAGTGGAACTGACCATGGGCTCACCAGTCAGTATGAGATCCTTCTGCCATGGCTCCTCCCAAACCTCATTCATTCCTTCCCCTAATCCATCCACAAGCCCAGCTATGACAATAATTAGATTTGGCACACAGACAACTTAATAAAATACATTGTAAGTGATATTAGTGGCAAATTTCATGCATGATCCAGAGACCTGGGTGAACAACAGGATGCTCACATTTTTTTTTTTAATACAGAGCAAGCAAGGTGCAGGGTTAGAAGTAAAAATAGTTGTTTTGCAGTATATGGTTTTCTAAGGTCTCAGCACTTATGTTACGAAGGGTCTCTGCTATATCATCCCAACTCCAACTCACCACTACTAGTTTCTTAAGACTGCAAGAAAATGTAGCAATCCTACAAGAAAGTGTGGATAAAGGAATAATAAAGAAAAAGAAAGGAAGGAGGAAAGGAAGGAGGGAGGGAGGGAGGGAGGGAGGGAAGGAGGGAGGGAGGGAGGAAGGAAGGGAGGAAGGAAGGAAGGGAGGAAGATCGTCTGTTGTCTCTACCAAGGAGGTGTCTGATATTCCTCCAAACTATGAGAAATGATCCATCTTTTTAAATCATAAGTTATCTAGAAGAGACAGCATAGATTTTACATACCACAATGCACAGAAAACCTTTACCAAAATTATCTTGAGACAACTTTTTCTCCCTAAAATTTTTTTTTTTTTTTTGAAAGAAAGAAAGAGAAAGGGGGAGAGAGAACATTGCCCAGGCTGAAATGCAATCTAAAAATAGGTATTAAAAACCTCTTTTATGCCGATAACCGTGCTTAACAGTGGAGACAGGAAGGAATAAGGGGAGAAAATAACAAACAAACAGCCAACCATATTCCATTTAAGTCTGTGAAATGCTATGCAAATGCTGAAGAGTGATTTACTTCCAATTATGTGGGTCACTTTCAAAACAGGTGTAATGTGATACTGAGAAAAATGTATGTTCTGTGGACCTGGGGTGAAGAATTCTATAAATATTCGCTGAGTTTACTTGTTCCAGGTCTGAGTTCAAATCATAGACGTTCCTGTTAATTTTCTATTTCATTGATCCATCGAATATTAACAATGTGGTGTCAAAGTCTCCCGCTATTATTGTGCGGGAGTCCAAGTCTCTTTATTCACATTTTTTAATGACACATCTAGACTTTTAAAGTCACACACCTCAATGTTCTGAAGTAGCCACATCTTTTCTCACTACGTCCAATGAGTAAAAGATGCACGTCCATGTCACACTGGCCAACATACATTCAAGTTACTGTTTAAACTTTGAAATGAGAATGTAAGGGAAAAAAAAAGGGAAACCTGAACAGAGGGTTCCAACAATATTTATATCACATTATTCACACATCATATGTGTGCTTTCAAACTCTTTAGTCTCTAATTAAGCCAAGTGACTAAAAACAGTTCAGTTTTCAGGAACTGAAGTCAGGTTCGCTTGCACAGCCTCACCGTGGAGTCACAGAAGTGGCCTGCCGAGCTGAGCAACCCCAGGAGGGGAGCTGCCCTGAACCTGCACACTCCCTCCTCACAGAGCTGTGCTGTGCCCCAGGCAGGCGCTGTGCATGGCCCAATCCCTGCTTCCTCCGCCAGCCAAGGGTGCTGCGGGGGCCAGGATGGCTGGGGCAGCCAAGAGAGACTGCAGTAGAGAGCTCTGGGAACTGAGCAGGCAGCAATCCACCTCTGTCAAATTTTTAGAACATGAATTTTTCAAATGAAAATTCTTTCCCATCCCACCCCCCCCCAATTCAGAAAACCACCTTATCTGAATAATAAACTACAATAATTAGGTACCTGATAGAATCAATTGGCAGAATACAGTTTAAAATAAGTTATCTGCATCAAAACAGTTCATGTACCCCATAAATATATACAACTACTATGTACTCACAAAAATTAAAATGTAAAAGGTTTAAGTAAAAAATTTAAAAACAACAAAAAAATATTTTTTTAAGTCCGTTATCTGACATTGGCCAATACTCATGTATCATCTCTATGGTGTGGTAAGCGCGATAAGCAGCCCACCTAAACCTGTCTGCTCTCCGACATGGCCCAAGATCCCCATGTGGCTTTCCCCTGCAGCACTATCAGTTTGGTGCCTTTACTAAGAAATTCTCTTGATATCTCCTCTTAAATCTCCCCTAACTCCTCGCCCTTAGTCCCAGAGTGCTGCTGCCACGAGTTCTCACAGAGTCCCCTATGCCAGTGGAGGGTCTTCTCTTTAAGCTGCTGCCCCAGCTTTCCAACCCTAAGCCAGCAGAAAACTCTAAAAACTGATCCGGGAAGCCACTGCCCTGTCTTACTCTGCCCCAAACCTGGCCTCCAGGCCTCCTGTCCTGAATGGTTCCCTCTCTTATGTTTCCAAAGCACAACTCTGCCCTGACCATCCAAGCACTTACTCAGGGTGGCAACGGCCTGGATATCCGTCTCCTTCCCTCACTACAGCAAAGAAGTTCTGGGTGCAGGGCCACATCTACTATGTTCCTGTCTGTGTTCCTGGCCCGAAGCAGAGCAGCTGGGTCCAGTAAACTGAGGAATCAATAGTTGATAAAAGATGGGGCAAGAGGAAAAGACTGACACCTTACTTAAAGCCCTAGAAACAGGGTCTTAGGATCAAGTGGGAACAAAGAACTTTGGACACAAAATGATTTCCACACGGTCCTAATGCTATGGTTTGAATGTGTCCCCCAAAGTTAATGGGTTGGAAACTTAATCTCCAATGCCACAGTGTTGGGAGGTGGGGCCTTATAAGAGGTTCTTGGGTCATAAGGACAGAGCCCTTGTAAGTGGATTAATGTGGTAACTTTAGTAGTAGGTTCATTACCGTGAGAGTAGGTTGTTACACAGCAAGTCCTGTCCCTGATGCCTTTCTCTTTCACATGAGCTTGCTCTTCCCGCCATGTCATGACACAGCATGAAGGCCCTCACCAGATGCCAGCACCATGCTCTTGGACTTTCCAACCTCCAAAACTGTGAAAAATACATTTCTTTTCTTTATAAATCACCCAGTCTATGATAATTACTCAGTCTTTCTGTTATAACAACAGAAAGCTAAAACACTACATACTACTGGAGGGAGAAGACGGCACTGGGAATCCTAATTACTTTCTTCAGATACGTGAAAATTCCATTTATAATTTTAAAAAGGAAACACCTGAGAGGACTACGACCTGTGAGGAAAGACACTTCAGATCTTCAGGTAATTAAGGGCTCACACATCCCATAATGAATATACTAGACATATTTTCCATGTGTATTTTTCAGTATTGTACAACTGACCACCAACCGGGTAAATGTGCTCTAGGAGCTCCAGGCATAAACCCAACTGCCAAACAAATACAGTTTTCCACAAAAGATCCCAATTTACCAAGAGAGTATTTAAAAAAAAAAGTAAAAGAGGAACACAACTCCACACACTGTGGCACATTCAGCAGTGTTGGGTCCAGGGACCAAACACTTACATGCACTCAAAGACAACAGCAGAAAATCAGAGACTAAGAATGTGCCTGCCACTCTGTCGCCAGTCATGCCAACAGACCAATTTTAACTTCCGAAATAGAAAATGTGTGCAGAAACTTGATTAAAACCAAAAAAAGCAGTATCAAACTTGGTACATTCCTAAAGCAAGAACTGAAGCTTGAATTAAATTCATTTGGTAACTGAGTTTATGACCTCCTGGCAGCAGGTGAAAGTTCATTGTTCCTAAGGCTGCCTCACATTAAAGTGGCTGCTCATTCACACAGTCCTCAAAAGAAAGGGCAAGGACTACGGACAGCTTAACGTTCCCCTTGGAAAGTCAGCACGCCAGTGGGAGACATGGAAAGGAGAAGCACATGTAATAAGAACCAAGAATGACCTTCCTAATACAGTCACACTAGGCAGAGCCTCACAAGGGCACTGCTTCCAAGTGTGACTGTGAGCTGAAAATATCCTTAGGAATCACAAAGATCATCTTGAGGGGAAGAATAAGACACAGAAAAAAGGCTAACACTGAAGATTTTTCCTCTCTTAAAACTGCATTAACTGTCATAAAGGAAATGTTCAGAGAGTTGTGACTGCCCCCACGAACATGTCACGATGACTCCCACTGACCACAGCCACCAGCCACAAACACTGCAGCTGCGCTGCACAGTCCATCGTCTGCCTACAGAAGCCATCCACGAAGAATCGGCCTCACCTCCTACACCTACGATGGCCAAACACACTCACTCTCCTCATTGCTGTCCCAAAGGGAGATGACGTGAAGTCTATCTAGAAAGACGGAAAGATCACATTTGGGTTAAGATCAGCTTCTCCCAGCAGCCATTATTCAACTTCCAAAGATATTTTTACTTTTAAACAGTAAAAGTGAAAGATCATTCCTAGTAGGTTTTCCCAAGCACACAAATGAAAACTTCTCTCAACCCTACAACCTAACTTCTTAACTGAAGACAAAAAAAACTTTAAAACGACAAACACACACTTATTCTGATATATCCATTCCTTTAATAATGAGACAACAGAGCAGGAGGAGGTAGAGCTTCTGTCAACAACAGTCAAGCCTGTCCAAGGTTGCAATCCATTTTCTAGTCTGCAGCTTTGTTCTGGGAAAATGCAGATTTTCTGGTCCACCATGCCTTCCCTGGGTCAGGATCTGGCTTAATACCCTCTAGAGAGGTCAGAGCTTAGTCTCTGAAACACTAGCAGCAGACTCAGTTCGGGGTGACCACCACCGTGGTTAACACCAACCCTTCGGACAGTTTCCCCTTTAATGCAAGAAGGGAAATAGACTCAACTTGTCCCCAAATGACAACAGTGGTTCATGGTGAGACTGAAGCCTAATGTGTGGTGAGAGGCAGAGAGAAAGCTGTGGAGTCATCCATGACTATCTAAACAGCACTATCTCAGGGGAACTCCTGTCCTCAACCAGGAGGAAGCTGCTAGAGCTTTCTTTCTCTCCACTCATTTCCAAGCCAAGGAGAGGAAGGGCTATTTTTCACCTGAGGTCGCTGATCCCTACCCTTGGCTAGAAGCAAGAGAAAGACTCCAGTTCTCCATCCACAAGTGTACGAGGTGTGGATAGAGGCAGGTTCAGGCTGATGAGGAAGGTGCATGTCTGTCTGGGCGACACTGACAGAGCAGCTTACCTCCGTGGAAGTCTGTCGATGTCAGGGTCATGTGCCCACTGTCCATCGGGCTGCCATCCCTTTGAGGAGAGGGAGACACTGATGGGAACCCAAGGATCTTCTAAAGGCAAGTTCTTACCGCAAGCTGGCCCCAAGGTCCCTGCAATCAAAGAAATCATTGTGGTTTTGCATTTGGCATATTTATGCCCCCTTTCTTCTAGGGACAAGTCTGTCAGCCTCTGAACGGGAACTCAACTTTCAAAAGGAAAAGTGTCTGGAAACAGAAATCCACCAAGGTATAAAGGAGATGGGAGAAAGGCTTCATGCCACACCTCAGTGGAGACAGCAAACACAATAGCAATTCCTCCTGAAAAAAGAGTGGAGATCCACTGTTACTTTCAAAGAACCAGTTTTCTACTAAGCATTTCAACTTAAGCCAACTCTACCTCATCACCCTTGTTGGAAATATACGATCAATAATGACTCCAAAATCCATGTACCATACCACACCAGCCTTGGCTGGAAGCAAGAGCAGAGCATTTACGTAAATGCAGGCTGCAGGTGATAGCTTCTGTAAGCACTGGTCTATAATCAACCTTGTCACTGACGTAGCTCCACTTATAATAACAGTGAAAAGTCATCAGATCCGACTGAAGCATAGAATCAGAAAGCCAATCTCATTCTAAGTCAACTAAAACTCATCAAAATTCTGTAAACTAACTTGAGTACCTAATCCAATGCAATGCTTGGTCTACTTAACAGGTTATGTAAATTCCTTTCAGCAATTCATCTGCAGTAACCAACAGCCACCCAATGTCAAAACATCAATACTTCCTAAGTAATTGCACACCTAGCAAAAGTATTTATATATGTTGTTATATATCATCATTTTCTTGAAAAAAGTCTGCTTTTCCTGGGACAAAGAAATGCCTGCAGATACTTGATCCTTGTCACTACAGAAATGTGAATAATGGAAATCAGAATACTGTTAACAGTTATCTGTGTATCGAACACACAAAGAAGGATGACAAAAAATCTTCTCATAAGGAGTCTTCTGAGAGAATCTCTGTGTTTTAAAAGTTTGATTCAAATGTATGTTTTGGATAACCAATCAAAAAAGGAAGAGAGAAAGGTCGCCTACAAATTAACTTACTTCTCTAAAGATGAACTGCCACAGACAAGAGGCCTCGCCAATACACCAATAAAAGTTTTAGATCCAGTAGATTTTCAAAAGGCAAAAATCTAAACCAGTCACCACTCCAGAAACGACTAGGAACTAACTCCAACCACATCAGTCAATTCTCTAGAGCCCGATGGGTCTGAACTGCCAGACAAAAAGAGCAACGTTCCCACAGGCCTGCCCTAGGATGCAAAGGTGACAGGGAAATAAAATAGAGGTGGTCAGGAAGGATACAGCTTTTCAGACAGCTGGGTTCCTTCCTAATAACTGGAACGGCTGCAACAAGAACGAATGTAATCACTACCCCATTTCACAGGCAACCAAGACCATCCACAGGTGAGGAACACAACAGTGCTAACGAAGAAGGTGCAGGATCACAAAAACGAGGCTCCTCGCATGGCTGGGCATGAGCATAGAAGGGGAGGACTCGGACTGTCCTGTGGAGCTCCTGGGGCAGCATCTCTGGCAGCCGAAGCAGCTCCTCCATTATCTTCCATACAGTTCAATTTCCTACTCACACGCAAAGGACATACTTGGGGACCCTGGCTAAGCTTCTGGATCTAGGTCAAAGTGGGGCACAGCTACTGGCACCAATTCCAATTCAATCATATAATGCATGTAAGTACGGACGTGAACATCAGCAAAGCACTGAAATGGGCTAATACCACGGACACATGTTAAGCAAGAATTTCTCCTGTTAACTACCCAATAAATAAGGTGGCAGTGAGTAAGAACTCAACACTAGGACAATTAAGGTCTTTTGAAGATGTTACCTAATACTCTCAGATTCCAGGCAAGTGTGAAACGGTGACCCTGTGCCGGAAGCCCGAAAGCCTATCTTGCAAATCTGCTCAGGTTTTCAGAGACCTCACTGGCCACTTGCAAAGGGAGAGCTGACCTGTGAGCAGAGCCCCGAATCTAAAGGTTAGTGCTGGCCGACACCAGATCTCCGGAAACGCACAGTTGGGTGGGAGAACCAGTGAGGATGGCTCCAACAAGGCAGTGACACCAGTGTCCGCTCCACCAATGCCCCTTTCTCCCTCCTCGACTTTGTAAAATGGCTAAACTACTGAGTAAATATCTGAACACCCTCTGTAGAAGGAGAACACACCACCAGAGAGGGAGGATCCGGTAAGAAATGCGGGAGAAGTACCTAAGAGGGCAACCATCAGGTGCAGGGAAGCTAACGGTAGACCAATAATGAGGTAGCCCTGGCCCTAAAACTGCTCAACAGCCAGAGAGGGATAAAACCTTTGAAAGCCTGAGCAAATTAACAAAACAGTGGGCTCCTGGCCCAGGGTCACTGTTTCACACTTGCCTGGAATCTGAGTATTAGGTAACATCTTCAAAAGACCGTATTTGTCCTGTGTTGATAGCAGGAGAAAATGAAATCACTCAGCTTCTCTGGGTCATAGTTTTCTAGTTTAGAGAATAAAAGATAAGGGCTAGGCACTTCCAAAGGCCTTTCCGACTCTAACCATCTTTGGCTCTCATTTCTCTGACTTTACACAAGGAATATTGTATCTTAGGGCCAGCTGAGCCAAATCAATTACAGACTGAAAAGAACTTAAAAGACAAGTATGCCCAGTTTCTGCGGATGAGGAAACAGATTCCAAAATTATACTATCACACTGCCTGGTTTCATTCCCAGTCAGGATGAGATATCCTGAGGTAGGTATCCAAGGTCTCCAGATCTCAGAGTCAGGAGGGCTGGAGAAGAACAGAAACGTGATGGTAAAGGCAGCCTCCTCTCTGTCTAACTTGATCTTGTCTCTGGCTTCTCTTATGACACTTCCCAAAAGCCCACTGCAGATCTCTTCCCCCAACCCTAAAACCTCTATTGCAAGTCAAGCTCAAGTGGTGTTATCCCATAAACCTACATGGCCCAAAATGCAAGCGGGAAAGCACGAAAGGGGAATTCAAAAGCCAATGCATAGCAAGTATCTGACATTAAAATAAACTCAAAAATATAAAGAACCATGTGACCTGCAACAACAGTCCAAGCTACCCAGAATTATTCTTCCTCCCCACCGCTTCTGGCTACTTTAAATACTAAAATGTGGAAGGCTAAATTATAAAGCTAAGAGAATAAAAAAATTAAATATATTTATAACCAATGGGAAGTTGATATATTTCTTATACAGGATCCCAAAAGCAGAAATCACAAGGTGAAAAACTGATGGATTAACTACAGTAAAATCGAGGATTTTCCCCCCACAACAGAGGACACTTCAAAGTTAAAAGTAGTGTGGTAAAGTCAGAAAAGACACCTGTGGAATCAAAAATCAAGAATTAGTAACTTAAATATATAAATACCTCAAACACTGAGAGACAAGAAACCTAATAGGAAACTTCACAGAAGATTGTGAATGTTGCAAAAAACAGCAAAAGTATTTGCCTACAAGTAAACTGCCAGCCTTTCATGGTCAGTGGAAAAGACCGGTAATTTAAATGCAACTTACCACAAGCCCCACTGAGAGAGGAAATAACACTTAGAATTTCTGTTGGGGCAGAAGATGAGATCTTTCTTGGCAAACTCATTGCTATTGTTGGGGAAAGTGAGGGTGGAGGAACAGGGGATACTTTAAAGGGGCCAGACGCATGTCTGTGTACACGGTTTCTGGTTCCACACCATAGAATTATGATGTATTAGAGAGAAAAGCATTTTCCTCTAACTCTTAAAAAAAGTGGCCTTAAATCAGAATGAGTTAACTTTGTAACATACTCACAAATTAACCTTCAGGCCCAAACCTACTATTTTATTCCTATGAAGCTCCCACTTAAAACAATTCACACCTTCTCTGCTTTGAACTCCATTCTTCAGCTTTGCCAATTTCTAAGCTGTTTCATCAGTTCTCAAAGGGATGATCAAGCTTGGGGAACTTGACTAGAGCTGGTGAGAATCACAAGAGCTCCTGTTCCCTGACTAGAAATAATTTGTAATGTATTAATTTGTAATGTGGTTACCAAGCTGAAACATATAGTTTTTGGGCACCATTTTTTAGTTTCACGATACTTCATGAGCCTAATTACCAGAAAAGTATTTCCTGACTAGAAAATTAAAAGAATGGGAATTCTATAATCCCATGTAATAAAAACATTAAACTATAGAAAACTTCACAGGAGATATAATTCTAAAGAATAGAAAATCGTAATGATTATTATATAAAGATGCTCAAAGTTATGATTAATATAAATGCAAATAAACATAAAATACTGTGTTATAGCTAACAGATTGGTGAAACAACACTCTATAATATGTTGGCAAGAAGGTAAACAAACCGTGCTCAACACAATTAGCCACGAGGGAAACGCGTGTGAAAACCATGAGCTGTTGCTTAATACAATTTAAAAAAAAAAAAAAAAAAAACAAGGAGAAATTGAATTTACTCACTATCATGAGAATATAAGCCACTACAGAACAGAGTCTCAACAGTTCTTCAAAGCAAAGAAAAAAACCAAAAACCCAGTTCCTCAAAAGGTTAAACATAAAAGTTGCACATTATAGTGAATTCTTCCAATTTTATGTTGCCTTGGCATCCATTTTGAATACAAGTTTAACTTTCTCATACCAGAAGCAGGGCTTAGTCACACTTGACTGTCTCCAGTTCTAGACCACACCCAAAAGGCCAAGCTCCCTGCCAAGATAAGAATTAGAGGCATCTCTCATCCAGAGGACTGAGCTCCTGTGTTCCGTCTACTTCTTTTAAACAGACCACTCAGGCATCTGCCGGAGAACTCA
>CM052648.1:179526700-179551339 GCA_028533165.1 Leontopithecus rosalia
CTCTCTCTCTCTCTCTCTCTCTCTCTCTGCCCGACTCTTTATTCCTGCCTGTGGTAACCCAGGACAGAGGCCTGCCCTCCTGGCCCAGGATACGTTAGGAATAAGTCTTTGCACTTGGATTTGACCATGACATATTATATGTATATATAAAAATATCACAGGTACCTCAGATATCTGTACAATCATTATGTATCCATTTTTGAAAAGCATCTTATAAAAAATATCTTTGAACTTACTTCCTGTTGTGGTGGTGTACTGACTGTGCACCCTCCATCTGAGGAACCAGGACGTGTAGGAGCTAACAAGGTTGGGCTCCCAGCACCAGAATGATGGCCAGGTGGTCAGACAAGACCCTCAGGGTGTCCACCAGTATAAACAAGTTTCCCGAGTGAGAGACCCCTGGTCTGGACTCAGATCACTATGTGTGAGACCATCTACCAGGTAAAAGAAGCGTCCCATGAAAGGCACATGGTAATCACCCACAACCAGCTGCCTTTCATTTTCCCTGAGGGACCGGTCACTAACCACTCCCATACTGGAACCCCAATTTAGCTGGGGGCTCCCAAAAGACATTTGACCCAATAACCTCACTCCCGAGTAATACATCCAAAAGAAAGGAAAACATATCCACATAAAAATTTGTACACAAAAGTTCATAGGAACGGTATTCATAATAGCCAAAAAATAAAAACCCAAATATCCATCAACTGACAAATGGTTAACAAAATGTGGTCTGGCCATACAACAGAATATTATTCAGGATTAAAAAGAAGCTACTCACACATGCTAAAACATAACCCTTGAAAACATGCTGAGTGGAAAAAAAACAGATACAAAAGGACACGTATTCTATGATTCCACTTACATGAGGTTTCCAGAATATGCAAATTTATAGAGACAGAAAGCAGACTTGTGGTTGCCAGGGCTGGGCAATCTGGGAAGAAATGGGAAGTGAATGCTTATGCATAGAGTATCTTTTGGGGGTGATGAAACTGTCCTAAAATTGTGGTGATGGCCGCACAGCTCTGTGATATACCAGAAACTCTTGAGTTACATATTTTAAATGGATAAATTGTATGTGAACTGTAGATCAGTAAAGATTTTTCTACTTAAAGAAAATACAGAAACAAAAGCCCACTGCTAGCGGGAGTTTAGCTGGTAAGGCTATTATCAACAACCACATGGTAGTATTTATTTTCTTACTAATAAGAGACAGGGTCTCACTCTGTTACCCAGCTGAGGTGCAATGGCACAATCACAGTTTGCTGCAGCCTTGAGCACCTAAGTTCAAGTGATCCTCCCACCTCAGCTTTCCACAGTGTTGGGATTACAGGGTGAGCCACCGTGCCTGGCCCCATATTCCCACACGGCAGCATTTACCTATAAGGAATATACTACTCCCAAGTCTAGAGTACCGCATGGAAATAGTAAGCATCATAGGAAAAGATACTTGAAATCATAAGTCATTAGGGAAATGCAAATTAAAACTACAATGAAATACCATTCCACACCTACTAAAGCAGCAAACATGAAAAATACTGACAGTCCCCCAAATGCTGGTGAGGATGCAAAATTATACGGGACTCTGGAAAATGAAACGACATTACATAGAAATTAAATACCTATGCTACTCTGAAGTATTTCTTCTAGAAAAATGAAAAATTTATGTTCATACCAAAAAAGCACATGGCTTTTCATAGCAACATTGTTCATAAATCGCCAAATTCTGGAAACACCAACACATCCTTTGAGAGGTCACCCTGATTATCCACACTCTGGTGTACTACTCAACAGTAAAAAGGAAAAAAGTGACACATGCATGAACAGGGACGGATCCTTCGGGCATGACTAACAATAGATGTGTGATTCCATCTATGATGCTCTGGAAAAGCCAAAATGCTAAGGGCAGATCAGGGGTTGCCAGGGGCGGGGATGGTTCAGAAATTCTTTGGAACGCTGGCATTGTTCTGGTCCTATGTGTGGTGGTACTTATAAGAATCTATACATATGTTTAAACACACAGGACTATACATCCAAGAGTGAATTTTTTTTTTTTTTTTGGAGAGAGAGTCTTGCTGTGTCACCCAGGCTGGAGTACAGTGGTGCGATCTCAGCCTTCCAGGTTCAAGCAATTCTCATGTCTCAACCTCCCAATTAGCTGGAACAACAGGTGCATGCCACCATGCCTGGCTAATTTTTTTTTTTTTTTAAAGTAGAGATGGCGTTTCACTGTACTGGCCAGGATGGTCTCAAACTCTTGACCTCAAGTGATCCACCCACCTCAGCCTCCCAAAGGGCTGGAATTAAGGCATGAGTCACCATGCCCAGCCTACTGTACATAAATTTCTAAAAGTAATTATGTTGTGGGGAAAAATAAACCCATACACCATACACAAAACCATGTTTTCTCTATTGAAGGCAGACAAATTAAAATAGAAAAGGATCTTACATAGGTTGATGATAACGGTGCCATGAACTACAAAATATGAAAACCTCATCTCTCATCTGAGGTCCATAAATAGAACAGGGAGAAAGAAATGTTACAAGAAAATGATCAATAATTGACTTAGCAAAGTGAAATAGGTCATTTTATTGGCTAGGAAGGAGTCCAAAGCTCAAAGAGGCTACAGTGGGAAGATCTCTGCTTTAGCACTAAGATATACATGTCACGAAACAAAAGAAAGAACCCTAAACACACCCAAAATAAGTTTAAAAATTTAAAAAAAAAAAAGGGGGGGTGGAAGCAAGGTACCAGCCCCTCACTTGCTTTTTCCTTCATTAACACCACTCTAACCAATAAGAACAAGATAAAAATATAAAGCCAACTAATTCTGACATTGGTCATTATCAGTTTACTATAAAACACGCAAAAAACATGAGTGGATGAGGACCTCCGATCAGTCACACAGGCCCATTCAGATGTAAATAATGTCCCAGGGAATATTAATTTTGTGGTAAGAGTATAAGCATCCAAGTAGAGTCTTAATCCCATTAAGATTCCACTCAGTGAGGGAGGGGCTCCCTCTCATTTGTGTGGTCTCCTGCTCAACTGTGGAAATCAGGGTTTATAATAGCATCAGACTAGCAAGGGTAACCGCCAACACTTACTATCAGTCCCTGCCGCGAACCAGCTTCTGCAGCCCATCAGGGTCCACCTGCTGCCCTCTCTTACCTCCGAACAAAAGTAACCCAAAAAAGTATCTCTGATATACCACCCTTCCCAGGCACCATGTGAGTGAGCATTCAGCCTCGCAAGCAGAGGCTGGCCGGCCCACACAGGGTGGACACACTGTCCCATCAACTGACAAATAGATGCCCTTCTCAGGCTGCTGGCAAAGCCTGCACTGGATCCTGCTACAGATATCCCAGTGGGCACAGCTGTGGCCCGAGACTGTCCATCCAAAATGCCCTTTGGGATATTCCAAGTCTCCCAAACATCAGCCCTAGAAATACCATTACTTACACCTATTTTCTGGGACAAAAGGTTCATTCCACAAGGCAGTTTCTCGACAGTGGCGCTGTGGACATTTGAGTTGGGTAATTTCCTTTGTGGGGCTGTCCTGGGCATGTGATAAGCATCCCTGGCCTCCACCCAACCCCCAAGTAGTGAAGCCAAAACATCTGCAGACACTGTCACCTGCACCTTCAATGAGGTAAGGTATATACGGGGCAGGCGCAGGAGGAAAAGAGAGGTACACAGGCTAGATCTGTGTGGCTCAGTCTCTTCTCTGCTAAGGCCACAGAAGCCCTTCAGACGGCACAAGAGCTTCTCCATATGGTAGAACCTCAACTTTCTTCTGGGCCCTTTCAATTTACTTTGTCGTCTAATTCAAATTAACAGCAAATCATCTCTCCATATGTACTAAAACAGCACCTCATTTTCACCATCTCAATGAAAGCACTGCTGGGACTCTGCCTTTGGAAGGAGGAAAAATATGAATGAGAAAGACACCGTATGCTTTGATGAGAATTTCTGAGACATAGGAGATTTCATCCACACCAGGCATGTATCTGAACTAAAATGCTTTCAGAAACTAATATAATAACCCATCTGAATTTCTAAGTATGTCTGAAGCCAGGGGCCAATACAAGAGCATGGTTTGCTATGAGCTCGCTGGAAGAAGGGCGTGAGCAAAGAAAAAATTCACAGGTGTCCTAACAGGATATATTCATCATCAAGTAGCCAGACTAGTATTTCTTCTGAAATGGGAAGTTTTCATACAATATGAGCAAGACAGAGAATCAGTGTTTTTGTGTGTGTTTTTCTGCAGACAGGGATAGTAATTAGGCTGATTATTTTCTACTGTCCAAACTAGGGTGCATCTGAAAGTCAACGGGCCAGTTGACTTTCTGGTAGTTACGCAGGGAGGAGAAGCACCCAAGACAGCAGATGGATGCTGACCTGAACAACAGCCTCGTTCATGGAGACGCTGGCCACTTCTATCAATGTTTTTTGCTCTTCTCCCCAAGGATAAAATGATTGGTTTTTCTATTTCATCAGAAACTACTATTTCCACTTCGCGGAAGGCAGAAAAAACCAGCAATAAAAGTCCCAAGAATATAACTTGGAAAGATGATTGTGAAGTGAGATTATGAACCTGTAACATACCCACACAGAATCAACCCTTTACCAGAATAATTTGTACTTCCATAGAGCACTTAGTTTTCTAAAACTCACCAAGGGACTTTCCCATATTAGTTTTCTAGTGACTCTGATGGGTCAAACTACCCAGAACGTTTTTAGGAACTGATGAACACTTACTTGTAAGTCAGGAATCTGAATCCACCATGAGACAACAGGCCTGTTTCTTTAATAACAACACTACAGCAAAAACTACTACGACAAGTAAAAAGTTAGAAAAGCACAGCTTTTCCTTTTTTTTAAAGATCTTGCACCTTTTTTTAAAGATTTGCTTTGGTTAAACTGGCTTGATGTTTGAGAAGAAGATAATGCTAACTATTTTTAACACTTGTGAATTTTGAGCCTATCTGGCACAGATAAAAATTTTTTTAATAAGGGAAAGGTCATCATTTACTAAAAACCTACTATATGCCAGCACTTTACATACATGATCTAATCTTTATAGTAATCATGGAAGTATATCTGCGTTTCCTCAAAGAACCCGGTGGCACAAACGGCGACCAGTGAGTACCTGTAATACAATCCGAGACTAAAATCTTGGCTATTATAAAAGTGAATCTCAATATGGAGATTCTGCTAGGGGGGCAAGCTCCCCAAAACAAACCAAAGAAAATAAGATTTGTAAGTGCTAAAGGGAATGCACATTTGAGAATGCTGCAAAGAGGAAAAACAGGTCAGAATCCTGTACTGCACCATCCTGTTTGGTTACAATCATATGTCTTCACTGCCTAATTAAAAAATAAAACGAAAAAATTCTCTCTCCGCTCCTGCACACCACGCCATGTCCTACCCAACCCCACACAGAGGCGGTTTCATTTTGACTTTGTGGATGGTACCTCAGTGGTAGAAAACTCCAGGCATATAATGGCTGGGACGTGGAGGGTTCTAGTTAATTAAATTTCCTAGCTGGTTTAATTTCCCAAAAAGTAAACAATGAAATGACAACAAACGAAGTTTCTTCATGGTCTGTCATCATCTTCAAGACCTTTCCAGGCCTCAGATCCATAAATATTTAAAAAAAAAAAAAAAAAAAAGAAAGAAAGAAAAAGAAAATTCACTGTTGTGCTGTTCCTTCTCCTCCCTAAATTCTTGTCCTTGTTTTTAATTTTTAGTGGAAAAAAACATGCTACAAAGCAATTCTGTGACTTAATCACTGCTACAGTCAAAATTAACACCACTGACCTGATCCTCAGTAACATTCAAAATATTCAGACCAGTTATCTACTGTTCTAAATCTCTTTTGATAGAGGAATGAATCAAAACATAATTATGAGACCTGTGAATGCTAGCTAACCCAGCAATGAAGAAACCAGCTTATGGTAATCTCTTCTTTGACCTATCCTGCTGAATAAAAGTCCCTTAACACAGGATGAAATCCTAAGGCCCTCTCTCCAATCACTCTTAAAGAACTAAGAATATTAACTCTGAACACTACAGGGAGTGTTTTAAAATGACAACGGAAACCATATAGAGCACTGTTTCCAATTCTGTGCCAAAGACCCATTCGCCTTACAAATCCATTTAATCTGTATCCTGCTTGACATCAGGACCACACTTCCTAAACCTACCAAGATGATGAACAATGGCCTCCGACTCGTCACGGAGAAGAGGCCCCAAGAATTTCATGACACTCCATTACACAAGAATGGGCAGACAGAATTACAGGTCTGGGTTCTTGTCCTGCTCAATTATAATAGTTAATTATTGTTTTAGAAGAGCAGTTCACGATGTGTTTAGCCAAATAAGACAATTGTCTTTCACATGGTTTTAAAATCCAGGCCAACTTTCCACAATGGCCACGTTATTCCAGGCATTCTTGTGGCAGATACTCCCTAAAGGACAATCTGCCTAGTAAAATACAGAGAGCGCTTTAGATAAAGTATCAAAACTTTTCAACCTGCCTGGAGGCAATCAGCACCTAAAGGCCACTCCCCAAGCTATTCCACTTCCTACAGAGATGAAGTGACTTTGAGTAGAATAGCCTACTGTGCACACAGCCTGTGTCCTCTTCCCATGAGACACGCAATTCAATGACATTTCCTGGCATCCCCTGGGCCAGGTGTGGTCATGTGGCTGAGTTCTGGCCAGGAGAACATGAACAGAAATAATGTGCTCTACGTCCAGGCCTGGGCACATAAAAACTTCCCATACCCTAACCTCCCTCTCCCCCAACGCTGACTTATGGCCACTGAGCACAGCCACTTGCCAAGATGAAAGATTAAAGAACAATAAGATAAAAGGAACTTGGGTTCCTGAATCCGTGTCTAATGGAAAACAGCCCACGGATCAGGGCAACCAGTGAGGAAGAGATACATTTCTATCACGTATGAGTCCTTGCACATTTAAGGAGTTTACTACAGCGGCTGACATTATAACTAAACAAAATACAGGGGCAACCTTAGATCAAAGTTAGGCTGATCTCGAACCTAATGTTCCAGAATTAGCAACTCAGGAAAAAACAAGATGTGTGGAATGGAACCTCTAGATATGTGCAGATATGTACTGTGGGCACCATATTCGTTCACAATAAAGCAATCCATTCCAGCATGCAGTAAAAACTGTGCTAAGGAGCTGAGGTTGAAGAAGATGTTCTGAACCACTGATCCTTGATTTCCATAGTTAAATATTAGCTGGTATAAATCACCAAATATTTGTCAGGATTCTCCACACTTCCTTTGCCAAAAGTATCATAATAATTCATATTAAATACAGTATCAGCAAACCACATGAAATCCTAGTACTCTGGATTGACTAGAATACTTCTGCTGAAGTCATTTCACAGGGAATAGTAGGCAGTAGAGTGGACAGAGCCCAAGCTGAGTTTCTCTAGCTGTTTGTTTTCAATAGAAATTTAACAGCTGTGGTGGCTCACGCCTGTACTCCCAACACTTCAGGAGGCCAAAGCGGGAGGATCACCCAAGGTCAGCAGTTCGAGACCAGCCTAGCCAACATGATGAAACCCATCTCTACTAAAAATATAAAATTTAGCCAGGTGTGGTGGTGGGCGCCTGTAGTCCCAGCTACTCAGGAGGCTGAGACAGGAGAATCACTTGAATCCAGGAGGTGGAGATGGCAGTGAGCTGAGATGGCGCCACTGCACTCTAGCCTGGGTGACACAGCAAGACTCCGTCTCAAAAATAAATAAATAAATAAATTTAACATCAAGAAGATGCTGGCATCCCCCAGGGAAGTCACACGTGTAGTGCTTTCTTTTTGCTGTGTCAAGACCCAAACTGGGTGCATCACCACAGCAACATTCGCTTTTCCTGCTGGCATTCTTCTTCCATTCTTTGGTCCTGGTTTTCTTGGTTTGACTTCAAAGAATATCTTCACTGCAAACCACCTTCACTGCAGGTTAATTTAAGAGATGATATATAAATAAATCCTACCACGAAAGGAAAATAAGTACTCATTAAGTACCTACTACACATCAGGTCCTTTCACATACTTAATTCCATTTATTTTTTCTAACAATATGATCGATATATACCATGATTTTCCATTTTCCAATGAGAAAGTGGGGAAGATATAAAAAATAACGAAAACTCATTCAAGGCCATAAGAACAAGATTCAAGTCCCGTGGCACCTGACTCCAAAACTCACTCTTTCCATTTTAAAATGCTACATTTGACCTATAACATATTGCCATCCTTTATACAAGGGGACAAAAAAAGGGATCACCGCTCAATTTTGATTTCCTTGAAATATTCATTTTAGAGAATCAGTGGTTCTCAAAATGTCCATCCTTTGACTTATAGCTTATTATATTTCGACAAAAGCAAAACCTCCATGCTTCCTTCTGACATCAGAGCAGGTTACAAGCTGTAACTTAGAGACTTTAGAGGGTAAGGCCAGGAGAGGAAGAGGCCTGGCCCAAATGATCCAGGTTTAACGCTGCCTCCCCTGGAAAAACATCCTTTCTTTCTTCATAGTTTTGTATTCCACAATACTTATTTCAGAGGGTTATGATTTCTAACACCGATTTTAAAGGTTACAACATTTTTAAGTTCAGCGAAGCAGGCATACGTCGAGGAACAGCTGTGAGCCTTCTGAGTGTTGTAACAGGATTGTTCTACAATGTCTCAAATGGTAAAACGGTTCCCTGCAGGATCAGAAAACCGTTTTTAACACTATTCTTTCCCACTTAAAGAAGAGAGTGGCAGTCCAGAACAATTTTTGTGTCATATTACTGTAACTACCATTTTATTTAAGTAATTACCAATTTACCTAGCATTTTTAAAAGGGTAGGCAAGCTAGCTAACTCATCATCATCAATTCTCATCAGCAGTTTTTAACAGTATTAAACAAAAGCTGGTAACTAAGAATATCAAGATTAGCATTCTTGAGTTGGTATGAGTTTTCATTACTAATCATAAACCACCCTAAAATTAGGTGAATAACTTTGTAACTTAATAAGAAACGGTTTTTATGACAAAGACCCACTCGGAAATACTCTTTCTTGTTCAAAAGAGAATTGTAACATCAAACATTTCATCACAAATATTTCTATAGGTGACATCTGGGATGATAGAAATATCAAAGCCAGGTTCTTTTGATCACAAACGTCAAAACTTTCTCCTTGCTCGGAAACCCTGCTGTGCTAGATCACATCAGAGTCCTTCCCATCCCCTGCTTGTGCCGCAGAACGGAAAAGCACGTTATTTTAAGCCTTACCTTCAGATAGGATCCATAATATTTGGTTACGTATGGACTGTCACACTGACTCAGCACTGTGATTTCTTGTTGAATGTCCTCTATCTCATCTTCAGCTTCTTCCAGGTCAATGATTTTTATGGCAACCACTTTCTGAGTTCGATTGTCAATGCCTTTAAACACTTCGCCAAAGGAGCCCTTCCCAATTTTCTCTAGTTTTGTAAAAAGCTCTTCTGGATCCGCCTTTAGGTTCTATAGAAAGAAGGAAAAGGAGAGAGAGTTTAGACCTTCATAGCACCACAACTCGTTTTTCATTTTATTTGTAATGTTATAGACCCCATGGTCTTCCAGGGACTCATCTATTTTCTGTGTCCGGAATCGGGCTAGTGGTGAGCACAGCTCCACCGGTTCAGGGTGTAAGATTCCCAGGTCTCACCTACACGTGCGCATTAGACTGTAAAAGGCAGCAAGCGTGCAATAAGAATAATTACTCAGCGACATGAGAAAACACAGAAAAGGCTCCAACTCTTGTATAACGAGAGTAAATTGAAATCTAAGCGCTTATTTGAACATGTTAGGATACACAGATTTATTGAAAAATAACTCGTCTAAGCAAAAAATTCACTTTCCTCCCCACCCAATCCCCAAAACTTCCTGATTTCTAATGGATTTTTACTAAAATGTTAACCAGCTAGATCACAGAACAGAAAAAAAGAAAAGGTATACCGTAACTACCCATCTTCATGAATAGCACTGCCTTCACCAGAACAGTAACAATCTAACCAGATTCCAGTAAACAATAAGCAGCCTGGTTTCTTTTGACACACAAATGCTGTACCCTGCAAATAGCTTCTAAAACCTCTTAACCACCTGATTAGTTGCACATACTATATAGTATACATTTCCAAGAAGGCCAGCTGTCAGAGCTCAAGCTCTCATATCCTAGCAGTTACGCTGTTAGAGTCATGTAAACAGCCAAGTTCTCAAAGGGGGCAGTAACCTGTTATCCACAGGGCTTGTGTGTCAGGAAACTGAGGAGCAATCCTGACGTTTAGCAAACAAGACAGGGACGCTGCACTTCTCCCCACAAATAACTGCCCAGCACACAATGCCAATGGCACCCTGGCGACAAGCAGCAGCCTTGAACCCCACAGAGCAAGAAAGGACTTGAGAGCTGCCGTTGCTGCAGACAAAACTTCCCTCAGAAACGGTCCACAGGAGGAAGAAGATGCCAGACCAGCGCTCAAAACCTATCCATCCTTTGAAGAAGCTGAAATACCAGGAAAAGGAACAAACGCGAGGAGGAAAAGGAGGTAAGTAAAGAGAATGAGAAGAAAGATGGCGCAGAAGAGTGGTATCCAAAGGGCAGTGTGCAAGCACGTGGGTCACACACACAGAGCTTTACGGCAACTGTGGTGCATCATGCATCAGGCAAGCCGCTGGGCCGTGCGGGGCCACAGAGTCACGGCTCTCCAAGGTGAGACATACTGAATTCTGAGCAGCCGCTCTCTAAGGGTACTGCTGAAGGCCAGTCAGCCCATTTCTGGTTTGGAGACCTTACTGTGCTCCAGCATGTCCACCATGGCAACACACACTGTCGCAATGACACACGAGTGGACCGCCACAGTGACCTCCCACACACCGGGTAGCAGAGCCCCTGCCCCATGCTTGAGGCTGCACATCAAATAACGTGAAAGTTCACAAACCCGCCCCCCACAACTATCTTAGTAAAATATGAACAAAGTAAGGCTGGCGTGCTGGACATAGACCCAACGGGAAATGCATCCTGGGGTTACCGAGTGAGGAGGACATGCCAGAGGCCGGACACTGAGCACCCGGCCCACACCGGAAGGTCATGGCCGGCGTAATCCAAGGTCTAAGGAGCAGCCGGGGATTACAAGGACTACAGTTTTAGCCATGATCCCCCTTAGCTCCTAAAAATCTAAACAAACATCCTTTGTGTAAAAAATGAACCTGTCTACTCAACTTCTTTTCTACTCGAAGTGCTGCACTAAACATATCAATTGGGTGATTAATAGAGATGCATTTAATTCTTTTCTTCCTGAACAATTGCTAGTGTTTTCAGTCTTAGCCCGTTTCAAAGGTCTTTAAAGACACAATCGTACTCAGGAGAAGTTTGGCTGTGTGTTTACAGGTTTTAAAAAACACAGTCCTAGAGCCCTGGGGTTCCAAGATAGTCCATGACCCACAGTCAGAGTGGAGCGTAATCTCAAGTGAAGACTATGTTTGAAGCTAGTGAGCAGCCCAGCAATAGCCTCCTCTTATTTTCAGCCTGTCGGTGTCCCAGCTGAGTATCATCAGTCACTGTTGGGAATGCCCCAGAATGACGGGGTGGGTGCTGCCCATCTAACTTACCCTGTGCATGGCCTCGGACCCGCACCTCCACCTCCTCTAACACAAGCGGCTAGGATGAGACACTTTTGGGGATGCGGGGGAAGCAGCACGCATCTCCTTTTTTAGCTGCAGTGAAACACACCCCGGCAGCTAACAACCTTTCGTGCCTTCTCCCTTACCTTGCTCCCTCCAGGATGAGGTGGGGTGGTCCTCCTTTTATTCAAGGCCAATCCCCAAAGCTGGGCTCTGGAATCCATCCTTCTCTCCTCCAGGATACGGCTCTGTCAATAATCCCCTTCTCAGCTCCCTCTTCATTCACCCTTCTCTGCTGGCTCTCTGCTCTTGGCAACATGCTCCAATGTTTCTCACTTAAAACAAACAAAAGCACCCTCCCTAACCCAAAGCCCTCCTCCTCCTCCACTCTCTCCTTCCTCTGGAGTCCCCTGAAAGTCATCTGAACCTGCCCGGTACTCCCTGCCACTGCAGCCTGGCTCCACTCCGGCTCCAGTCACAGGGCTGCAGTGTGGTGTCTGAGCCTCGTCAACCACGCCCTCCCCCCACTCCAAGTAACTTTCCAGTCCCTTGGCATCCACAGCCCTGCTCCCACTGGTTTCTTCCAGTCCCCCTAGTTCCAGAAGGATCTTCATGCAGACTCCACCTTGACCCCACCTTGCCAGCCCTCACTCCGGGGCATCATCCCAGGTCCCAACCTGTGCCTCTATTCCTTCTCCCCAGGGGTGCCAGACAGTTTCAGGGTGTGGGGCCCTTATTTCCCAGACCTGGTCAAGCAGAAATCACCTGGGACATCTGACATTCTTGCAGAAATATGTGGGAATTCAGAAGGGAAGAACACCCAATGCGTGTTTTTAAAACACCCCAATGGATTCTGATCAATTGCCACCTTGAAGTAAAGGCTGTGTTAAAGGCTCGCTCACGTGTACATGACAGCTTTCAAAGTGCTAGCTCAGGCTGCCTTCTGAACGGGAATCCCCAGACCAGCTGCTTCCCAGGTATTGTCTCTTTCTACCCAGACATCTCAAGCTCAACATGTGTGCACAGAATTCGGCGCTTCCACTGCTGGACTGTCCTCCCACAGTCACCCTCTGCACTGTGCCATCTCTTTCGCACAGCTGCAAGCTGAGGAGTTGGGGACTATGTCTCACACGCCTCTATACCCTTGTGCCCAGATATAATGAGTGGCACGGTACTGTGGTTGGTAAACATCCCCGGCAGTAGGAAAACCCCAGACTCACCCTGGCACAAACAGGACCCACGTCGGACACCTCAAAGCCTATCCTCCATGCAGACAGGAGGCCCTGGGGGGAAGGGGGCAGCACTTCCTGCTGACAAGGGCAAGAAGGGTGGTAAGAGCCTGTCTTGCTCAGGTCAGAAGAGCCGGTGAGCCCTGTCATTCCTGGGAGCAGTGATTCTCAGACCCAGGTAAATCTCACACTCCCCTGGAAAGCTTGTTAGGCCACAGAGCCCCAGCCCACCAAGAGTTTCTGATGCAGGCAACCAGGTTGGCCTGAGAATTGGAATCCCAGGGTGAGGGAGGTCCAGGGAGCCAGGCAGCCCCAACAAGGGACTGGCCACTAGACGTCACAGTGTTAGGACAGCTGGTCACCCACTCCAGTAACTGTCCCGCCCCCGTACTAAGAAAACAGTGGCCTTTTCCTTTTTGAGAGTTAATTTAAAAAGTGGGCAACAAGAATTTATCCAAATCCTCACCATGTTGTTGAGGACCCTGTGGGAGAGACTGTTAGAAAAATAACCACTCACCGGTCTCACCTCTCTGGGCCCACACCCCTATGAATGTGACCTGGGGGCTGCCGCCCCGGCCCCTGAACCTGGGCTAGTCTTGCTCTGTGTTCTGGTGAATAAAATCTAAGCAAGGCTGCAAGAGTGCTCGCAGAGGCCCCTCCACAGAGGCACGTGACCATGGGGCAGCGGAAGGCTGGCTGTCAAAGATGTTGTGGTCAGAGAGACAAGGACAACCACCCACTTCCTGGACCCCAGCTGAGGCCCCAGGATGTGCCTCAAGTCATCCAAGGCCACCTGGCCTCAACCATGCCATTCACTGACTGCAGAGAGCCCAGAAAAGGCCAGCAAAACAGCTCAGTCAATCCACAGAATCACGAGAAATCGTGAGCCTGCTGTTTTGGCCACTCGGTTTTGGTTGGCTTGCTACTCATTAACAATAGGCACCGAATACAAAAACTGATGCTAGAAGCTGGGCACTGCCCCAGCAGAGGCCCTGACAGCCCATGCCTGGCTCTAGGTCAGAACTGCTGCGGCCCATCTGCTGCAAGATGCTCTGTCCCTGCCCTCTTTGCAAAGGAGTCTCTGCTGCCATCCTGCCACTCTCGTTGAGCTGGGACTCTCTGATTCAGGAGCAGGCAGCCCGTCCACACCCAGCCCCGAAGCAGGCAGGGCATGCAGACTTTGAGTTGGATGCTGTGCCAGGAGGGAAGTGGGGAGAAAGCAGAGAGAGGAGTGTCTCCTGCATGTGTGAGCGGCATGAACCCTTGGTACTGGAAGGCAACCTTGTGGATTGTTACAATAATGGCACTAATAACCCGTCCCTTGTGTCTACATCCCCAAGACTTTGCCCCACTACTCCCGTAACAGCAGCCCACACCTGGAACTGCCTGGCCTGTGGTTCCTGTGCCAGTGTACCCCAAGGTCAAGCCCCAAAGGGCCCCACAGCATTCGCTCTGCCTCTCAGAACGCCTCCATCAGCAGCATGTGAAGAGGTCTGTTCTAGACACTGGAGAGGCCACGTGGAAGAGACCAAGGCACTGGCTCAACACCCAGCCAACTGCTAGACCCAGGCAAGACGCCCGGCCTTCCTCACTGCCCCTGCTGAGACCAGGCCCTAGCCACTCTCCAGCTGGCCACAGCCACATGAATGTGCCTCAGACAGGCTGGCAGAAAAAAAACCACCCAAGGAATGGTAAGAAACACTAAATCATTACTGTTTTAGGTCACCAAATGCTATAGTGGTTTCTTATAAAAACAGCAGATAACAGAATTCAACAGAGACCACTACGGGAGAAAAGTGTCCGGGGGCAGGGGAGGCGGGGCGTGCAGGGAAGGCAGATGTTCCAGATTCTGGAAAGTTTTAGTAACCTGCCTATTTCCCTTTTGCCTGCACCCAGATGGCTTAGGAAATAGCTATTTTCACTCTTTCACTGTTGTCCCAAAAGACCTTTCCAGGCATCTGGCACCTGCACAGTGAGTGGTCACTGCATTGTGTCAATCTGCTCAAGCGCTACGTCTTTCAGAACCCCTGGCCTCTGTGTCAGCAGCTGTACACTGGGCTAAAAATTACCTCTGGCAAGAAGGGAGCCATCTGCTGAGGCACAAAGCAGGGTTCCCTGTGCAGGCAGCCTGCCCTGTGGCAATTCCTGCACAGGTTCATTACCATACCATGTCCCGCTGGCCAGAAGAAAATCAATGCCAAAGATGGCCTGTTTTGAACAAGAACCTCGAGATTGTGCTGCCAGAATTTGCTCATCGAGGAAAGTAGATCTCCTTGGCAGAAAAGGTACAATTCTGCCAACCATCTTGAGAATTTCCTTTTTAGTAGAGTTTGGGCTGCACTGAGCGCCAGCTATGGCCTCAGATTAGAAAGGCCTGCAGCCCTCACGCCCACCACCCCTGCCTGAAAGGAAGCAGAGCCTGAGCCAGGACAAGGCAAGAGAATCAGGATACCCAAGGGCTCAGCCTCTTCTGAGGCAGGGAGAAGTCAGGACACATGGACACCCCCCAACATTCCCTTCCAAGGTCACCTCCCATAAGGCAACAAGACTAGGGGCTGGGGGCGGCACTGGGGCTGGGGGAGGTACTGGGGCTGGAGGGGGGCCTACACACAGCAGCCCCTCCCTAGGCCCTGGTCTCAGCACTCAAAAATATCAATTAGATGCCTGTCCCTATAGTGGAGCCAGGATCACCACCCTGGGACAGGCAGGAGGGTCGGCTTCTCTAACAACCTCTGGGCGAGGGTAAGCGCAAGGGGTGATTTCCCTTTCTCGAGCTCAGGGGGCCTCAAGCCCCACAAGTGGCCTCACACTGATGAGTCCTGGCTTCCTCCTCTGAAAGAAGGGTTCAGGGATAAATAATAATAATAATAATAATAATAATAATAATAATGGCATCTATCTCTGCAAAAGGGCAACTGAGAGTGAGGATCCACCACTTTCCCACGGAGGCGTCTGACACGTCCCATGCAGTGTCTGAACAGAAGGCACTCGGACCCTTATTTCTCTACTCACAACTTTCCAATTCCCTAAAATCTCCCTATGCATGTTAACAAACAGCCCAACTTCCCATTGTGGGGGGCCTTGGGGTTAAGTGAAAACTTTAGAGAAATGGCACTCAATTTTCTCTCTTCTGGCATCATGACAGCACCAGGTCATCTGTCTTTTTAAACTCTAGTCAACTAAATTCTGCACCTGCCTACATCCTCATACCCTGTCTCGTTGATTTTTACCTGCAAGATTCAGGAAAACCAAGGCCTTTATTACACAAACTCATGTTAAGGTCAGGATCCTTCGTAAGTGACCAGGGTAAGTAGAGGATCCATTTCCCCAGATCAAAAGACCCAGGCACAAGTCCTAAGCCCCTTCCCCTTCCCCGGTAGGGCAGGGAAATCATCACCTGGGCTACAGGATGGGGGAAGAGCAAAAAAACCAAGGAGAGGGTGCCCCAGGTAAATCCCAATCAACTGCAGAGAAGTTTCTCATGAGGACAAGAGGGAAGCATTCTCCTTTGGTACAACCAGGTATCCAGAGGCCTGGGGTCTCCCAGAGGCTCAGGGCCCTTGATAGCCAAAAAACGTGTGCACAGCACAAGTACCTGTGACACTAGCACACTCTGCAGTGAGAATGGGCACCACGCCCTGTGGCCTGAAGCACTGGGTGAGGGTCCTCAGCTCTGAGCACTCAGCCACCCACCTCTGGAGAGGATGGGCCACAAGCTCTCAAATATGGGTCTGGGCCACCAAGGGGTCCTACGGAGAATGCCCATATAAACTCAGTGTGGATGCTAAGAAATCAGACTTGAAAAATCATCAGTTAGCCAACTTTTTGTACAAAATGTCTGCTGCCTATACAAAGCCCTTAAAAGCCTGCTCTGCTGTGTGCCTACATACATGGGCCCTGTGATTTTCCAGTTATTCTCAGTGGCTCGCCATTCTCTTTGAAGAATGATAGGCCCACATCTAACCAAAATCGAAATAAACTCCAAAAAAGATGCTGATGAGAATGACAAAACAAATCTCTGCTTCACAGGGTATACAGATTTCAGTCACTGCGTCTTCTCAGGGAATGTGACAGGTACACAGCAGTGGCCATGTGCACAGGTTACTCTCACATGGGGATCAGAATCAGCAGGCCGATTTCACCTGGCAAGCATCTCATGAAAATGTGCCTGTGGATGGTGGTCCTCTGTATCTGAATGACATGTTCCACACCCGCACTCCTGGGATGGGCCCCAAAGCTGATGAGCAAATTCCAGGAAGCCAGCTGTTGTCCTTTCCAATCACATTTCCCAAGTCTTGGCCGGGAGCTGACAAGCTCTCACTCACTCCTCCCCACAGCAGAAATGCACAACCCAAGTTTCTTAAAACACAAAATAAAATTTAAAAAGAAGTAAAGGCGGGCCGGGCACAGTGGCTCACGCCTGTAATCCCAACACTTTGGGAGGCCAAGGTGGGTAGATCACAAGGTCAGGAGTCTGAGACCAGCCTGGCCAATATGGTGAAACCCCGTCTCTACTAAAAATACAAAAATAAGCTGGGCATGGTGGCGGGCACCTGTAGTCCCAGCTACTCAGGAGGCTGAGCCAGGAGAATAGCTTGAACCAGGGAGGCGGAGGATGCAGTGAGCCAAGATCGCACCACTGCACTCCAGCCTGGGCGACACAGCAAGACTACATCTCCAAAAGAAAAAAAAAGTAGTAAAGGCAACCTAATTAAGCAGCAGAAGACAGGTTAAATAAACTCTAATACAGCCACATAATGGAATATCCTGCTTTTCAGCCCTTAAATATGTTTCTAATGACGTGGTCCCAAGCCTAGTAACAGTGAGGAGGCAAGGACCTGCTGCCTAGGTTCAAACGCCTCCTCTGCCCTCTGCCCTCTGCCAGCTCTGGGACCAAGGGCAAGATACTCAACATCTCTCCTGCTCAGTTTTCTCATCTGTAAAATGGGGCAGACAGAAGTACTTTCCTCTTAGCTTTGTCATGACAATTTGCTGAGACAGTTCAGGCAAAGCTCTTGACCCAGAGCCTGGAACAAGTACACCCTCAATAAACCCACACCTATTAGGCTGGCTGTACAGTGCGTGCACTAAAACGCCCGAGTCATATTAGGACACTAAGACAACTTTGCATCCATGAAAAACATTATACCTACAGCTTGACAAAGGACAAAGCATCTGCTCACAGAAATAAGACAGAAAAAACAGGACAAAAATCATTTAAAAAATGAAAAAAGCAAAGCCTGCCCTATCTCAAAAGCCCCTTTCACCCCGGCATACTACCAATGCTCCTCCTCCACGGCACTCCAGCCACTGCCTCTCAGCCAGCTCGGCTTTCCAGCTGACCACCCCTGACGTCTCCAACCAAAGCATGCCCTTCAGGCTGGGCCTGGTGGCTCACACCTGTAATCCCAGCATTTTGGGAGGCCAGCGGATCACTTCAGGTAAGGAGTTTGAAACCCAGCCTGGATAATAAAGGGAGACCTCAGCTATACCAAAAAAAAAAGTCTGCCCTTCTCCCTCCACTTCATCTAAAAAGCCCAGAGATGAAGAGGACATCTGATGCCAGTGGCCAAGACCACACTCCCATTACAGCGGTGCAGACATGTGCCCTGCACAAGGACAGGGTGCCGGGAAACAGGCTCTGCAGGCCACCAGTGAGGATGTAAGTTAAGACCTCAAAGGCCAGATCAGAGTCAAGAGACCTGGGGGAGCCCGGACACAGAGGCTATGCCCACACCTGGGCAGCTCCCACAGGCCACCAGCAGCCCCTTCCCCACTATCTCTGGACCCACCTCCTGCGCTCCTGTGCCTTGAAAGACTGAAGGGCACAGGCCTCTCAGGCAAACCTGAGAGGGGAGGCTCTTCTGAGGAAGGACCAAATGCAGTTCAAGAGGCAGAACCGAACCCTGGATGCAGAGGACACAGGACCCTTAGAGTCACAAGCGAAGTGGGAGGGCCCAGCACTGCCTCACCAGCACCGCCCAGCCACACACGCAGAGTCAGCGGCCACAGGAGACCAGAGGGGTTCAGAGGCACGCGGTTGAAAATTCCAAAGCAAGGGGAGGGACAGAGCCACCTGCTTTACTAGAACACATGTCCCCTACTGTGACTGCATGCTCAGCAGCTGCAGACACGGCCCCACATGGCCCCCTGAGCTCCTGCACCTCTCTGGGCCTGACTCAACAGCTGAAAGCAAAATGAGAGCTCTGGGGGGACTGTCTCCCCGGCCACAGCTCCCCAGACTAATAATCAGGCCTCCAGGAAGCTGGAGAGAGCTGTCTCCACCAGGCCAACCCCTGGGTTCCCACTGGGCCACCAGACTTTCATTCACGAGGATGTGCAGGTCGGCCCAGGACTGTCCTCTGCTCCAGGAGGCCCAGGACAGACCAGAGATCATCAGTATCAGGCTCCCTTCACAGACTATGCAGAACGGCCATGATCTGGGGTCTGCCCTGCCAGTGTCATGAGCACACCTACATTGCAAGGTGAAAACCTCAACGAATGAGAAAGACAGATGGAGGTGTCTTCTCATTTACAAACTGACTCTGCACTCAATGAGAATGCCAGAAGGTAGGTGTTTTCCTGCTCCCTCTCATCTCAAAAAACCGTGGACCTCTCAGCCCAGTTTTTGGCGGGGGAGGGGAGGTGGGCAAAACCAGCAACTCCAGCCTGGCCTCCAGGATTCTGGCTCCTTCAAGGAGAAAACCCAAGTGTGAGGTATCCTGTTACCCACTCAAAATTTACAAAAAGAATATTGAGGCTCTGCCCTTCTGCAGCTCAGAAGCAGGCCCATTCCACAATGCAACACAACACTTCATTATATTCCATAATGCCTTGAAAGAATTCGTTAAAATTGTTCTATGATGACTTAAGTATTTTATATTTTTAAACCTGAATAGCTGTCATCATCTTCTTTTGATCATTTCTGGCAATAAAAAATGCATGTGGCATTACTAATCAACTTTCAGAGTTACTCAGCTCCAAATGTACCGCTTGCAGTCAAGCCACACTAAACTCCTCTGGAGCTTCTCTATGCTTTTCCATGAAAACAGAAAGAAACTGAGGCTGATGTGCTCTAATATCCAGTACTTCTCATACCATATCCCCACAGGCACGGGTGAGAGGCCGCTGTAGGGAAGCTGAGCCTGGAGCAGGGAAGGGAGCTGGTGGTAGGCACGGGCTCTCCTCCACTCTGGCCTTGGCAAACATCTCTAATGAATCACAAATTCTCTCCTCCCAGAGCTGAACTGAGCCTCAGAATCCCCTCACCCCAGCCAGTAGCCACCAATTTGGCCAATTGGGCACGCAGGTGGAAACCTACCTGCCAGCCTGTCTGGCTCGGTGGCTGCTTCCATTCCAGCTCACCCTTCCATACCCACCGTCTCCCTCTCCCCAGGCCTCCCACCAGGTACTTCATCGTTAGCAGTACGGTTACCTACCATTCCCAAAGCTGGAAACCTCCGCACCCCCATTCCTCTCTCACCCCAACATGCAAACCGTGCCATGGTTCTTCCGAGGTGTCTCTCCATCCAGCCCCCTCCAGGTCACTGCCTGGCCTGCCCTCCCCCAGTGGCAGCCTCCAACTGATCCACTTCGAGACCTGCCTGTGCCCTGCTGACAGAGCTGATCTTCCTAAAAGCTCATGGTTTCCTCCACTGCCCTTCACACTGAGGCCACACTCAGCTTGTGCATCTAAACCCCAAAGCTCCTTTCTAATCCCCCCACTTACCCTCTTGTCATCCAACTTCTTAACACTGTCTACAAGCCCCAAAGGTCATATATAGTATGAGTCCCTTTATAGAAAATTCTCAAGGTGGGAAACAGATCCTTGATTGCTGAGGCTGGGGTGAGGAAAAGACTAACAAACCACCAAATGGGGAGGGGTCAGAGGCAGGTCTAGGTGGGGTCCTAACACGAGGCCTCCAGAAGGTGCATTCGGCCGTCGAAGCGATGACCCTACCCTACATAACAGTCTCCTAGGTCTATGAAATGATACTAGAACTACAGAGGCAAGATGATGGCTACCAAAATTTGCAGAAATTCATGGACCTTTAAACTGCCTTATAAAGGTAACAATTAAATCTCTTAAAATAGAAAAGGTCTATCTAAAGGAGCCAGGAACCATAGGCACTGTCCGGGAGAAGGAAGCCAACGTTAGACAAGAGGACAACTACAGGAAAAATGACGGCAAAGAAATAAGGCAAAAGGCACTGGCCGTGTGTGTTTGTGTGTGTGTGTGTGTGTGTGTGTGTGTGTGTGTGTAGGGAGGGGGGAGGGGGAGACACACACGAGCGCGCGCGCGCACACACACACACACACACACACAGCTGTCAAGAGGTCCTGACATGACAGTCTCTGTCTCCCAGACAGAAACACACATACATACTTCCAGAAAGTTTGTGAAAGAGAAAGCCTAACAATGTTTGAGCAGAAACTTAACTGAATCTAAGAGAATGTCTTGCCAAACACCTTAATTCTTAAGGCAGCTCCGTTTTCACACCCATAAAGGAGCTAGATTCCCAGAGATCCTGGCATTCTCAGTGTCGCAGATTAGGTGACTGCTGCAGTCAGAGGCAATGACACTCTTCTCTTGGATACGGTCTTGGATGTGGCCTGGGCAGGCCGTAAGCAAAGTTACCGTCATGCCTGAGTGCTCTCTATGCAGGGGGTGAGAGCTCCATTTTCTGATGGTTATGTGATGACTTGTCTCCAGGCACAGAGCTTGAACAGGAACCCACGCCCATCCGATTCCAGGCACTGAGCATGTCCATCACTGTCTCCTGAGCTCTCACAGCAACATACAACAGAAAGGGCACGAAAGATGATACCAAAGCCCTGGACTCAAAAGCTGTGCCGCATTGCTGCATGACCTCAAGCAAGTTCTTCACTTCTTGGTCACATGGACAATAACCTCACAGGTCTGTTTGGGGACTGAACCTGCTGGCAACGTGGTGAACCGCCACCACCTTCACCAGAGTCAGCATGGGCTCCTCAGCAAGCACAGTGAGGAATGTGGGAGGTCATCTGTACAACAGCACTCAACTTTGGAGGCATTTTGGAAATCAGGAACTCACTGGCCAAAACTCTTAACTGAGAACATACCAAGTACAACACAACATAACAGGGTCCCCAGAGAGTAAAAAATCAGAGTTTTTTTTTTTAGTATGGCTGAACTTTAGGCCAATCTCCCATTTTTTAATATAGATTATTCTTCCCATAAGTAAGAAATCCTAAAGCTAATTGCAAACAAACAAAATGCCCTGAAAACCCATTTCATCAAATTAACCTGGCCATTAAATTTGAAGAGGCATTCTGTGCTGAAAGGAATAGTGAACAATTTGTCTACAGCAAGCCCATTCATCCATAAAGGTCTTCTTTCATTCTAAAGCTCACTCTTTGTCAAGATCTTTCCAATATACTCTCCCAAAATCTGATAATCAAGCTGCTCTTTTAATAAAATATCTATACGTGCAGGAGTATGTACAGAAAAGGCCAATGGAAAGCTTATAAATCAAAGGAAAAAGACCAAATAAAAGCCAAATGCCCTTTTGTGGGCAGTTTTCCAGCTAGAAATTGTCATCAGAAAACTATAATGGTGGAGACCCAACCTGGGATGGTGTCACCCTGGCCCCCTCTGCTGCCCCGGGAAGCCCCCCCTCCGATATTTCCACTCTCAGGACAGCATCACACCTGAGGGTATACCCCCAGTCAGATCCTGGGGCTCCACACAGCAGCCAACCCTAGACACCTTTTGATATGAACAGAGGAACCATGAAGCTCCCGATTCTGACCTCATAGGAAGTTTCAGGTCAAGACTGGCTTTCACACCAGTGCTGACTCAGGACATCCAGGCTCCTCTTGAAGCCAAGGAACAAATTTGAATCCTTGAAAAGTTCTCCTCCCCACTCGACCTTCATCCTTCAAAGGTGCAGATGGTATTAATGGGTTTTTGGCTAGACATCACTAACCACCCAATGGTGCCTATCATCCCCACGATGGCCTCTGCTCCATTAGAGGAGAGCTGGAACTGTACAGATGCAGGACACTGCATCTGTACAGGAGAAAGGCACTTGTGGGAACTATTTGCTCGGTGATCCTGAGAGGTCAGCACCCTCCCAGGGCCGACCCTCTGTGCTGTGTGTGGCTAGGAATTCTCAACCTGGGGTGTGTGTAGGGTGCCTCCCTAAACCACTTGATGTCCCAGCTTCAGCCTGTACTGATTACATCAGAATCTCTGGGGAAGGGACCCACCAGCCCCCCATCAGCGAAGTTCCCCAGAGACTCCGACATGCCGCCAAGGTTGAGGACCACTGGTCTAGTCTAGGAGACTGCCCCAAGCTCTGGAGAAGTCACAATGCCAGCAGTGACGTCTGGAAAATTCCCTTAACCCTGGGTCATGCTCACCTACTTTCTACACCTGGGAAAAGAATCATGAGTGCAGAGGAGGGGGCACTCCCAGCAGCACACCTTTTCCATCTTTTCCTCTCCCACCTCTCTTCTCCAAAAGAGGAGAGGGCAACCCCTCCCCACTACCTTGTCAGATGACTTCAGTGACTAGTAACTGACAGTGGACGCCGATCCCACATCCACCAAAGACCCATCCCATACCCACCGCACACCCACCCCACACAGACACATCCCACACCCACGGCACACCCACCCCATATCCATTCTCACCTCTCTGGAAGTGAACCCCAGAGGGTGCTTCGTGTATGGTGAACTAGTTGGTTAATCTAAGGTCTCCAAAATAAAAACCTGTATTTAACGAATAAATCTTTGGCATATGGCTCCAAGAAGCTCAAAGAATTGACACATTTTTCTAGTCCTCAAATGTTCTTTGGGGAAAAAAAGTCTTATTTCTAGCTAACTGATGTAAAATCCTTTTTATACAGTAACATGCTCTTCTACACATTACAATAAATCTAATTACTACAATGTAAGTTCCTCCTGGTCTGTTTCCAAACACAGAGATTTTACTTTTCTAAGTGACGCCACTCACTTTATCCAGTTGAGCTGTCTTAATGCATTACAAATGCCCCTACAATCTGGTTTAGTAAACTCATGTCTCCCATAATATACACTTTATTTTATCCCTACAACAATCATATAATCTAGAAGAAAATCCAAATAAATATCTGACAGTATTTGACAAAAAAGAAAATTAGCTTAAAGAGAAGTTAAATTCTATGAATTTCAAAGTCTAGGTCTACATAATCAAACAATTAGTTTTCCCGTGAGGCACGGTGGCTCAGACCCATAATCCCAGCACTTTGGCAGGCTGAGGCAGGTGGATCGCTTGAGGCCAAAAGTTCAAGACCAACCTGGCCAACAAGGGGAAACCCCATCTCTACAAAAAAATACAAAAATTAGCCAGGCTCCCAGCTACTCAGGAGGCTGAGGAATGAGAATCACTTGAACCTGGGAGGCAGAGGTTGCAGTGAGCTGAAATTGCACCACTGCACTCCAGCCTGGGAAACAGAGTGAGACTGTCTCAGAAAGTTTTCCTAAAACCGTATTCCTTACTATTTAGAAGAACCCTAGTACTAGCATCTACTCTTTGTAAAAGAATACTTAAAAGGAACGAACCAAGATGGCCGATCGCTAACATCTCGGGATTGCAGCTCGCAGTTAAAGCTCATAGAACGAGAGGACGCCACACTTTCAGACAAATTCTGGTCGCTCAGGAGCAGAAGATCCCCAGTGGAGGAGCCACGCGGGGCAGTAGT
>CM052648.1:179551839-179614452 GCA_028533165.1 Leontopithecus rosalia
AAAAAAAAGAATACTTAAGACAGAAAATGCTCTAGCTAAGTAAAAAATATAGCAGAGCATGGTGGCTCAAGCCTGTAATAGCTACTCGGGAGGCTAAGTGAGGTAGGAGGATCACTTGAGCCCAGGAGTTTGAGGCTGCAGTGAGCTATGATTGAGCCACTGCATTCTAGCCTGGGTGACAAAATGAGACCCCCCCATGTCTAAAAATAAAACAGAAAAATATAAATTCAATTTTTAAAAAGTATTAAAAATGAGAAAAATCTACTGTACCACCTAGGTCAATTTACTGCTTGTAGACTCAGCATCCAATACACACGCGCGCGCGCCCACACAAGCAGGCATGCACCACGCCGCTACCTGCTCTGTTAACTTAGGAAACCACTATCTGAAGCTCCATGAGGTCAGAGTGCAGGGGAAGGTGACCCTAAAGAGAATAATGCTCAGACACTTTGGGGTCCAGTCTAGACACAGCCCTGGTGTGTGCCAGGGCCAGGCTCTGCCCAACTCTCCTGGAGTCATGCTCCTTCTCAGCACAAGTTAAACAAAGGTTCTGAGGCTCTCCTAGTCTGCTGACGCCTACCCGCTACCCTGTGCTGGCGGGCACCCTGCTTGGTCATCTCATCCACATCCTCCTCCGACCACTCGAGGCTTCATAGCAGAGGCAGCCAAAGAGGCGAGGATGGGAGGCTTCTGCTGGCCTGTGGTCACAAAGCTGTAGACTCCCCGAGTCCCCACCAGGGAACCTCAGCCCTGCCCCAGGGTCTCCCGGCAGTTGCTTGGTGTACTATTCTTCAACAGCAGGCTCCTGGGCTGAGTGACGAGGCCTGGGGTTTATGACAATGAAACCGCCTTTGCAAAAATTCTAACAGTCAGAAAATTATGACAGTGAAAGAGATCTAATCTAACTGACTCCATCTTGCTTCTAACCTTCAAGCAGTCCTTGTTCATTCCTGGGCATGGGCTGAACTAACTTTGGGGAGGAAGTTACAGTTTAACTTTGAAACAAAAATGGTAATGGCCCTTTCCCAAAACAAACCCCCTTCTTGCCTGGGGACTATATGACCTTTGTAAGACTAACAAATTAGCTACAAGATTAGAAAGTATGGTTTAGGAGTCACGCTGGGTCATTAACCCAGCCTGACTTGCCAAGCCTCCCCTTCCCATTTTGGATGCGGCTGCTTCAAAAAGTTGAGGGGAGGTAAGGAGATGAGCTGGGTGGGCGGGCTCCGGGTGGTGTCAGGGCCACACAGGGGCCTGCTTCTCCCTCCCTTTCACTGGGTGGCTGGAGAACAGGTGGAGGAGTGTGGCGGCCAGGTAGGCTGTTACAGGCCGGAGGCTACAAGATTCTGAACTTCCCCAAACTGCCCCTGGGGATAACATCACTATTGTAAAAACTAAGATCAGTGCCCGGGATATTCTGCAGACCCAGCATGCTGATGTGCCAGCTAGTGCCACCCAGACCAGTTATCTGGCTCAACCATGAGGTCTGGGATCCCACTCAGGAACAGAAAACAAACAAAAACACACTTCAGTCTATGATTTCACCTCCAACCCAACCAATCAGCATTCCTCACTTCCTGAACCCCTACCTACCAAATTATCCTTAAAAATTCCAATCTCCAATTTTTCAGGGATGCTGATTTGAATAATAATAAAACTCTGGTCTCCTGTACAGCCAGCACTGTGTGAATTAAACTCTTCCTCTACTGCAATTCCCCTGTCTTAATAATCAGCTCTGTTTGGGCAGCAGGCAAGGTGAACCCACTGGGCAGTCCCAACAAGCAGGCCCTGGCTGCACAACCAGGACAGTTTCACTGGGCAAGCGCTTGACACAAAATATGCAATGCATTCCAAACAAAGTATATAGTTCCTTGGAAAGTGAATCCGGCACCTCCTTTATTAAAATCAAAATGCAAACAAAAGCCACAGAAAACAGCCAGTTGCAAATCCATAGTAACAAACAGAAGCAGCTCCCACTGCTGATGCCCGTCCCACGTGAAGGCCCCATGCCAGGCAGCCTTCATAAACACTGATTCTGGACCTCACAACCACCCCATGAGAAAGGGAACACCGTCCTCATCACAGCTTAGACAACTGGGGCACAGATCTTGCACAAGATCCCCCACGCTCGGAAGCGGGGTTTAAGGGTCACGGGTCATTCTCCAGACTAAAAGCAGTCATGAGCTTCAAGCTTCACAGAGTCCCAGACTCCAGAGGCACCTAACTGGCAAGGCTCACCCTGTCGTCAAACCAGAATGCAGGAATCAGTGCAAAGAGCAAAATGTGAGGCCACTTCCCACTCCCTACAGGTGAACTCACTTTCTGTGTGTATTTTATAAGAGCTGATGGAAGCAGTGAGTATCAGCTTCAATGACTCTTCTAGAAGCCAGACCAAATCGTTTTGATGTATGCAGATTTCAATCACTATTGCATTTCCTTACCTGATAATCTTTCAGCTTTTAGAGGCCTCCAAGGGAGAATGACTGGAATGGAGGTGCTAAGTTCGTAAGACAAGGTTATCTGTCACAAATAGGAACACACATATTCTGCCCACCAGGAGAAAAAAGTATCACCTTGTGTTCTTTTCTACCTAGTTGGGGCAGCAAGGGCAAGAGGGAACGTGAGTAATCAAGATGCATTCTGTGCGAGCCAAGTCCTACATCTCACAGAAAACCTGCAAGCTCCAGGCCAAGCAGGGGGACAGCTGGCCGCCAAGTCAGCTGTTCTATGCAGCCCTCGGGGGAATTCAAGAATTCCATGTGTGGATGACGGGATCAGGGGCAAGCACACTTCAGTAGGGGGCCAGAGAGCAAATGCCTTAGGCTTTGGGGGCTAAACTGTCTCTGGTGCATATTCTTCTTGTATTTTTTCTTTTTCCTTCCTCCCTGTCACCCAGACTGGAGAGCAGTGACACAATCATGGCTCGCTGCAGCCTCAAACTCCTGGGTTCAAGTGATCCTCTCACCTCAGCCTTCCAAGCAGCTGAGACTACAGGTGCGTGCAGTCTGTACCTTGTCTGGCTGATTATTATTTTACTTTTTGTAGAGACAAGATCTATGTTGCCCAGGCTGGTCTCTAACTCCAAGGCTCAGGTGATCCACTCAGCCTAGTCTCCCAAAGTGTTGGGATTACAGGCATGAGCCACCACACCTGGCCTTCTCTCCATTTTTAAAAGCTCATGAGCTGACAAAAGTCAGCTTCCTGCTTATCCCCTGGAGAAGCCCAGTGCCCCGGAGCCCCAGGAGCTGCCCCAACCTCTCAGAATGATCTCCCAAGCATCACTCAACAGAACCAGGAACATACACCCTACCCTGGCCGCCACACTCCTCCACCTGTCCTCCAGCCACCCAGTGAAAGGGAGGGAGAAGCAGGCCCCTCTGTGGCCCTGACACTACCTGGAGCCCGCCCCTCCCCCACCCCCGCTCATCTCCTTACCTGCCCCCAACTCCTTGAAGCAGCCACCTCCAAAGATGGGAAGGGGAGGCTTGGAAAGTCACCCCTTCACCCAGGAGCACAGCCAGGGTGGTGGCATTCAGCTCCTGGAACCCTCAAGCCAACATTCTTCAGCCTACACCATGACCCCCTCCAGACCCACTCCGAAGGAGCAGGCTACCTGTGGAGAGTATTTTTATAGGCAATGCCAACTCTCTCGACGGTGGCCCTTGGAGGGCTCCATCAGGCAGTCCTCCTGGGTGAGGCTGCTGGGATGGCTGAGGATACCTGTCTTGTGGGGCCTCTCACAAATGTACACACCCCATCTGGAGTGGGGCCTTCCCCCTGGACGGTGTTACCCTGCGGCTGCTGCACTGATTGCTTTGAATGCTTTGAACAGTGGCCTGGGGCAGGCTCATTCACAACAGCACAGCACCCAGCACACAGGGGACCCCAACCCCATCGGTTGATCAACAAGCCAGGCAAGCGCAGCTGAGGAGCCGAGGCCCCAGCCGCCAGCTGTGGCATGAGGGGCAGACAGACCTTCCAGACTAAGGACCATGCCATGCACAGGCCAGGGCGCTGGCCTCACTGCCCGCAGCAGGACAGGGGCTCCAGCTCCACTCAGGTACACCCCAACAGCCCAGGCAGACGGAGAGTGCACTCCTAGGTGGAGAATGTGGGACAGAAGCAAGAGGAGCGGTATTCTTTCAAGTCTTCACTTGAGTTCATTTCTGCTGCCTGTCAGTGTAGCAAAGGGGCTGACTGCACAGCTCCTGGAGCCAGACTGCCTGAATCGAATCCCCAGCTGTGATACGGGGGCCCTGACAAAGTCACTTAAATGTCCTGTGCCTCGGCTGCCTCTTCTGCAGGTGGGGGTAACAGGAGTACCTGCATTGCAGGGCTGCAGGATGAACCTGCTGAGGCGCTCAGGGCTCGGCTGCACCACCCGACCATTGCCATGACGCCCTAGCTGCTGGGCTGCGGCTGCAGCTGGAAGTCAGAGTGGGCCGGGCCTGCCCTGCAGATATCACCTGTAGCTTCCATCCTAGTTTCCTGTCACAACAGACACTTGTTTTCTGGTGCCCCTCAATGTCACTAATCCATAGGGACATCAGCAAATCCTTATCACTTGCAGCACCTCCTTCCCAAGGACCAGGCTGAGCTTCAGGTTCTAGTGAAGGGAAGTGTGTTCTCCATTTGCTAGGTCGATCACTTTGCTTTGGTGCCTTTTTTTGCTTTCTTTTTTTTTTTTTTTTTTTTTTTTTGAGATGGAGTCTCGCTCCATCAACCAGGCTGGAGTGCAGTGGCATGTGGCATGATCTTGGGTCACTGAAACCTCTGCCTCCCAGGTTCAAGCAATTCTCCTGTCTCAGCTTCCCACGTAGCTGGGGTTACAGGCACCTGCCTCCACACGCAGCTAATTTCTGTAGAGACAGGCTTTCACCATGTTAGCCAGGCTGGTCTCGAACTCCTGACCTCAGATGAGCCACCTGCCTTGGCCTCCCAAAGTGCTGGGATTACAGGCGTGAAACACCGCACCCAGCCTGGTGCCTATTTTTAATCCCTTCCTCGAGCAATAGCTTACTGCACCTTCAACTGATCTTCCGCTGCAAGGGGAGTCTGTGAACTTACCTTATTCATTCTCTGCCCAGTCTCTTGCCCCTTCTTTCTCCTTCCTCTATGCTGGTACACACACATGCACATGCATGCACATACACACACACACACCCCTACCTACATAAACAAGCCTCCCTCCTGGAGGGAGCTTCAAGAGTGGCCGACCTACCACCTGACCTCCTAGGTTTATCTCTGTCACTGCCTCCTTCCCACACTCCAACCCTGGTGTCCCTTCTTTCTTGCTCTTCGGTGAGGCCCAAAGAGGTGAAAATTTCATCATTACCCAAAAAAACACAAAAAAGATCATACTTTGGTCTGCCCTTCCCACCTGTCACAATTTCTGGAAGGTATTGGAAGGAGACAAAGGAGTCAGGGTTGGTGGGGAGGGGGACACAGAAAGGAAAAGGCGACAGCTAAGACTTGCACACAGCCACTCCACAGACCTGTCAGCTGCACAGAGCAGAGCACCCGCTGTTTCCATCAAAGGCTCAGCCTGCTGCATGCTTTGTACACAACTTTCCATTTCCATTCTGCTCACTCCAGCTGTGCCACCCTGAAGCACACACCTCTTCCATGGGTGGGTTCAGCCCGCCACAACTCTACAGTCCTCCAAGACAGCAGTAAATACTATATAACGCAGCTCTTTTTGTGATTCGGCTGCTTTTCTCCATTTTGCCATATTGATATAACTATATTAATGCTGCAGTGGAAGTAGCAGCAAATGTACTGACACCATAATCTGTTGTCCCCTTCCTATATTAAAATGATTCTTGATGATGAACTATCGCTGGCATGCATGGAAGAAAAGAATTAAATACTTCTCAGTGCTCTCACAGCATGTGAAAATAATGCTAGGCTTTTAAAAGATCACCAGTCGGCCAAGCACTTCAGAGAGTCGGCTTTGGACTCACGCTGTCTCCAGGTTCCTACCTCGAGTCGAGGTGGTTCTGTTGTTCTGAGATGAGGTGAAATCATCTCTGCAAAGCTCCGTTTGTAAAAGGGAGACTTATGTTACCAGGTGTAAGTCATACAGCAGTCATGAGAGCTGCATCATTATTTCTCTCTTATGTTAGCTCAGAACTTATTAGGTCCTTAATGGCAACTTTTTACTGTTTACTGTATTAAAATTATACATACGGAGAAACAGTAACATCATAAATGGCTGGAGGGAGCAAAATGATGCAGTCACTTCAGAAAGCCATTTGGCAATTTCTCAAAAAGTTAAGCATAAAACTACCATATGTGGAAACCATAGAGTCTCCAAGGGGAAACAAAAAAACCTGCCCTATAACCCAGCAATTCCATTCCCAAAAGAGGACACATACATCCATGCACAGAGGCACACACAGACGTTCACAGCAGCCCCCGTGCAAACGGCCTCAACATCCACCCACTGGAGAGTAAACAGCACAGACATGGCCCATCCAAACAACACAAGACAATTCTGCTGCAAAACGAATGAATGACAGACACAAGCTGCACTGCTAACCCCAAGAGTGTCATGCTAAGCCAAAGAAGCCAGTCACAAAAGAACACATACTGTGTGATTGATTTGTAGGAAATGTCCAGAAAAGGCAAATTATAGAGCTACAAAGTAGATGAGGAACTGTCCAAGGCTAGGGTGGGAACAGAGATCAGCTGTGAACGACCATAAGGAATCTTACTGGGGATGAAAATGTTCTGCACTGATTGATGATGCTAGCTGCACCATTCCGTAAAATTACTAAAAATCATTGAATTGTACACCTGAAATCTTATGATATGTAAAATATCAATAAAGCTGTTTAAAAGAAAACTTACACATTACAGATCTTTAGACATCTGTCTCTCCCAATTACTGTGAGATACTTAAGGGCAAAGACTTCCTTCAGTCCATCTTGCCCCAGCATCTAGTAAAATACCTGGCACAAAGTGAGAGCTGAAATGCCCAGTGGATGAAGGACTTCTGAAAACAAAACCAAAACAACCAGCTAAGTCTTGTACAGCTTCATGATTTATCTAAACTTCATATTCCTGTCTACTCCTCCACCTAACTGATCCCAAAAACTAATGATCAGTGCAGACCACAAAGCTGATAACCTATCCACGAAGCTTTGTGGCAGGCCAGGTATCACTAAGGCAGCCCTCTATAACAACTGTTTCAGTACTGAGCAGTTACGCTAAATATTAAGAGCGGGGGGAAAAAAAGCCAGTGTGCCCTTATGCAAAGGCTGGACTGTAACAAAAGCCCACCAAGAGTTTTGCCTGGGCCTTTCAGGATGACAAAAAAACGAAGGAAATCTTAACAGGACCCAAGAAATCCTTAACAGGATTAATCAAGTTTTACTGGGGGTCTGAGGAAACTCCCCAAACCTTCCGGGATTTAGCAGGAGACAAGATAAGGGTAATCTACCCCAGCACCTGGACCCATTTAGATTAAGTAACTTTACTGAGGCTCCAGAGGAAGGTCTTCATGACTCAGACCTTAGTTATAGATTAAAAGAAGTTGATCAGTAATGTCTTTAGATACACACTTACACATAGACATATAGCTTAGAAGGTATATATGCTCTGGGAAGCTTGGTAATTTTGAGTTGGTCTGGCAATAATTTCCAGGCCTTCTCCCTATAACCAGTTGCAGAAATAAAAAAGCTCTTCCTCCCTAGTTCATCTGCATCTCGTTATTGGGCCAAGAGCAGCCTGACCCTCGGTTTGGTCAGGGAACTTCAGGCTGATCAAAATCAGAACTCAACACTTTCAGCTGCATCCCAACCAACTATTTAAGAAGGGCAGTTTGTCCCTGTTCAGATGTTCAAAGGAAAAGGTGTTTTCCTTATGTCTTATGTCTTCTTAATAGCAGTATTATGAAAACTGTGGGGTTGCTGTGAGCAGAGACTAGCGACCATGATGTCAGCATCAGATCCAGAAAACGGGAGGGCGCAGGAAAATTTAACCCAATTTATACTGAATTTTTTAATTCTTTCAAGAGATATTTCTTATTTTTGACCTAGAAGCTGCCAATGTCATAAATATACCAGATACTGTCCCTACAGAATTAAATCGTGTAATCCCCATCTCTTCAAAGAAAAAGAAACCACAACGCAATGCTTAGATGAACTGCAGGAAAGATTTGAACCAGTCTGTCTCGACAGCCCGTGCCCTCAACCATGACTCTTTACCCTTCACCATGAGGAAGTGTGTTTTATCTGCACATCTAAACAGCAGGCACCGGTATTACTGAAACCTGGGGGGAAGCAGGTATAGCACATAAATTCTGGGTAGTGTGGAATAGAGTGAGCAATGCATTTCCACTCCCTACTCCACTACTGCTGCTACGATATTTAGCTGAGAAAATAAAATCGTGCGTTTCAAAGCAATCCTTGCTAAGTGTGATGTCTTCCTTGGCACAGATCAAAGGACGCACAACACAAGTGAGTCAAAGGCTGCTCGTTCCATCTCCACTTGCTGTTCTCCAAGGACCCACTGGGACTTTAACCACGGGCCGTTTATAACTCATTTCTTATCCTGGCTTGAAGACAAAGGTCATTCACAAGACTGCATTATTTTCTGGGCATGGTAATCAGCTCTCATGATTTAATATTTTCTTGGCACCACACTCCACTGACCCCAGCACTGCCTGGTATGCCAGCCATTTTTAAGTATTGTAAATGGTACTTAAATAAGCAACATTTTGGAAGGTGTGCAAACGTAAATAAATATTGCTGAGTGGGGACCGTTCCTGCCAACTCTTATCTGTTAAGTGAAAAACAGTACATTCATCCTACGTTCACGTACACATGTATACACTCTCTCTCTCTCTCTCTCCAGTTGGTTGGTTCCGACTTCCTCCCAGCCCTGCCTTTTACTGATGGGGGTAACCACAGTGCCAGCCTCACAAACTCAGGAGTTAATTCAAGTGATAACACAGTAATCCCAAATACGCAGCCCTTTCTGTTTTTCAGGAAACTAGCATATAAATATGAATGGCTTCCCAGACCCAAGAAAAGGCCTATAAGGTAGTTCACACACTTCAGATTAACAGACGCCTTAACATCACAGGGCTGCGCCTAATAAATGCTCAGTTTCCAGCTCCTAGGTTCCTTTCCCTATTAGTCTCTTGTTCCTGGAGTGAAAGTGATGGGAAGTAAAACAGACCACAGCCCCTAAAAGGCTGACGGTGGACTCTACTTTTTAGGAGTTTGTCTTTTACCCTACTTTTTCTATCTACACGTCCAAGTACAAACACTCACCATGTATGCCGGCAAGAGGTCAGCTGAAATCCAGATCCCATCATTTCCAAACTCAACACCAGAATGCACGGCCTGACAGGAACGAGTAGATTTGTGGAGACAATGGGACAGAGTACAAAGTCTCAGACTCACCCCTCCTTGTAGCAGAAAACAGCAGCCAGCCAGGTGTGGGAGCCCCCGGGGCCTAGAGGTGCCTGCCAAGGCGGGAGGATGGGAGAGACTGAGGCTCTGCTCCAGCTGGGAGGAGAAGACCAGTGATGCCATCCTCCAAAGTTCACAGCTTCGGGAAAATCCTCTCTACCCAAGTGCCCTATGGAGTTGTTCCCACCCCCAGCAAAAAAAAAAAAAAAGAGAGAGAGAACTAAACACTTGAAGGGCAAACCAAACCAAATGAATAATGCAACAAATGCGCTCCCCAGCTGAACCCAACAGGAAGTCTACATACATTTACTTAACTGCAGCTCTCTCAATGATTCAAATACAAGTCAACTTTGATTCCGTGCTCAGATCTGAGAAATCTCAATCCTCCAGAAGCACCAAGCAAAAAAAAAAAAAAAAAAGGCCTCCAAGCACAAACACAGCTGCCCCAAATTCCCGGCCCTCCCAAACCGCACCTCTCACAGGGAGCCTCAGTCCTGATCTCAGGACATTCTGGTGCGTGATAAAGGCACAGGCTATGAGAGGTCCAACAGCTGGGCTCCATTGACAGCAGCTGAGAAGCAGCAGGTGAGGCAAGGGTGGGTGTGGACCCGAAGACGCCATCTGATCGCTGCATAGAGACAGAGGATGCAGGGGACGCAGCAACAGGAGACCCCGCAGTGTGGCCCGGAAGCCCTCTATTCCCAAGTAGCCCCCAAGGATGGCGCAGAACTACAATAGGATGGAGGACACCCCCGAACTGCGAGACAGGAGCTGCCAGCCTGCAGATGCAGTGAGGGTCATCAATGGCTTCAACTGAATGATCGCCACCGGAAGCTGCTGTCCACGACTCCGTACCCAGCAGACTCAGTCAACCACATGGGTAAGCCACATACTATACAAAAGAAACTTGATTTCACTTCTGGGTCTTTTTTGATCCTAGGCTTCATAAGAACAGCACGCAATGTAAATTGGCAAGTATGAGAATCCTGGCTGTAATTTGGAGTCACGTTAGTGGACCTCAGGTTTAAAAATAGCTATGAAGAGGCTTCCATAAAAGCCATCAAATGAAAGGCGCATTTATGTTAGGCTGCTCTGGCCCACATTGACGTTAATAAACGAAGGAGCATAAGAAGAAAAGTCCATCTGCAATAAATGTAGGAACTACTGTAACCGGAACCCACAGGTAACATAGCCAGGCACTGACCTCTGCCCCACGCTGAGGGGAGAACTGAGAACACATCAGGACCCTAGGCCTGCAAGGGGGCAGGCGGCTGGGAAACTGAGGTCCTTTTCTTGGTACGTGGGGCTGAGGTGGCAGGTACCATTCCTGTGGGGACCCAACTGCAGACCCAGAGGCACCCAGCAGGCCTGGTCCACAAGGGCATCTCCACTTCCCTAACCAGGAAGGCTTCCTAGAAGAGAGGCCAGCTTTGTGCTCTGGGCCCCAGGCAACTGGGCCCTCACCTCTCACCTGGGGAGCAAGCGAGGGTGCTGCTGGGAGTGGCACAGGCCCCCTGGAGTATCTCATCCCTCGGAGAAGAGCAAGTGCTGGCACAGCCCACAGGCAGAAGGCAGGGCAGGCTGGAGAGAAAGAAGAGGACAGAGCCACCCGCCCCAGGAGGCAGTGCTCCCACCCCTCCACACTCACCCCACGCCTGGCCCATGGCAAGTCCCCTCCTAAGCCAAAGGAATCCACGCAGACAAGTGAAGGAAAGGCAGTGGTAAAAAAGAAAACAAAAGGAAAATATTTCCTAATTCCCAAGGGAGAGGGGAAACATTTCAGAAAAATATTTCTCTCAACTCTCAAAGAAATTACAGACAATCCAGATAATCTTTTTTTAAAAATCTCCAAAAAGCGTTAACACAGCTAGAGATGAAGGTAATAAAAATCACTAATAAACCTCATATTAAAAGCAGCAAAAAGTAGAAAACAATGACATAATGAAAACTGTATTACCTAAGAGTAGAAGCACTAAAAAGATGTAAAAGTGATCAGAAAATGAAAATAAGTAAAAGGCAAAAACCCCCCTTCCAGTCAGTTTCTACTAGGGAAATAATAAGACAAGTGGAAAGGTTCATAGGTCCATCAAAATTTTCCAAAAATTTTTTTAAAGCTGCAAACTCCCTAGGTAAACATCAATGTAAAATTACAGGAATTGGTCCCCTTTTGGTTGGGGGACAGGGTTACTTATTTACACATCCAAAGAAAAAAGGTGGAATGGTGTACACTGAAACGCTAACAGTACGTTTTTCTCTCATCTGTGTTTTCTGCACTGTCCCTGTTGCTAACAACGAGCCTGTCTCACAAATGCACACTGTGGGAAAAGCAGAGCTCCAACATCGCAATTTTTAATGTACACATGTGCAGATCAGAAAATGCCAGACTTGGCTTCAGGAAGATGATTTTAAGTTTATTCCCGGCTGCTGAAAGTCAGTGATTAGACAACTCAAATCCATTACCCTAAATCAATACAGATAATAATAAAGAAGCTAAAAGCAGCAAATGTCTTTCTATATTAGATGAAACATCCTGCATTACATTACACCAAATACTGTAATTACCGCATGACTTGTAAACAATTCTTTCCATAAGGAAAACCAACAAAATGAAAATATAAAAAAAGAGAAAGTATTCAAGACAAAATGTTAACTCATTTTTTTTTGAAGCTAAAAAAAGAAACATGAAAGTTTAAAGAAATTGGGAGGTCACAGAAATTGCTTAAGATCTGAATACAATTCAACACCAGTCTTTTTTTTTTTTTTTTTTTGAGATGGAGTTTTGCTCGTTACCTAGGCTGGAGTGCAATGGCGCGATCTCGGCTCACCGCAACCTCCGCCTCCTGGGTTCAAGCAATTCTCCTGCCTCAGCCTCCTGAGTAGCTGGGATTACAGGCACGCGCCACCAGTCTTAAAGTCCTTGTCATTCCGGGTTTCACTGATGAAGGGTAAGAGAGCAGGAATAACTTCTGATAAATAAAACTGTTCTGTTTAAAAGAGAGCGCACAGATGACTGCTGGGCAGGGTGCTGGGGTCCTCCTGATGCCTAGTGCCCCCGCATTGTCCCCCAACCCCTGTTCACAAGGGACAACTGCAAAAGGGCGGCAGGCACACAGCATGGCACCTTCTCCTGAAGGCAGTGTTATCCCACCAGATCTGGTAAGCATTCAGGCAGATCTCAAACGGCCTGGCCCATCTGAGAAAGCCCTTAGTTTCAAAAGCCTTCTACGAACTCTTACCAAAAAACACACTTAAGCAATTCACTTTAAAAGCCTTTTTTATAATTTTGCTTTAAAAAAAAAAAATGGTGATGAAATCCCCAGACCTGTCAAAAGCTGAATCTATGCCAGAAGGAGACCAGATTTCACCATGAATATGGTGAACAGGGACTTCCTTCAGTCCCCTGGCCACAAGTGGACTCACTCACCACCAGACGGGCTGGGTGTCCTTCCACCTGGTCTCACAGTCAACCAGCCCAGAGATAAGCAGGCTGGTTCAGCCTCCAGACATCACCCACAACAGGCCTTGGCTCCAACCCCACAAACGCAGGTGGGGCAGCCCTTATCACGGAGAGTCAAATTCCCATTTTTAATTTCCAATGAGGTGTCAAGAACCAAGCAACAGACTCAGAAGAGCCAAGACAATGGATTTTCTCAACTAAAAAAGTCCAGAACACATGTGTCATGTGAACTCTAGTTACTCACACCTGGATCTGAGGCCTTTAACATCTGGGTTTCCCTTCTTTCCATATCTATCTGTTTTAAGGGGTAACTTTTATATTAAAATAATTGTGGCCAGGCCCAGTGGTTCACACCTGTCATCCGAAGCACGTTGGGAGGACTACATGGGAGAAGTGTTGGAGGTCAGGAGTTAGAGACCAGTTTGGGCAACATAATGAGGCCCCATCTCCACAAAAAATTTAAAAATGAGCCAAGCATGGTGGCAAATGCCTGCAGACCCGTCTAGTCAGGAGGTTGCAGCATGAGAACTGCTTGAGCCCAGGAGTTCGAGGCTATAGTCAGCCACTACTGCACCACTGCACTCTAGCCTGAGCGACAGAATGAGACCCTGTTTCTTTTAAACAAAATTAATGATCAAATACGATAAAAAGTCAATAGGTTGTTTGCAGTGAACTGTTTTCCCAGTATTTGTCCAGGATTCGTGTAATGCACGCCATGGGCTGGGGAGGCCAGATGTGGAGTAAAATCAATAGCTGTGAAACGGTTCTCTCTGCGAGGCTCCCAGTTGTGTTCAGCTATCAATTTAGTAAACTTGACCTTATTACCAACTCTTTGTGACCAAATGAGCAACTGAGAAAATACATAATATGATGGGCAAGTGCCTCTCCTAGACTTCAGTATCACAGCCACAGTCACCTGCCTCATCTCCAGTCAACTGAGCCCACACTGCAGTTCTAAACCACACAGAGCAATCTACTGCCAAACCCTCATGGGAGGTAAGGCCATTTATGCAACTGGGCCACCAAGCCCTCCCCTCTCCCTTAAGAACTCAACTGAGAGAGACCCTAACTCTCCGCTCCAGCAGCAAATCTCCTGAAGAAGCTGACACCACGTGAAGAGAAGAACGTGGAGTCTACGGCCAGATGTGTGTGGGTTCAAATCCACCCCCACCTCTTGGAAGTTATTTGCCTCTCTAAGCCTTAGTTTACCCACCTGTAAAAAATACAGACAGAAAAATGCATACATATTATAGTTCCTGGGGCTAAAATAAGACAATGTTTTACTTTCCCGGGGCTAAAATAATAAAGTTTTTTTTAAACTGGACATAGTAAGTGTTCCCCTGTTCCCATTACAGTGTGACCTGCAGCTTCCGCTCCATTTTCCTTTCTGAGCCGCAACTGCCAATGCTACATAAAGGAGCAGCTGAATCACAGGTGACAAGCACAGCCAGTAAATTCCAACTAAAAGCTGAGACGGGAAAATAAATCATCAAGTGACAAGGAACTGTCCCATCTCAAGGGTTTACCCTCAAATCACACAGCTGACAGTGCATAACTCACGATTATTCTCCCTCATGTCACATCTTTCTACATGAAAATAGAATAAACAGCTGGACATGGTGGCTCACACCTGTGGGAGGCCAAGGCAAGTGGATCACCTGAGGTCAGGAGTTCCAGACCACCCTGGCCAACATGATGAAACTTCATCTTTACTAAAAATACAAAAATTAACCAGGCATGGTGGCGGACACCTCTAAGCCCAGCTACTTGGAAAGCTGAGGCAGAAGAATTGCTTGAACTCGAGAGGTGGAGTCTGCAGTGAGCCAAGATCACACCACTGCACTCCAGCCCAGAGTAAAAAGAGTAGATGACTGGATCTACCATATGACCTTCAATACACATGTGGCCCTCCTGGGTAAGCCCTTTAGTAATAACAGAGAAGCCCTCAATCACTACCCTGGAGCAGGACAATCGTCACGATGCAGGGACCTCCTGCAATTAGGCTGTTGCTAATACAAGCCCCAATGGAGACACGATCCTGAGACCATGTAGACAATTCACACTGTGAAACACAAGAATTTCAGTTTAGAGAATTTTGTTCTCACTATTTGAAACATACGCAGCTCATCACCAACAACACTTGTGCAACTTCCTCCATTAGCCTAAATGCTTCTGTCTTAGTCGATTTAGGCTACTGTAACAAAATACTTTAGACTGCGTAACTTTTATAAACAACACCAATTCATTGCTTACAAGTCCAAGATGCAGGCACTGGCAGATTCGGTGTGTACTAAGTGCCTTCCTCATGGATGTCACCTCCTAGCTCTGTCCTCACATGGTGGAAGGGACAACGACACTCCCTCAGACCTCTTTTATAATAAGGGCACTGATATGGTTGGATGTCCCCCCAAATTGCATGATGAAATGCAATCCCCAGTGTTGGAGGGGTCCTGGTGGGAGGTGTTTGGATCATGGGGGTGGATCCTCACAGCTTGGTGCTGTCCTCATAATAGTGAGTGAGTTCCAGCAAGATCTGGCTGTTTAAAAGTGTGTGGCACCTTCCCTCTCTCCCTTGCTCCCACTTCACCTTCCGCCATGAGTCAAAGCTCTCTAAGGCCTCCCCAAAAGCCAAGCAGAAGCCTGTACCATGCTTCCTGTACAGCCTGCAGAGCAATAAGCTAATTGAACCTCTTTTCTGTATAAATTACCCCGTATCAGTTATTCCTTTATAGCAACAACAGAACAGCCTAAGACAGGCACTAATTCCATTCATGAAGGCAGAACCCTCACCAGCTAATTACCTAACAGCCCCACCACATAACTCGGGGTAAGATTTACAACATGTGACTGTGGAGACACATAAACATTCAGACCACAGGGACTACGTATTTCCTTCCCTCCTGACTATGCCTGCTTGTGACCTAATAGGTTTAGGTGGTCCCACCTCGCATCTCTTCAACGATTGTGACTTTTCTACAAGAACCTTGCTTCCAAAGGCAACTCATCTGCAGCACACTACTAGCTCATTAATACACTTCATTAACAGTGGCTGGGCTGTAACACCCCAGGTTTCCCTTTCATGACTAAATTTGATACTCCATAAAGATTTGCATCCTAGTTCATGAAATGTCATTAACACTGTTAGTCATTTACAATGGAAGAATTCTCCAGAAGCAGTAAAAGCTTTCTTGTTTCTTTTTCATTTCAAATAGGAACAGGCCAAGCACAGTGGCTCATGTCTGTAATCCCAGCACTTTGGGAATTCAACGCAGGAAGATCGCTTGAGCCCAGGAGTTCAAGACCAGTCTGAGCAACATAGGGGGACACCATCCCTACAAAAGATAGCTGGGCATGGTGGTGCACACCTGCAGTCCCTGCTACTTGGGAAGCTGAGGCAGGAGGATAACCTGAGCCTGGTAGAGGCTACAGTGAGCCATGATCACGCCACTGCACCCCAGCAACAGAATGAGACCCTGCCTCAATAATTAAACAAACAACTGTCAAGAAGATAGTAAAAGACTATGACTGAAGACTCAAAGTACAGAACATGGCTGGGTGTGGTGGCTCATGCCTGTAATCCCAGCACTTTGGGAGGCTGAGGTGGGTGGATCACCTAAGGTCGGGAGTTCAAGATCAGTCTGACCAACATGGAGAAACCCCATCTCTACTAAAAATACAAAATTAGCTAGGCATGGTGATGCATGCCTATAATCCCAGCTACTTGGGAGGCTGAGGCAGGAGAATCACTTGAACCCAGGAAGCAGAGGTTGCAGTGAGCCCAGATGGCGCCGTTGTACTATAGCCTGGGCAACGAGTGAAACTCCATCTGAAAAAAAAATAAGAAGTACAGAATGTGTTTTTCTTCTATTCTATTTAGATTGTTCGCCATTTAGAACTGAAGAGAAGGCTTGGGGAGGCCATTAGACTTTTTTTTTCCTTCCTTATCGCAGCAGTTCCATCAGCAATGTCATGAACCTCTAACCAAGACCCCTCAAGCCATCCAATTTCTGCCAGCACTTAAGTGCTTTTCATACTCCTGATGAGACATGATACTCATCCCTCAGCAAAGATTTACTGAATGTCTGCTATGTTTAATGCATCATGGTGGAGCCTGGGAAAGATGCCTACACTCTACCTGACGTCCTTAATGAGCTCACAGGCCAGCTTCAGGCAGACATTCCAGCAAGCAAGAGAGTCCAGGGTGACAGTAACCAGAGAGAGGCAAAAGCGGGTGAAAGAAAGGGACCCTTCCTGGACAAGTCAGCATCTGAGCAATTCTCAAAGGTGCTAGTGGTAAAGGGCACTCCAAGCAGACAGGTCTCTTCATAGAACTGACTGTAGCTTGGGTTGCCTGACACAGATGAGTGGGTTAGGCTTTTCCTTCCTCTCCTCCCACATGAAATAATGGCAAAGAAACATGATGGAAAGATTTAGTTTGGAGTAGGATAAAAGTGCTAAGAAAAAAAAAGAGAGAAAGTATGACGGGGGGTTTCAAATCTCCTTAATGGATGAGATACCTCAGATCAGCCTAGAAGAAGGCTTGTGGCCTCATAGCTTATTTCTGATTTTTAGTGAACAATCCTTTGCAATTAAGGAAACCACAGAATCCTTACTCTCCAAATTAGTTACCCCTAGGGAATAAAATCATACTTCTGTATTGCCTTTTTTTTTTTTTTTTTGAGACGGAGTTTCACTCTTGTTACCCAGGCTGGAGTGCAATGGCGCGATCTCAGCTCACCTCAACCTCCGCCTCCTGGGTTCAGGCAATTCTCCTGCCTCAGCCTCCCGAGTAGCTAGGATTACAAGCATGCGCCACCATGCCCAGCTAACTTTTTGTATTTTTAGTAGAGACGGGGTTTCTCCATGTTGGCCAGGCTGGTCTCAAACTCCTGACCTCAGATGATCCATCCGCCTCAGCCTTCCAAAGCGCTGGGATTACAGGCGTGAGCCACCTCGCCCAGCCCTGTATTGCCTAATTTTTAAACAATTAATCGTGTATTAATTCTGTAATATTTTAAATAAACTGTACAACAGCTTGATTTTATTAAAAGGAATCTTTACATCAGTAGGGAGGGGCACTATGGGGTATCTTCCCCTACCTACAACGACCACCCGCAGGGACAGGCATGATGGAAAGGGACTTAGACCCTGGACGCTGGGTACCAAACTGATGAGAAACACAGGAGAAGCTGCGGTCAGCAAGGTGGGGACAGGCCAGCTAGGGACACATGTGGCTGAGGGAGAGCAGAGAGGCAAACCATCTGCAGCTGAGTGGGGTGAGATCATCTTCCACTCAACTAGGCTGGAAAGGATTAAGAAGGGAAATTTGAGGCAGACATAACAAAGCAGGAGGCCCTCCTTACAGAAGGACCCACACTCAGATTTTTAACCTGGCCTCGAAGTAAATGGGGGAGCACAGGACCAAAAGGAACTGTGAGAACTGCCCATTAGAATCTGCCCTTGCGGGGGGCCCAGGGCGGCTGCTGAGGGCACCTCGAGAACCCCAAGGTCAGGCAGCTTTTCGAGCGGCAGACCAGCCGGGGGACCCAGGATCTGCCACTCCAGAGAAACTGCTTTCGGGCTAGTCAGAAACCAAAGATGCCAACAAAGGAAAAATGGCACCTATAGAAAAGCACTTGAGTAGAGCCAAGAGGACATGTTTCTAGGACACCCTCACTGATTTCCAGGCAGTGGAACTATCCTGTAGGACACTCCAATGGTGGATGCATGTCACTATACATTTGTCAAAACCCGCAGAACAAACACCACCAAGGGTGAGCTCCAGCGTCAGTGACGGACTCGGGTGATGATAACATGTCAATGCAGGCTCATCAGCCGTGACAAACACACCACTCTGGCGCAGGATGCAGACACTAAGGGAGGCCCCGTGGGTGCTGGAGCCAAGGGCAATGGGAAATCTCTGCACCTTACACTCAATTTTGTTGTGTTCTAAAACAATAAAGTCTACTTAAAAAAATAATAAATGACAATCAACACGGTAAACTGAGCCCCACAGATACCCTGGGGGGGTGGGTGAGAACTGGACGGGCACTTGGCAACTCTGGGCCCTGCTGAGGAAAAGAACTAATCTAGGGTGAAGGAGATCCCAGAAGCTGAAGGACCAATGTCATCACATGTGTTCTTGTGCAAACCCGCTGTGGGAAGCACAAGCAGCAGGGCCCCGAGGCTTCAGGAGCTCCTCTGAGTTTTCTCAGAGGTGCTGGGAGAGGTAGGAGACCACATCTGCCAAAGAGAAAGGAAAGGTAAAGGCGACGCCAAGGTGGGCAAGGTCTGTCATGAAAATAAATGAAGCCTTCATCCCTCTTCCAGGTAACAACAAAGCAGCTCAAGGATTCCAGGCACCCAAGAGGCCTCCTTCGGCCTTTTTCCGGTTCTGTTCTGAGCATCACCCAAATTCAAAGAGAACATCCTGGCCTATCCCTCAGTGATACTGCACAGAAACTGGGAAGGATGGGACAGATGACTCCGCTGCCAATGCCCAGCAGCCTAGGGAAAGGAGGAGGAACACAGAAGGATCCCGCTGCAGGCTGAGCTGAAGGAAAGTCCGATGCAGCACAAAAGGAGTTGCTGAGGCTGAAAAAAGGCAAGAAAAGGGAGGACCAGGAGGTTTGGCGCAGTGGCTCACGCCTGAAATACTAGCACTTTCAGAGGTGAAAGTGGGCAGATCACCTGAGGTCAGGAACTCGAGACTAGCCTGGCCAACATGGTAAACCTCGCCTCTACTAAAAATACAAAAATTAGCTAAGTGTGGTGGCAGGTGCCTTTAAGCTGGGCTACTCTGGAGGCTGAGGCAGGAGAATCAATTGAATGTGCACGCTGGAAGCTGCAGTGAGCCAAGATCACACCACTGCACTTCCAGCCTGGGTGATGGGCAACAGAGCAAGACTCCATCTCAAAAAAAAAAAAAAGGAAGAGGAGAAAGGTGACGAAGATGAGGAGAAAGGGGAGGAAGATGATGATGATAAGTTGGTTCTGGTGCAGGTTTTTTCTTGTCAATAAAGCATTTAAGCCTCCCATATGCAACTCCATTTAAAGAAAAAAGCTGAAATATAAGGCTATGCAAAAACAGTAACAAACATCCTCATTACTCCTGGTAGCCCCCAAAGAGTCCACACTTCCCAAAGACATTTAATACCTACTGCTCTTTACAGAACTTACTTTAAAACAGGAGACTTGACTTTACCCTGGCCACACACTCAGCTTTTTACCCTGGCCTGGAAGTGAATGGGGGAGCAGAGGACCGAAAGGAGCTGTGAGAACTGCCCATTAGAATCTGCCTTTGTGGGGGCCCAGGGTGGCTGCTGAGGGCGCCTCGAGAACCCCAGGGTCAGGCAGCTAAATTACCTCTGACTAAAACCTCAACAACACAGGCGCTATGTAACCTGCCAGATTGGTCTCATGGCCTTCCAGGCCTCCAGATTATCTAAAACACTGTGCCTCTCACAGATTAAAGCAACTAAAAGCAAATCAGCTACATAAACTCCAAACTCCCCTTCCCCATTAAATCTGGCATTTTAGGCCAGTGTCAGTGGCTCATGATTGTAATCTCAGCACTTTGGGAGGCCAAGGCAGGAAGACTGCTTGAGGTCAAAAGGTGGAGACCAGCCTGAGCAAGGTGAAACTCTAAAAAAAAAAACAAAACAAAAAAAAAACTGGCATTTTAGAATGCTTAAGTCATCCAAATATTAAAGAAAACTGTTAGGCCAAGTGTGGTGGCTCATGCTTGTAATCCCAGCACTTTGAGAGGCTGAAGCAGGCAGATCACCTGAGATCAGGAGCTCAAAACCAGTCTGACCAATATGGTGAAACGCCATCTCTATTAAAAATGCAAAAATTAGCTAGGTGTGGTGGCACACCCTGTAATCACAGCTAACCCGGAGGCTGAGGCACAAGAATTGCTTGAACCTGGGAGGTGGATGTTGTAATGAGCCAAGATCATGCCACCGCACTCCCACCTGGGGGACAAAGCAAGACTCCACCTCAATAAAAGAAAGAAAGAAAACTGTTTTAAGGACTTGATCACCCAAAATATCCCAACCCTAATTCTGCTTTTATCTTTTCTTATTACACTTGATTGGTATAATGTGCAAAACTCATAACCTAGCTGCCATCATAGTTGACTACAAATCCTGCTCTTTACAGAGAGAACGCTCAGGTCATGCCATCCCTTTCCCCACATGTATAAATATGCCCTGCCTTCCGTGCAGCATACACGACCCTATTGCTGGATAACCACATTTAAAACTCACTCTCAACACAGAACTCCTGAGTGGTTTTAACCAATTAAAAACATCCTACACAGCTGGGCGCAGTGGCTTACGCCTGTATTCCTAGCACTTTGGGAGGCCAAGGCAGGCAGATCACGATGTCAGGAGTTTGAGACCAGTCTGGCCAAAATACTGAAACCCCATCTCTACTAAAAACACAAAAAATTAGCCAGACGTGGTGGTGTGTGTGCCTGTAATCCCAGCTACTGGGGAGGCTGAGGCAGGAAAAGCACGTGAACCCAGGAGGTGGGGGTTGCAGTGAGCTGAGATTGCACCATTGCACTCGTCTCAAAAAATAAAATTGGCCGGGCGCGGTGGCTCAAGCCTGTAATTCCAGCACTTTGGGAGGCCGAGGCGGGTGGATCACCAGGTCAAGAGATTGAGAGCATCCTGGTCAACATGGTGAAACCCCGTCTCTACTAAAAGTACAAAAAATTAGCTGGGCATGGTGGCACGTGTCTGTAATCCCAGCTACTCAGGAGGCTGAGGCAGGAGAACTGCCTGAACCCAGGAAGCGGAGCTTGTGGTGAGCTGAGATCGCGCCATTGCACTCCAGCCTGGGTAACAAGAGCAAAACTCCGTCTCAAAAAAAAAAATATTAAATTAAATTAAATTAAAAATAAAAATGTCCTACACATATCAGCCTCTCTGTCTTATGTAAATGTCTACCTTTCTCTAGGTAGTCTTTTATTAGCATATACTTGATGTGCCTTGCTAAGAAACTCCCACACTCAGGACCCCCTTCAGGAAGAAATCGTCTCCTCCTTCCCTGGGGAACTCAGTTGCATGGCCTGGATTCCCCAGCAGGGTTGGCAGGGAATGAGGACTGGCCAGGACCCCACTCCTCCTGCCACAGGATCAGTCCAGGGTTAGGGACACCACCTGTGCTAGGACCCTCAGCACTTTCCTAAGAACTTGTACTAGAGCTACTGAAGAAGAGGTGCTCTTTGTTCCCCAGGATCACATCAGAAAGACTGGGTGCTTCTGGAGGCCACCTTTATCATCAGCTGGGGGACACTTGCCTAAGTAAGCCCTCATGTTCCACTGCACTGCAAGCCAAACCCACTGTAGCCCTTTCCCTGCTATGAGCAGAATGAATCTCCCCTTTTGCTTTTTGCTTAAACTAGTTGGGGTTGTTTTTCTTTTGCCTACAATTGAAAAAAAAAAAAAGCAACACTGTAACACAATGAGTACATACCCATGATGAGTATCAACACCAGCAGGGTCATGCCAGCCGCCCTGGGCCACACCAAACCCGAGTGGTAAAAGCACCACCACTGGAGGCCCAGAATCACCAACCCCGTTTTAAAATGAAGGTCTGCTTGGTTTAACTCACCTAGAGGCTTCTACCTGATTTCTGCAGGTGCAACCAAAGACCGAGGCTGTTTAAACAGCCTTAAATTCTGCTATGCAACTCACTGGAAAACTACTTTATGACCCATTTCGGAAGTGACCGCCACTAAACTAGACAAGAGATACAGGGTCAAAATGAAGTATATATTAGGTATGTGGAGCTCAGGCACATAATTTGTCTAACAACTTTGTTAAAGGAAACTCCTATCATCTAAGAAATTGCAAGCTACTCTTGACGTACAGATGACCAGCTGACACACTGTTCCCACTGATGATCAGCCACCCGCAGCACCCCACACCCCGTCCACCCACCTGGGCCAATGCTATTGCTGTGGGGACACTCTGGGACTCACATTCAGAGCAGAGCTCGTACTGCCTAGCAGATAAAGCTAGGTGAAGCAGCCAGGTGTGAGGTCCGGGATCCTCCCTCTTCAATCACCCTCTGTATAATGATCACAGCCTTCCCATGCTGCTAGCACGAATGACCTAATTAATCAGTCTTCTGCCAGCTCCAGACCCATGTTTCTAACTGCCTGTTCATTTCCTCTGCCCACAGTCCACTGATCTGAAATAGAATTCCTTATCTACATACAATCTTCGTCTTCTATGCTAATCATCAGCCCCACAAACCTGGGTGTGCAGGGTGTGTTAATTCACCCCAGGGTACCTCCCTCCCTCCACCACCATCATCATCACTGAAGTCTGCTCCCCTGGCACCTGCAGCTCCCTCCCTCAAATCCCTCCTCCTCCCCACCCAGCCACTGAAGCCACGGTTCAGTCTGGCATCAGCTCTCACCTGGGCTACAGCAATGGTCTCCTAGCTGGGGGACCAGCCTCCTTCCTTTCCAGCCTAACTGCCAAACTGTCAACACCCAAAATGGGTCTCATTCTGCCACTTCAAATTCCCAAAAATGTCACATCACCTAATAGACTAAAGCCCAAACCACTCAGCATGGCCCCGTGGGCAATAACAAGATAGTCTGGTTATTATCAGAGATGATCTGCTCCGGGACTACCTTCTTCAATACCATGTCTCTCATTCTCCTTCCTGCCCCCTTAAGTCCAGCAAAACTGGATTCCTTGTACTTTTCCAAACCCACTGTGCTAGTTAAAGACACCATACTTTTGAACATTCTGACCTGTCTGGATGCCCTCTGCCTTTAAAAGAAATTCTTCTATAACAGAGCTCAGCCAGCGTTTCATTCATTAATCTTCAGCCGGCTACGTCTAGATATTTAATTACTCCCTCCTCTGTGCTACTTCTAAGCCTTTTACTTCCAAAAATGCATTTTTCCCAATGAAATGTATGTGACACACGTGCCTCTGCTACTGGGCCATAAGCTCCCTGAAGACGGAGCTCTTAGTCATCTAATCCCAATGCCAGCACTGTACCAGACGCATGACAGATCCCTCTTCAACTCTAAACACCAACTCCTGTGCTTTATATTGGCTGATACAGTACTTACTAGATATCTATTCAGACACATATCTTTCTTCCCATAATTATGAAGGACTACCGGTTCTATAAGCTATTAGGAATACTTTCCCAGCATCCAGCTGAGCAATTTTGACAGGTGAAATCCTGTTTTCATGGGAACTACTGAACCCACTAGGGGGTGCAGCAAAGAGGAATTCGGTAAACACCAGAGCCATGCAACGCTAGGAAGGCACAAACAACGGAGGAGGAGGGGTACTGCAGGGCACAGCCAGGCCTGGCGCAGCCACAAAGACCAAAGGCAAAAGAAAGCAGCATGGAGGTCAGGCACGGTGGCTCATGCCTGTAATCCCAGCACTTCGGGAGGCAAAGGAGGGTGGATCAGTTGAGGTCAGGAGTTCGAGACCAGCCTGGCCAACACAGTGAAATTCCATCTCTACTGAAAATACAAAAATTAGCTGGGCGTGATGGCACACACCTTTAATCCCAACGCAGAAACCCGCACCTAAAAATACAGAAAACTCCTCTTCCAACTCTCTTATGCCAACTAACTTCCTGCCTTCAGAACCAGGAACTTAACGCTTAAGATTATAGTTTACATAGACTTTGGAGTGAAAGGCTTTTCTAGCCTAGCCTCACAACTTAACCATGGTTTCAAAACTGACTTCTATACGAAAAGTGAGTGACTAACCAACAAACTTAAGAGTAAAATCTGGAATCATTTGGGAACAGTCCATGTATTTTAAACTTTATTTCTGACAACTGAAAAGCTGCACTTCTCTTTGTAGCAAAAACTGGTGACCACAAAAGTATATTATCATAAAAATATTAATATATCCCTGATATGGTTTGGCTGTGTCCCCACCCAAATCTCATCTTGAATTGTAGCTCCCATAACCCCCACGTTGTGGGAGGGACCCAGTGAGAGGTAACTGAATCATGGGGAGGGTGTTTCCCGTGCTGTTCTCATGATAGTGAGTCTTAAGAGATCTGACGGTTTTATAAAGGGCAGTTCCCCTGCACACGCTCTGTTGCCTGCTGACATGTGAGATGTGACTTTGCTCCTCCTCCACCTTCCGCCAGGACTGTGAGGTCTCCCCAGCCATGTGAAACTATGAGTCCCTTACATCTCTTTTTTAAAAAAATTAATTATCCAGTCTCAGGTATTTCTTCATAGCAGTATGAAAATGGACTCGTATAATCCCTTACTAGTTTTTGTCATGCTATTAAATGGCCACAGAGTCTACACTTACATACCATTTTTGCTAAAATATCAAAGATCTTTTTTTTTTTTTTTTGAGACGGAGTTTTGCTCTTGTTACCCAGGCTGGAGTGCAATGGCACGATCTCGGCTCACCGCAACCTCCACCTCCTGGGTTCAGGCAATTCTCCTGCCTCAGCCTCCTGAGTAGCTGGGATTACAGGCAAGCGCTACCATGCCCAGCTAATTTTTTTTTTTTTGTATTTTTAGTAGAGACGGGGTTTCACCACGTTGACAAGGATGGTCTCGATCTCTTGACCTCGTGATCCACCCACCTCGGCCTCCCAAAGTGCTGGGATTACAGGCGTGAGCCACCGAATATCAAAGATCTTTGTAACACAAAGTCTGGCAACATTCCCTTTTTCTTCAAGTGTACTTCCAAATGGTTTCCATTTCTCACAGAAGTTAAATCACTGAAGACACCAATTATATCATGAAGAAAAATTTGAAAATACGAACAAAGAGAAAAGACAAACGAGTTCTAGCAAAATTCAGGAACACCAACTTCTCATACCTCATATCACTGAAAGAAAAAAAAAAGCCAGGCACTGTGGCACACACCTGTAGTTCCAGCTTTTGCAGCTACTCAAGGCCAAGGCAGGAGACTCACTTGACCCAGGAGTTCAAGTCCTGACTGGGCAACACAGTGAACTCCCATCTATGGAAAAACAGTAATAATAGAAAGGCAGTAGTAAAGGTCCATGTCCCTTATCCAAACATTCAAAATCCAAAAGTCTCTGAAAACCAACAGTTTTTCTAACTCCTCTGGAGGTGAGATCCAAACTAATCGGAAACCAGTTGGCAGCAAATCCTGAAATGATGTGCAGCTACTCACTGACTTCGTGCCAACAGACAAACACCTCCTCCCTCAACGCTCCAGTCCTCTCATGGGGCGCTGGGCACAGCCAAATAACCGCTCTTCAACGCTATTGCTCACTGCTGCCCCTAACCCACTTACGCATCTTGCACAGGATGAAAACTTCATACAAAGAATGTATTATTTCAATGACGACTGCCCTGCCAATACACTATGATTCTGTTGAAAAGCAGACTGGTCCTACTTTGAGGTAAATGTTCATTCAGAGCAGTAATTTGAAGTCATAATATCTGCACTTACCCGGCAAATCTCCTTTTCATCTGAAACTTTTAATTAAATCAACAGACTGAAAAGAAACACACACACAATATAAGAGCTACATTAAACTAGACTATTTACCATATAGTTATAAAAGAATCATCTAAAGGACAATTAAAAACAATTCTGGCCAGGCACAGTGGCTCACGCCTATAATCCCAGCACTTTGGGAAGCCGAGGCGGGCGGATCATCTGAGGTCAGGAGTTCAAGACCAGCCTGACCAACGTGGTGAAACTCTGTCTCTATTAAAAACACAAAACAATTAGCTGGGCATGGTGGCACATGCCAGTGGTCCCAGCTACTCAGGAGGCTGAGGCAGAATTGCTTGAACACAGGAGACAGAGGTTGGAATGAGCTGAGATCGTACCATTGCACTCCAGCCTGGGAGACAGAGCAAGACTCCATTTAAAAAAAAAAACAGGCCAGGCATGGTGGCTCATGCCTGTAATCCAAACACTTTGGAGGCCAAGGCGGGTGGATCACCTGAGGTCGGGAGTTTAAGACCAGCCTGACCAATATGGTGAAACCCCGTCTTTGGGAAAAAAAAAACAGAATTCAGTCAGGCAGAATTCTAGCTGTTTATCCTCCTCAGGTACCCACAGTCACTTCAAAGTTACCCAGAGCCTAGCCACAGCCAGGACAGTGGTTCTGCTGTCTTGAGTGAATGCTCTCTCTCATGGAACACATGTGTGGGCCCCAGTCTGCAGGCGGTGACCCCTGTTTAGAATACAACTGGGCAAGGGATAAGGCGCCCAGCATGAGTGTAAGTGGAACACCATGCTGTGGGTATTCTCACTTAGCAACCTAGGCAAAGCAATTAACTACATAAAACTCATTAAATAACACATTGCTTTCCAATAGCATTGCCAGGGGTGGGAGGAGGAGAGTAATTTTGTTCTTTCTCCAAAGGCAAAAGAAAGCAGCAAGGAGTTCAGGTGCGGTGGCTCACGTCTGTGATCCAAGCACTTTGGGAGGCCAAGGTGGGTGGATCACTTGAGGTCAGGAGTTTGAGACCAGTCTGGCCAACATGGTGAAACTCTTTCTCTACTGAAAATACAAAAATTGGCTTGGCATGATGGCATGTACCTGTAATCCTGGCTACTGGGGAGGCTGAGGCATGAGAATCACTTGAACCTGGGAGACAGAGGTTGCAATGAGCAAAGATCATGTCACTGTACTCCAGCTGGGGCAACAGAGCGAGACTGTGTTTAAAAAAAAAATAATAAGAAGAAAGCAGTAAGGGTATTCTTTCTAACCAGCAGAGCCAAACAAGTATATATTTCTGGCTGGCACTTCTCTGTCGTAAAGATGGGGCACGGCTGGTCAGGTGCAGTGGCTCACACCTGTAATCTCAGCACTTTGGGAGGCTGAGGCAGGCAGATCACATAAGGTCAGGAGTTCAAGACCAGCCTGGCCAACACGGTAAAGCCCTGTCTCTACTAAAAATACAAAAATTAGCCAGACATGGTGGCACATGCCTGTAATCCCAGCTGCTCTGGAGGCTGAAGCAGGAGAACTGCTTGAACCCGGGAGATGGAGGTTGCAGTGAGCTGAGATCATACCACTGCACTCCAGCCTGGGCGACAGAGTGACACTCCATCTCAAAAGAAAAAAAAGATGGGCACACCTTATATTAAAGGAGGCACAGAAATCAGTTAAGACAATAAAACCATCATCATGAAAACCATATGGAAATGTGGTATGATACTTACGACACAATTCTGAATGAGAAACAATATAAAAAGTATACCTACATTATGACTGTGATTACTTAAAGATACTTGTATACGCAGACAACCGGCAAATAAAACAGGAAGAGCTACATATTCGAGTAGTGGGATTATAGATGCTTTTGCTTTCAAAATAATTTAACAGAGATGGAGTAAAGGTATTTTTCCAGATGAAGCATTCCCATTTCTGTACAATCTTGAACCCCCTATTTCATATGATTCTTTTGTAGACCATGCACAGACAGCAGGGCCAGGATAGGAAACGGGGCTCAGAGACCACAGCCGATAAGCAACTGGCTGTTCCGCTGGTTTTCAAAGGGAAACTTACTATCAGAAGTCCTCCAACAGAAAGGACCGGAATTACTGCTACTCTGATACAAAATGACAAACTCAAAAATAACCATTTTTGGAGAATTTCAAAAATACCCTCATTTGATTGCAATAGCTAATATTAAGAAATCATCTATGTAACAGGCCATGTAAAGAGTACTAAGGTTTTTATCATTTTAAAAAGGCTTCCAATAGTTTATCATCTTAAGTAACTTTTCACTCCAACTATTTTTCAGGACACTCAGGGTAAACCCTTCCTCTTGGAAATGCAAAGAGAAAAAAACGTTTCTGACCAGAAGTGCTACAGCACACATTTCTTTTAGGTTGCTGACTGATGAAGTCATTTGACAATTAAAAGAATGCTCAGGAGTGGGGTTCACGCCTGTAATCCCAGCACTTTGGGAGGCTGAGGTAGGAGAAACCCTTGAACCTAGGAGGCAGAAGTTCCTGCAGTGAGCCGAGGTCGTGTCACTACACTCCAACCTGGGAGACAGAGCGAGGATCCATCTCAAACAAAAAGGGAGAGAAGAGAAGCTAACATATTTTATAAGAACACGCATGCATGCACAGAAACATCCATATATTTGAGGGTTGGGGAGCTTTTCAAGCCTTCTCAGGCCTCCCAAGAAACCATTTGCTCCACATACACAGTAATGCATCCTAGAGGAAGGAACCTGGGATGCCACTTGGAGAACTAGTTTTCAACTGAAGTTGTCTAAACTATGTGATCACTGTAAATGATGACCTCCTCATGCCTCCAGGAAAATGAAATTCCATCCCACAGCATCAAGGCTGGCACCGATGGCCCCAGGTCGATTTGGGAGTGTGTGCCCAGAATACCAATGCTGTTACATGGCACACTTCAATCCCAACCTCTGCATTTATTCCTCGGAGATAAACCCAGGCAGGCGGTGGACTGAGGCCAGGAAATGCAAGCAGTTTCACTTCACAGAAGTTCGGTCTTTTCTTGCAGAAGGCAGCACAGGGAAAGGCATTCTGAATGACGCAAGCCGTTTTAGCAAGACTTCAGAGTTTCCATTAACAAAGGGAAAAAAGAACCCAAATCTCTGTAACTCCCCTTCCTGACACGGTCAATCCCCTAAGTCTGTATAATGTGCTATTTACCCTTGTATTTGAAAACACACAAAACCATATAAAACACTTTCTAATTTCTTATGTAATGAATTGTAACAAGCCTCAGAAAAACTACAATGCACTTAAAACCAAAAGCAAAGCAAAAAAACCCCAAAACCCTCAAATAAGAAAGTCTGGTAAAAATCAAAGTCTAACCAATTCCATTACACCCTAACAGACGACATTATCAAAATGAACAGGGGATGGGGGGATAACAGAGAAACAGGGATCACTTCTGAATCAAAAGTCAAATCAACTATACATAAAAGCCAACATCCCAAACACTGAAAACTCTACTGCTATGAAATACTTCTTCCCATTCTGAAATGCATGTATAGTATTATCTTTAGTTAAATACAACAGCCACTGAGAAAAGAAAATCAGTTTTGACCAAAGATGGTCTGTTTGGTGGGAAAAACATGGGGGTTGCGGGGGTAGGTCCTCCTCACCCCTGCGGCATCCCAGCACTCGGAGCTAAGAGGAGCTGGACAGACCATACAGACCTTGCCCAGGGGCTTCCCCTTACGAGGGCTCCCTGGGCAAAGGAAGGCACTGGGTGCTCAGTCTGGGAATCCTGCAGTGGCTGAGCAAGGGAAGGGATAGGTTCAAAGGCCCAGGAATAGGCGCTGAGCTTTGGAGGACCAAAGGGAGCTGAGCCCATCCAAGGGAGAGGGGCTGAAGAGCAAAGGGGAGGAAGCTGGGTACTAACAAAGGCCCTGAGTTTTAGGCTGGCATTTACATTTCATCAGGAAGTCACAAGCAGCGAGCAAGGCCACACTTAAGAAAAGTTATCCTGGCAAATTTGAGAATTATCAGGCTCAGGGCATTTGATCTAGTTTGGGGTTTTCCAAAAGGACTACTGCACCCCAGGTCTGAGAGATGCATTCCTCATGAAATAAGGTTCCAAGCAGCGCACAACAGCACAAGCTTGTAATCCCAGCTACTTGAGAGGCAGAGGCAGGAGGATTGCTTGCAGCCAAGAGTTCGAGTCCAGCCCTGGCAACAGCGAGATTCCCAGCTCCAAAAATAAAAATAAGGATCCACGGTCAAAACGACATGGAACACGCATCCTCTGTCCAACAGGTTTATAAATATATGCTAAAATAGTAAAGGCTCTAATGAGTCTTATAAAAGTCCACTCAATTGCCAAAGTTAGATCAGTGGTTCCAATGCCAGTCTTTGGAAATATAAGCCATAAGCTGCAAGCACTGATTTTGGCTTGTGCTGCTTTTCAAATGGGCAAGGCTACCATATGCTTCACTAGAGTGGGGAGCAATGGGGACTTAGGATTCTTTTTAATTCTCCAGTGAATCGTTTTCAAAGTGTTGTCCTCCAGGCGGCAGTATACCAGGACACTTGTTCAAAATGCGAATTCTCTCTCTGAGATGCCCAGCACCAGAAACTCCAGGGCGGTACGGCAGAGCCCACAGTCTGCATTTTATTAACCCCTTCAGGTGACCGTGATTGGTCTTATATTTGCTTACAGGGCCGGGCACAGTGACTCACGCCTGTAATCCCAGCACTTTGGAAGGCTGAGGTGGGCGGATCACATGAGATCAGGAGTTTGAGACTAGCCTGGCCAACAGGGCAAAACGCTGTCTCTACTAAAAACACAAAAATTAGCCAGGCATGGTGGTGGGTGCCTGTAATCCCAGCTGCTTGGGTGGCTAAGGCAGGAGAATCACTTGGAACCCAGCAGGCAGAGGTTGCAGTGAGCCGACATCGTGCCACTGCATTCCAGCCTGGGCAACAGAGTGAGAGTCTGTCTCAAAAAAAAAAATTAATATTCGATTAGAGGGTACTTTTTCAGTTACTTCTTCACCATCCAAAACACCACAATCTGGGCAATACCTGAAAGGCAGTGAACAGAAGCCAGTCAGCAGCCCTATGTTCACCCTAAGGAGGTGGGGCTCAGAACTCAGTACAGAGAATGGAGATAAAGAAACAGGGAAAGCATCTTAAAAGTCCAAGTCCCTGTCCACCACACCCACAATCCTAAATTCCAGGAAGCCAGTTAAAAATAATCCAGGAACAAGTTTCCCAATCGGGAGGAGTGTGCAGACAGCACAGCACCGGCCCGGTAGGCTGAAGGGCCAGGGTTCCCTCCGCTCCAGCACCAGGCGGTAGGCGTGGGGGTGGCAGCCAAGGCCAGCTACCTCCTCTCATGCGGAAAACCGCCACCAAGAAGACCCAGCACCCTCAGGCACAGGACCTCAAGCACCCACATTGCCAGCTGCTCACCTCACTGCACCAAGCACCCTGCCAGCCAGAGGAATGCCCAACTCAGGACCAACCCCCAACTAAATGGAGATTTTTTTTTTTCTCAAAAAAAGAAGAATGAAACATGAACACCACTCTAAAGATCAAAAGAAAAAAAAAGGAAATAAAAATGCCAAAAACACCCCCGTTCACAGCCCTGAACTGAGCTGATTTCAGGGAGGTGGAAGGGACAGTGCGAGGGCCAGGGAAGCAGAGCTGTGTTGGGGATGTGGTGGAGGGAACCTGACACGCCAGGGAGCGGGCAGTCGGGAGGAAGGAGGGAAAAGAACACACATGCCGCCCTCACAGTCAGGGCTTCCACCCCAGTTCCACGGTTTTCTCTCCAAGGCCTTGGGCAGGTTGCATAAGCCTCAGTTTTCTCATCTGTAAAACTAGTCTAACAGCCGCTCCCTCAACAGAGACCCTGATGGTTCATCAGGGGGCCCGGCCCTCACTGAGGAAAACTCAATAAAAGCAGTCCCCTTCCTTACAAGGCATCCCACGAAGGGCAAGAAATTCCAAGATGTTTATTTTCTAGACTGACATAAATGCAGCCATGCCACAGGCTCAGTTACTCCTTCCACCTACCCACAGCAAGAGGGAGGCGGGCAGAAGAAGAAATCTCTGCTGCAGAACTGCTGGAGAAGAAGGCTCTGGCTCACCAGCTCCTTCTGTGTGAATTGGTGTTGAACAATGAGAACACATGGACACAGGGAGGGGAGCACTACATGCTGGGGTCTGTTGGGGGGAATAGGGGAGGGACAGCGGGGGGTGGGGAGTTGGGAGAGATAGCTTGGGGAGAAATGCCATATATAGGTGAAGGGGAAGAAGGCAGCAAATCACACTGCCACGTGTGTACCTATGCAACTATCTTGCATGTTCTTCACATGTACCCCAAAACCCAAAATGCAATAAATAAATAAATTAATAAAGCTGGGGGGAAAAAAAAAAGAAATATTCGGTGCCAGGAAACTGCATCACACACACTGAAAGAACACTCAAACAATACCTTTCTTCATCCGGAGTTCAGGTGGCAGGTTACAACTTTGAAGTCTGAACACAAAGTTCAATAAACTATCCCTAAAATCACTGCTGGCTAAGGCTCAGCCTCCAAGTTCCAGACTGTTTTTCATTGCTACTCAGTGGTTCATTGCTGTAAAATTCTACCCAAGAAAGTATTCTGTTCTTAAGAAGTCACTTGAAAGCAATACCTCAAAGAACGCTTTCCCTGATCAGATATACACACACACACCCTTCAAGTCCCCCATCCATTAACATGCTATGGATTTATGGCCAGCACTGTGCAGTACTCCCAGAGCATAGACAACCACTGAGTCACATGCAATCCACTAACACGTGGCAACTGGGACAGCCACACAGCACCCGGGCCATCTCACAGGCTTTTCAGCATCTGTGACACATGTGTGCCCCAGTCCTACACCGACCACCATGAAACACAGAGCCAGACGGACGCCACCTCCACCCTCCCAAGAAGCGTATACTCAATTCTGGACCAGGGGTTGGAACCCCAAATCATCATAAACTTAAACAAGCATTTCTCCAAAGAGATCCTATGAGGCTCCCTGACATGGTTCTATGCCCACGGGATCTTGGGAACAAAAAAATTAGAGAAACAAGAAGAGCAGGTTCTCAGTCCAAGTTGGGGAGGCAGAGCCACTGGCCAGTAGAGAGACGGAAAAAGAAGCAGACGTGTATACTGCTATTTATTTACAGAGAGAAAATAAGAGGCGAAATCTCATGAGGAAGGAAGGGAACGGAGGCTCCAAGTCCTTGCCCCCCACCCTGGCTCAGCAGTAGGTCCTGGCCCTTCCAATTTCTTCACCTGCCTGGCCCTGTCTTTACTCACCTATAAACTGAAGAACGACTTGGAGGTCACACAACGAACAGCAACTAGTTGGGCCAATCCTGAAATCCCACTAAAATCATAAATCTAAAAACCACCACAAAATCTCAGAAGCTGGAAAGTAGGCAGTGGTTGATAAAAAGGGTGGGGGGAGACAGGAAGATAACTCTAAACCAGAGGTGTAAAAAGCAGACAACTCCTTTTTTTGAGACAGAGTCTCAGCTCACTGCAACCTCTGCCTACCGGGTTCAAGCAATTCTGCTGCCTCTGCCTCCTGAGTAGCTAGGATTACAGGCGTGCAACAGCATGCCCGGCTAATTTTTATATTTTTAGTAGAGATGGGGTTTCACCATGTTGGCCAGGCTGGTCTTGAGCTCCTGACCTCAGGTGGTCCGCCTACCTTGGCCTACCAAAGTGCTGGGATTACAGGCGTGAGCCACCGCACCCGGCCAGCAGAGAACTAACTTAACTCACAGTGCTTGACCCCCAGCTCTCAGGAACTGGCTGCACCAGGTCCCTCTGCCAGGGGAATGAGTGAACCAGGCAGAGACTGAAAGTCAGCTACGGAAGTGGGTAGACAGCCAGATGGCCTGCCCCACATCTCACAGCCAGGCTCCAGAAGTCAAGAAAATGATGGAAAATATATTCTCTGCAAAGGAAGGAAAAGTTGAGGGTACATGGACCAGGCCGCAACAGACAGAGCCAGGAGCAGAGGTGGCATACCTAAAAACAGGGAATGATGCCAGGCACGATGGCTCACACCTGTAATCCCAACACTTTGGGAAGCCAAGGCAGGCAGATCACCTGAAGTCAAGATGTTCAAGACCAGCCTGGCCAACACTGTGAAACTCCACTACTAAAAATACAAAAATTAGCCAGGTGTGGTAGCAGGCACCTGTATTTCAAGCTACTCAGGAGGCTGAGGCAGAAGAATCACTTGAACCCAGGTGGCAGAGGTTGCAGTGATCCAATATCTTGCCACTGCACTCCAGCCTGGGTGACAAAGCAAGAAGTCATCTAAAAACAAAAACAACAACAAAAAAAGGCTGGGCACAGTGGCTCACGCCTGTAATCCCAGCACTTTGGGAAACCAAGGCAGGCAGATCACTTGAGGTCAGAAGTTTGAGACCAGCCTGACTAACATGGTGAAACCCCATCTCTACTAAAAAATATAAATATTAGTGGGGCATGGTGGTGGACACCTGTAATCCCAGCAGATGAATTCTGCTGAGGCAGGAGAATCGCTTGAACCCAGGAGGAAGAGGTTGCAGTGAGCCAAGATCACACCATTGCACTCCAGCCTGGGCAATAGAGCAAGATCCCATCTCAAAAAAAAAAAAAAAGAAAAAAAGCAAGAAAAGAAAACAAAGACCAAACCCAAACCCAGGCCCAGGCGCCACTGCTCACACCTGTGATCCCAGCACTTTGGGAGGCCAAGGTGAGAGGACTGCTTGAGGCCAGGAGTTCAAGAACAGCCTCGGCAATAGGGAGACACCATCTCTACAAAACATAAAAATTAGCCAAGCACGGTAATGCATACCTATAGTCCCAACTACTTGAGGGGTTGAGGTGGGAGGATCATTTGAGCCCAGGAAGTCGAGGCTGCAGTGAGCTATGACTGCACCACAGCACTCCAGCCTAGGCAACAAAGTGAGACCCTCTCTCTCAAAAAAAAAAAAAAAAAAAAAAGGGAAAAAATGGGACCCTGGAGGAACAGAATCATGCTGAGGAGAGAAGGCAGATATTTCAACTGAAACAAGAGGTGGATATCACTATAATAAAAGAACATTCAGAGAACCAAAGAGCTCTTAGAATTTAAGAAACAAGAGCAGAAATGCAATACTCACTGGAAAGACTGGGAAAGTTAAGGTAATCCCCCAAGTGAAGCCAAGTGAAGAAGAAAATGGAAAACAGCTCTTAAAAAGAGTATTTTAGTTTGAGACCAGCCTGGCCAGCATGGTGAAACCCTGTCTCTACTAAAACACAAAAATTAGCCGGGTGTGGTGACAGGCACCTGTAATCACAGCTACTCAGGAGGCTGAGGCAGGAGAATCGCTTGAACCCAGGAGGTAGAGGTTGCAGTGAGCTGAGATCGCACCACTGTGCTCCAGGCTGGGCGACAGAGTGAGACTCTGTCTCAAAAAAGAATAAAGAATATTTGAGGACTGGGTCCAGAAAATTCACCATCCAAGTAATAAAGTTTCAGAAAGAAGTAACAGAAAATGGAAGAGGTGGGGGTCCAGAAAAAAATCAACAAAAAGACCTGAGTCACCCAACAGAAAGGGCCCAACCATGTATCTGTCACGAGAAACAAAAACCGCCCATGCCAAGACACATCATTGTGAAACTTCAGAACACAAGGAAGAAGTTCAGACCCCACGAGGTCCAGGAAGAACAGCACAGCCTGCACCCACAGATGCTGGAGCTGGCGGGGCCTCCATCTTCCACAGCATCACTGGAAGTTAAACATGGTAGAGAAACACCTTTAAAATTCTGGAGGAAATGCATGTCCACCCTGCAATTTTATACCATGCCAAAATAGCAACTGAGGGAGAAGGAAAAAAGAATGAAATTTTTGAAAAGCTGTATCCTGTTGTCTATTCACAGAAAATAGCACACTATATGCCCCACCAACACCATGGCGTAAATCAAGAAAGATGAAGACAGGACACACACACACACACACACACACACACACACACACACCCCACAAGACATTCAACATGAGACAGCAGCAGAAGGTACCCAGGGGACGAGGGCAAAGGAAAACCAGAGGATGGGGCAGCACACGGAGCATGGAGGCCCGGGATGAAACGCACAGCCCGTCAGCGCCATCAAACTTCCTAAGACAAGGCTGCAGCAGCTGAAGAGTGCTGGGTTTAATGAGCTATTAAGTATCACCAAACGGAAAGAATTCCAAAAAAAGATCTGAGCAGGAACGGCGATTGAGTAAGTCCATCCATGTACACACTGCATTCTGACCTCACTGGAGTTATGACATCTCTCTGTTGGGAAAGAGAGGGGACTCCGTGTGAGGAAAAGAGGCAAGCGGAAGAGAAGTAAATCATCCGCGGGGTCCAAAGTCTACTGCCAATGCCTGAAACCAGCAGGGAGAAAAAAAACAACAACACAAACAGGCAGCAATTTTTTTTGCTGTTGAGATGGAGTTTCACCGTCACCCAGGCTGGAGTATGGTGGCACTATCTCAGCTCACTGCAACTCCGCCCCCCAGGTTCACAGAATTCTTGTGCCTCAGGCTCCCAAGTGGCTGGGATTACAAGCATCCACCACCACACCCAACTAATTTTTTGTATTTTTAGTAGAGATGGAGTTTTACCATGTTGGCCAGGCTGGTCTTAAACTCCTGACCTCAAGTGATCTGCCCGCCTCGGCCTCCCGACATGCTGGGATTACAGGCATGAGCCACCTCATCTGGTCAATTTCTTAATGTTCCTCATAAACTAAGGAGTAACAAAAACAAACATCAACTAAGAGAGATCAAAGGGGCTGCCCGTGGGGAATAAGAAATGGAGGGAAATGGAAGCAACTGTTTTCTCTCCCAACCAACCTTACAAAACTACTCATGAGACATTTTTAAACAGAAACGAAATAAAATCCTGAGAAATTAAAAACAAAACCAAGGATGTGGACCTGTAACAGTTCTTTCAAACAGGAGGGCCTAAAATTCCCTTCAAAAACAGGAAGAGACTTAATAGGAAGATAAACCCCAACTACGTATTTGGTAAGCATTAATTTAAAACTTGAAATGTTCCCACAATGTATTCAGATACCAACAGGGTGCAGAACAGTTACTTTTGCTGACAAAGAACCCTCAAGAAACACACTGGAAGGTCTCTAGAGGCAACAACGTTGTTCCCTAGGTGCACATAAAGTGACTGGTAACCACCAATTTGGGATGTTTCATGGTTTGTACCAGGCAAAGGCGTATCTCAGTTTATTTCCCCCAATTTAAACCTTACAAACCAGGGAGTCATTTAGGATTAAGAAACTCCATAGTCATTGTCAGGAGGCAGTGTTTTTTTTTCCTTTTTCCCAAAGCATTTGGCACAGAGATTTTTTATAATTTCCACTGCAAAAACATGAATGATGGGAAATGACTGCTACATACTGGTCGGGCAACAGTGGCTGATTCTATGCAGCGAGACATGGACAACACAGAGTTCAACTTCTGTTTCCTGCATTCTCACCAGCCACAAGATTCCATTAGTGATAATCAGCTGAGCTAAGGCACTGACAACCCACAGAAAGGTGGGTTGGGTGCAGTCCACTTCCTGCAGGTAAGGAGCTTCCAACAAGGGCAGTTCTGAATCACCGGAGGCAATCGCCCAAGTAGAGCTAAGTGGCACGTTTCTCAGGAGACCATCAGATGCCTGGACTCCGGCTTTAGAGTGTGCGTAACTTTCTAGCACACTAGAAAGCAGCAGTGACCGTGAACAGGCTCCTCCCCTCAGCAACTGCTCACCCTGCCTCTGGCACCAGGATCCTGGAAAAACACTGAACAAGATGAACCTCCACCTGCACATGAGGCAGTTCAGCTCCACGCATCAGAACATAGCTCCGAGAAGACCCCCCAAGTCAGTGAGAGGGTGGGAAAGCAACGATGCCAGCCGCCTTTCCGCCTCTTGCCCGTAACTGCTCCTCGCAGGGCCACTCTGCTCCATTGGCAAGCTGGAAAATCCAATCTGACCAATGCCCGCTTGAAGGTAACTTGGTTCTACGTGAAATGCTATTGAGAACACTCCCAGATCTGAGATTGCACTCCTCCAAAAATTTGGGTTTTTCTCATTTTAAAAAACCTTGCAACTATCCTCTCCCTCAAAAAAGAACACATTCAAGCAAAACAAATTCTTACCATTGTTACATTTTGGTGACACAGGAGAATAGGGAACATGGAGTACTGAAAATAGGTTTTTGGGTTTTTTTGTTTTGAAACTTACATAGGCAACTAACAGTAACAAAACAGTAACAGTAACAGAGTACTTTCCTTATTATTCTTTAGCATTGATCAGCAAAACGGATCACAGAGCAAGGGGAGTAATGAGACAGAATGTTCACTGAGATTTCAAGTCACCAAGTTGAGTGAAGCCTAAAAAAAATCCACCTAGGCTGTCCTACTGACATGGGAGCCTCCCACACATATTCCTGGGCCTCCTACCCCTCTGAAGTGCTGCAATGCCTTCTAAAGGGGCACCCAGGACTCCCCACACCCAAGAAAGCAGAAGCCCCAAAGAACAGGAGCTCATCTGCTCAAAAATGTGCCATGCTTCCTGCTGCCCAGAGACACAAGGCCTCCCCCAGGTCCACAGGCACCCCACTGCCTCTCCAGCTCTAGGACCGACCAAGCCCACCAGAAGCCATGTCATGCTTTCCAACAACGTGCCTTTGCTCACTGTGTCTTCAGTCACTACAACCTTCTTAGGGCTCTTGCCCCAAAGCAGACAGCAGACCTCTTGAGGACAGAGGCTCTGAACTCTGCCTCCCATGGCTCCCGGCACCATCCTCTGCAGGCTCCGCTGTGCCATCCAATGCTGTCAGTCACCAGAGCACACTCCACAGTTCAGCAAGTCCCCAACGTCTCGAATTTCCTAACTGTCCACACACACTGTGACACACCAACCTTCCCCCAGAGTGCGATGGTAACAGGCTAACTGGGCAGGCATCTCCCAAGGAAGGAACAGAAAAGAACCGGTGGAAACGTGACACTAACAAGAAAAAAAAGTACAAGAGCACTTAAGCCACAATTCAATGCAACTGTCCTGTGTTTGCCTTCATTTCCCAGACTCCCAGAGCACACAGGCTTCCATGGGGTGAGCAGAGCACTTGAGAAAAGCTCCCCATGATCCCAAACTGGCCTTTAGACACCCTTCTCATCATCCCGATGCAAGAGGCATTCTCAGCAAAGGTCTATTTATCCAAGCAGCAGGATAAACAGAAGGGGAACAAGGGGGCAGGATAATGTTAACAAGGAGAAACTTCAGGTTTTTAAGCTATTCCTCTAAATTATCTGTATTTTCAAATATGAAACTATGTTAAAATTTCAAACTATGGTAAATTAACCAGGCCCTGCAATATGCAATACATGTGACATATACAATTCAGTATTTTTCAAACTGTGGGTCATGAACCAGCAGCCTGTGAACTCAATCTAGTGTTAGAAGCAGCTTTTTAAAATATATCGTAACAGCACATCACAAGCACAGGTTGAGCATCCCTGATCCAACATGATCCAAAATAGGAAACTTTTTGGGTGCCTACATGATACTCACAGGAAATGCTCACTGGAGAACTTCTGATTTCAGATGCTCAACCAGTAAGTACATAATGCAAATATTCCAATATTTTAAACACTTGTGGTCCCAAGCATTTTGGATGAGGAATACTCAGCCTGTAGTAAGGATCAGTACTGTCTCCTGAAACTTGTTTTTGGTCCTGATGTAAAATAGATTTCTTACATGGTTCATGGCCCAGAAAAGTTGAAAAGTTACAAAATTCTGTAACAGAAATGCGCAAACCAAAATCTCCCAGGGTAACTGGGAGAATCATTTTTAAATCACAAAAATTTCTGCAAACTCAAAGCCCATCAGTGTTCCTGCCTCCATCCAAAGCTTTTCTTTTAATCTCAATTGAGTGAAACAATAAATGTTCAATGAAAGAAAGTGTATGTATAGCCACAAATCAGCCTGATTTTTTTTTTTTTTTTGAAACGGAGTTTCACTCTTGTTACCCAGGCTGGAGTGCAATGTCGAGATCTTGGCTCACCGTAACCTCCGCCTCCCAGGTTCAGGCAATTCTCCTGCCTCAGCCTCCTGAGTAGCTGGGATTACAGGCACGTACCACCAGGCCCAGCTAATTTTTGTATTTTTAGTAGAGACGAGGTTTCACCATGTTGACCAGGATGGTCTTGATCTCTTGACCTCGTGATCCACCGGCCTTGGCCTCCCAAAGTGCGGGGATTACAGCCTTGAGCCACCGTGCCCGGCCCTAATTTCTTTATGTTTATTCACCGTTACTACATTTACTCAGTTTATAATTCCTATTTTTTTACCCCTACTAAAATATAAAACTGGGGTTTAGGGAGGGAAAAAAAGGCAAGGCTTTGGCAACTTTCATTAACGCTGATTTAAAATGGTAACCTCATTCAGATCTACCTCCTTCAACCCCTCCCCTAGGACCTGGCACATGAAAGTTCAATAAGGACTGCTGACTGAATAAATAAATTTCTCATTTCTTTGGTCAATCCAACTTGTAATGAGATAAACTTTAATGTTTGCAAATGTAACCATCAAACAGTAAAACTGCATGGTGAGTAGGAGTATGATCTTGGAGTCAGGAAAGATGGAGTTTCCAAACACAAATTTGCCACATAATGTATGATTTGACCTTGGTCAGTTCAGTTAGTCTCCCTTGATCTCCACATCTACAAAATGGTGTGATAATATCTACGTCTCAACAGTACCAGTAAGAATTGAGAGGCATAAAAATGACTCGCAAAACACTGAAAAATGGTGTATATACTAATATGGTTGGTTGGTATTTTTGAAGCATCTTTGCCGGGGCCACCTGAATTCAGTCTGCTGTCTTTCTAAGCCAACTCTTTACAAGCCCTGGTCAGGAGACAAGAAAAAAGGGAGGGCTATGAGGCCCATCAGGGCAAGCCACAGAAGAGATAGGGACTTCTCTCCTCCCATTTTAGCAGACTAAGGTCAAAAGCAGGAGTGCTTTTAATTTAATATTCAGCAACAACTCTTAGGGAAGCCTCCCAGGGCAGCAGCAACTGCTAATCTGAAGTAGAAAATAAATGCGCTTGTTTTTCTTTTCTAGGGGTGGGGAATGTTCTTCCCCAAATGACACAGTTACCAGACAGTCTGCAGATGTACTTAGGTACAGGAATGAGTGACTGGTGGAAGCCAGCTTTCTGGTCATCTCTTCTGAGAAACACTTAACATCTTTCATACTGAGAAAGCAAAATAAAAACAGTTCCCAAGTAACACAACCTAGCAGATACATAATAGTTGAGAGGCAAAGTTATTAAGGAAATTTATATTCTTTTCCCAAGATTTAAGAACTCTGTCCCACTCTTCAAAAAAAAAAAAGTGAGGACAAAAATGAAAAAGTGAGATACCAGATATCACCTGGTAACCGTATGATACTGACTTCACAGCACCAGCCAAAGGGGCTTCAGTGCCTTTTCAAACTGATTCGCTTTCCACAAAGGCCAAGTAACCTAGTAAGTGAGGCATCTGTGCTAGATTCCAACCTGATGAACACGGTATAAATGTCAATCTAAAGGAAATACTGATAAAACCGTTTTTTAAATCCTTACACGAGTCCTTCTTGCTCAACTGGCAAGAAGTTCTTTTTTTTCACCGAGTTCACTCTGACCTACACACACCTCTAAACTCATACCAAAGCGTCTTTAGGAAATGCCAAGAAACCACATCTGATTGTTACCTAGTAGTCAGCAGTTTAGGTTTGAATGCATGTTAAATTCAAGCCTCCTTAAATGAGTCCACAAAAGAGTATTCTTCAAGCATCTTCCCAGCCCCACTCTTAAGATACTGTCACTCCTAAAAACCATACACACACACACACACACACACACACACACACACACACAAGGACTAAAATTCTAGCTGCCATTAAACTGGTAACTTTGGGTTCCTATTTTTCCAGAATCCAAACCTGAACAGTGAAATCCAGTTTTCTCTTTACGGTTTCAAAAACAGAAGGGAGAGAAGCTGATCTCACTGGATGAGGCGGGCAGACCCAGAACCAGTCCTCAGGTCTGGGCATGGGGCTTCTCGGCCCTCAAGACACAGGGAAGCCTGCTGGTATCTATACATCAACCAATAATCTACTTGGATGCTTTTGGTTTTCTTCAAACACTTCACGTTCACTCACTTAGCTAAACAGGGAGAGCAAAATTTTCATGACATACCCTAACTGTATCCTAAGATTTCAATCCCAAACATTTTGTCACCATTTCTGAGCCTACAAACTTGATAAGAGTTAGCCAAGGACGGTGGTTTTGTTTTTCAAAGGGCTAAAAGCAGTCCCCAACGGCAACTAAAACAACAAAAAACACCCTTTAACCTATTCAGGTAAATTTGAAATTCAACTCCTCCGCCATCCCCCAAAAAGTCACTGGTAGGCCAAGATGTCACCAAGTACCAAAGGAGAGATTTACTGGGTGAAGAACTCCTATAAAAGCAACCAAGTCTCAAAGTGAAAGTACAGAGGGGCCCGGGGCCGGGTCGGGCCGAGACCCTGGTGCGCGGCTGTCCGGGGGATTCCTCCTTCCAGAAGGTTTGCAGCTCGCACTTTCTCCTGGTCCGCAGGCGCACGGGGCCTCAGGGCAAAGCCACCGCAAGTGAAACTGGCGGTTACACCTTCCTCCACTCCGCCCTGCCTCCTCCGCCCCGGCCCGGACGAGTCCAGGCGCGCTCCCCGTCCCCGCCCTGCCCAGGTCTCCCGCCCGCCCGGGGGTGGGGGACGAGCCCGGGGGGCGCGTCCTGGGGCCTCCGTCAACCCCGCCCGCTCGCAGGGCCCGGGGACCCGGCGGGGCCTCCAAGGGCATCGCTCCGCCTCACTTCTCCCGGGGACAGGGCCGCCCGGGCCTGCAGCTCCGGGGGAGTGTTGGGGAGCGGGGAGGGCGAGCGCCCGCACCCCCACATCCGGACCCAGGCCGCGGTCCCCACGGCCCTTGCACGCACACGCCGGAGCCGGCAGGGAGGCCCGGGGCTCGGACTCGGACCCCCGCCGAGCTGGGCGCGCTGGGAGCCAGGCTCCCGCAAGACCCTGGCCCGCTGAGCGTGGGGGGGCCGTGGGGACGCCGCCAAGTTGCCGCTTCCGCCCCGGCCCAGCCGCGCATCCCTGCCCCGCGGCCCGCGCCCGCCTACCTGCATGCCGGGCAGGCCCGACTGCACTGGGGAGTGAGCCATGGCACTCGGGACCTCCACTTCCTGGGACCGGACGGCCGGGCCGCTGCGATCCGCGCGGGCAGCGAGGCCCGCGGGCCGCGCGCAGCCCTCGGGCGGCGGGGCCGGCCGGAGCCCGAGGCCACCCCAGGCCCCGCGGGTCCCGGCCGGGCGGCGGGGCTCAGCGGCGAGCAGCTGGCTGCGTCTCCATGCACGGCGCCGGGGAGGGGCTGCGGGGGGCGCGGGGCCTCGCGCGAACTGCCGCCGTCGCCGCCGCTGCTGCTCGGCTGGAGCCGGGCCTGGGCCCGCGCGCGCTGGCCGCTGGAGCGGGAGTGGGCGCGCACAGCCCGCCGAGCCCGCGAGCGCCGAACGCGTCCCGCCCCGGCCCGGCCCCCGCGCCCGCCCCCGCGGCCCGGCCGGGGACCCCGCCCCGCGCTTCCGGGAGGGGGAGGGGAGAGGCCGGTGGCCGCGCGGGAGCCCTAGGCCGCAGCCGCCGCCTGCCGGCCCGGCTCGGGTCCCAGCGGCTCCCGCGGCGCTCTCAAGCCCCCGCGGGCGGGTGGGCGGCGCGGCCGGGAGGGGGGCCTCGGCGCGCCAGGAGGGACGGAGTTGGGGCCGGAGGCTGGCCGCGTGCCCACCGAGCCGGCGCCGGGGTGAACCTGGGCCACCCGGCCCGCCAGCCAGCCCCTCCTTTTCTGGCGTTCCCTGGGATAAAGCGCCCCCGGCGAGCCCCTGAGGGCAGGGTCGGGGTCGGGGGCACCTCGGGCGGGAGAGCGCCCCGCGGGGCCTCAGCCGGTGGCCGGTGCCAGGAGGGCGAGGCAGAGCTGCTCCGGTGTCTGGGTGAAGTTTCCAGCCGAGAAGGAAACCGAAAGGGGAGAGGCCGAGAAAGGTTAATTCCTAGCGTTTTTGGTTACTGAAAAGGGCTGGGAACTTAGCGAGGCTGTGAGGAGGCTGAACCCCACCATCTCTGGGCTCCGCAACAAGTCGGGGACACCCTCCCACGGGAAGGGGAAAATGGGGTGCAGAGGGCAGGGAGAAAGGGAAGGGAAGGAAAGCGGGTCTGGACTTTGAACCCTCTCCCTCTCTTTCCCCTGCCTCGGAAGCTCCAGGTCCACTCAGTACCATCTCTGTCTCCCCCTTCCAGCCACCTTCTCTCCAGCTGCTGAGGGGAAAAGTCTAGATGGAGCGGATCCCTAGGCCTCCAGGAAGTGTTTTATTACAGTCGCAAACAGGTAGAGCGGCCATCACCCAAGTGGTGACTCACTACTCCTTAGATTGTAGGGACGCCGGCACCTCATTCATGCCCCTAAGTGGCCATTTTGCACCCTGGCTGGTGAGTTAGGCAGACAAAGTGAGCCCCCAAGAGTGTACAGGCCTCTGTGGAGAGCTCTAAAAGGCCTCCACCAAGGTAAGGAGTGATGATTTTCTGAGGTATGTTTTGTGTTGATTTTCGCCGGGTGCTCTGGATCGGACAAGGAGTAGGATGCTAACATCTGATCCCTTCTTTCCCTTGGGAGAGATGTGTGTTTTTTTGTCGGAGTCCTATACCTTCATGGCTGTCCCTGGTACACCCATCTTGAGGAGCCCTGCCACCTCTAAGTAGGACAGCAAGGAAATACAAGATTTAGATAAGTATGAACACTGATACCCAGGAACTTGAAATCGTGTGTAAATTTTGTACTCCTAAAAAAAGGATACCGGAAGAGATGAATTGCAGAACAAGCAAGAATGTGACTCTTTAAAATGTTGATACTCTTCAGGGCAGCCAGGAATTCTACCTAAAGGAACATACTCTAAGACAACAACCAGAATTGTGGAAGAATGTGGGTAAAAAGACCAGCCGAGTGATGTTTAGAATCCTGGGGAAGCTGGGAACCGCCGAAAAGTCTCACAGCAGTTAAGTAAATAATAGTGTTTTCTTACAGTGAGTACTAGGTAGTCATTTAATATGGTCTTTCAATATCTAGTGATAGGGAAAATGTTTTCATTATATATTATTAAAGAAAATGCTGGATACAAAACTGCATACAGTCTGATCTCAAACTATAAATATGTTAATATATGTGGTATACACTCACAGTCTTGCATTGCTGAACAATGGGTATACATTGTGAGAAATGGGTCCTTAGTTGATTTTGTCACGTGAGCATCAAAGAGTGTTCTTACGGCTGGCCGTGGTGGCTCACACCTGTAATCCCAGTACTTTGGGAGGCCAAGGCGGGTGGATCACGAGGTCAAGAGATCGAGACCATCCTGGTCAACATGGTGAAACCCCGTCTCTACTAAAAATACAAAAAATTAGCTGGGCCTGGTGGTGCGTGCCTGGAATCCCAGCTATTCAGGAGGCTGAGGCAGGAGAATTGCCTGAACCCAGGAGGCGGAGGTTGTGGTGAGCCGAGATCGCGCCATTGCACTCCAGCCTGGGTAACAAGAGCGAAACTCCTTCTCAAAAAAAAAAAAAAGTGTATACTTACACAAAGCTAGGTGGCATAGCCCGCTACATACACATCTAGGTTATATGGTATGGCTTATGGCACCTAGGCCACAAACCTGAACAGCATTTGACTGTACTGAATACTATAGGCAATTAGAACACAGTGGTAAATATTTGTGTATCTAAACCTGTCTAAATACAGGAAAGGGACAGTAAAAATACTCTTCTAGGGTCAGCAGAGTCAGGGCAATAACCTGGCACCAAGATAAAGAAGAAGAAATGGGATGAATGGTCAGAAACGTCTGGATGCTGATCTGAGGCATTGCCATGGTCAATGCTCAGAAATCACTTTGCAGTGGGATAATTGCCAGCAAGTAAGCCACAGCAGAAGAGGGACAAAGGCCCATAATACTCTGGGTATAAAAAAAGAAACGAATCCTAGTTTGTGTCCCGAGGCTAGTGAGGCTCAGAACGACGAGGTTCCAGCAGGATATAACTTCTCTGGACACACTGACTTGGCATCCATTAGCTGGTCAATGCCCCGAACCCTGTGTATCTCCTCTCCGTGGCTGACCCTCGTTTCCTCCTTTGACCGTGTTCATACTGTTGAACACCATTCTCATCAAAAGGAAGGAAGGAAGCAACATGGGAGTTACTGGTTCTGCTTGGCCGTTTGCAGGCAGTACCGAGTATTCCCCAGGGCAGTGTCTCTACCTTCTTTGTTTTTACAGAATGGAGATGATGGACAGGGCCTGAGCCCAGGATCAGATCCGGTGCAATTGCTTATTGCTTTCATTCATTCACACCTTTTTTGAATACCAACTATTAATGCATGTCAGATACCCAGTTCAGTATTGGGCATGTAAACATTAGATCCTAAGGCGCCTCTTACCTCATCCTAATTAACTGGTTTCCCAGAATCCTAACTTTGGATGTATACAATACCATAATTGATTAAACTTAGAGTGGTAACAGCTTTCATTTTCACCAAGGAAAGAAAAGGATCATCCTCTTATCCTTTTCCTCTTGTCACTTTCCCTCTACCCCCAATGTATAATTACAACAGATTATACACTACCTTAAGTCCAGAAGGAGATTATGAGGGTCTCCGTAGAGATGATGCATTTTAGGTCTCCATGGAAATACTAACCCATTGAGTTATTTACTTATCCATTGAATTATTTTTCTTCCCCTGGTCCTCTTTGTCTTTTGTGTTCACTTAAGGACATCAATCTGGCAATGAATTGTGTTCTGAAATATTTTCTGGACCTCAAAGAATATTTCCATACCCCTACATAGAGCCCCTCCAGATATAAAGCCCCTATGTATTTGCTGCCCCTAACCTAGTCTGTACGCATGCTCAGCAAGCTCAGAGAGCAGCAGAAAACAAGAATTCAACAATCAATTCCTTCACTTTTCTAAGTTGAAAAGATAAACACCCCCAAATGCTGCTTTATAAAGAACAGCTAGACAAGTAGAGCATTAGCAATTTAAATTCACAGAATAAAGAAAGGGACTTAACATGGTGAACTTTAAAGGGAGAAATAGGAGTGGCTTGGATAAGTAAATAACAGAAGGCTTGACAAATTTCTACACACATTCAGTAGGTGAAGGCAAATATTAAGATCAGTTTGAAGAACATCTAGTCATTGTTGGAAGACACAATAGCAAGAAAAGGTTTGCCAAAGCCCTAGAAAACTAGCCCAGCTACGCTGAGGAGTGGTGCTAATGAGGTTTCCTTCTGTAGGTGGAGAGCTAAGAGGGCAGGCTCTCGCTGGGACATCACTCTAAGTAGGTTTTTGGTTGCACCCTGCCTTAGTTTGCTAGGGCTTCCATAACAAAGAACCACAAACTGGATGGCCAAAACAGCAGAAATTTATTCCTCAGTTCCGGAGGCTGGAAGTCCAAGATCAATGTGTCAGCAGGGTTGGTTTCTTCCAAGGCCTCTCTCCTGGGCTTGTAGTGGCCAGCGTCTCCCTGTGTGTTCTCATGGTCTTCGCTGTGTGTTCCCGTGTCCTAATTTCCTCTTTTTATTTTTATTTTATTTATTTATTTATTTTTGAGGTGGAGTCTCACTCTCTTGCCCAGGCTGGAGTGTAATGGCAAGATCTTGGCTCCCTGCAACCACTGCCTCCCAGGTTCAAGTGTTTTTCCTGCCTCAGCCTCCCTAATAGCTGGGACTACAGGTGCCTACCATCACACCAGGCTAATTTTGTATTTTAGTAGAGAAGGGGTTTCACCATCGTAGCCAGGCTGGTCTCGAACTCCTGGCCTCAAGTGTTCCACTGGCCTCGGCCTCCCAAAGTACTGGGATTACAGGCATGAGGCACCGCACCCAGCCCTAATTCCCTCTTTTTAGAAAGAGACCAGTCAAATTGGATTAAGGCCCATCCTAATGACTTCATTTTTGTTTGGTTACCTCATTAAAGTTCCTATCTGCAAATATAGCCACATTCTGAGATACTGGAAATTAGGACTTCAACATAGGAATTTTGGAGGGATACGAGTCAGCCCATAACACACCCCCTTTTCTGCAGATGAGTCTCTTGTCAGCCCCTCTTTAGCTGGGTCCTCCAAGCTCAGCTTTAGGAATGAGTGCTTCCTTCTCCCTTGCCAAGGCCTGTGGACCTTTCTGCATGCTTCTCACTGCATACTTCTTCTAATAAGCTTTGCTTCATATTTCCTTGCGTGTAGGCCTTAAATTTTACCTTGCATAGAAACCAGAGCACTAGTCTCCAGTCATCATACAACTAGGAGCAGAAACAGGATGCATAGGTGTTCGCTTGATAAAATATTCCTGATTCAAAGAAATCATCTAAATCTGCCAGAAGGGTGTTCAGGGAGGCCGAGCGCAGTAGCTCACTCCTGTAATCCCAGCACTTTGGGAGGCGGAGATGGGTGGATCAGGAGATCAGGAGATCGAAGCCAGCCTGGTAAATATGGTGAAACCCCGTCTGTATTAAAAATACAAAAATTAGCCAGCATGGTGGTGTGCGCATGTAGTCCCAGCTACTCGGGAGGCAGAGGCAGAAGCAGAAGAATAGCTTGAACCCAGGAGGCAGAAGTTGCAGGGAGCCGGATCATACCATTGCACTGCAGCCTGGGCGACAGAGTGAGACTCCATCTCAAAAGAAAAAAGAAAAAGGGTTCAGAATATTTTGCAGGCCTATCCATATTCGGTTCAGGCAAAAGGTTATTTAAACAAGATCTGTCTTTCTCCCCCACTGCCTCCTTCTCCCCTGTGTTGGGAGGTGCAATTTGCCAGGAGAGTTGGGGGCTGAGCCTCCAAGGGGGCTCTTTGTTGCACATTTCTCTCTGCTGCAGTTCTGGAGGCTCACACCAGGGAACAGGCTGTTTAGAAGGACTCACTTGAACAAGCTCACTAGAAAAATTCTCGTGCAATTTTGCTTGGCAAAGAACCAATTAACAGGGCTCCTCGCCCTCTAAACAGTGGCCACTTGACCCTGCCAATCAGCTCATAAAGGCTGCAGTATGCAAAGATTCATCAAGAGCTGTGTGTGTCGCTTTCCCTCCCTCCTGAAGCTCGGTTTGCTTTCAGACGTATGCAGAAAGGGCATACATGAAATCCTCCCCAGGAGGATGATGTCATCCAGCCTACAGTCACACAACTGCAACAGCAGTTTTTAAAAGCTCTTGGCTCTGTTTTCTGACAAGGAAGACGAATTGTAGAAAATCATTTTAATTTTCACTTCAAGCAGATCCAGAGGCTTGTGTGCTTAAAGACCATTGTACAAGCATACAAAGGTAAAATGTGCCTATGAGTTGCAGATATTTGTTCCAGAATGCACAAAACTTAAGTCAGCTTAAAATCATCACAAAAATGTTGACCTATACACTATCCTGTCATCAAAGCTTCACCTGCAAAAAGGTCAAGAATATCGTCTTATACCTTAATTTTCCTGCCATTTTTATTTGGTTTCCTAAATGCTGGAGATGCTGTTAGTCGGAAGTCTTTGAAAAATAAATAACAGATACCTAGGTCAGACCTCCATAAGCATAAAAGGGACATTTTAGTTCAGTAATAAAAATCAGGCTGGGCATGGTGGCTCACACCTGCAATCTCAGCATTTTGGGAGGCCGAGGCAAGTGGATCATCTGAGGTCAGGAGGTCAAGACCAGCCTGACCAACAGGGTGAAACCCCATCCCTACTAAAAATACAAAAAAATTAGCTGGGTGCGGTGGCAGGCACCTGTAATCCCAGCTACTTGGGAGGCTTAGGCAGGAAAATTGCTTGAAACCAGGAGGTGGAGGTTGCAGTGAGCCAAGATCGCGCCACTGCACTCCAACAGGGGCGACACTGTGAGACTCTGTCATAAATAAATAAACAAATAAATAAATATCAACATGTGGCTAAATCAGGCTTGGATTAATCCAAAAAGATGAGTTCAATGATAAAATCAGCTCTATCTTCCTCTGCTTCTCACTTCTCTGCCTCTCCTTGGCTTTATCCCATCTAGGTTCTCTGGATGCAGTGTCAATATCTACACCATGTGGGCCTTGTAATCTCAGAAGAGAGTGACCTTTTCTTACCCAGTGCCCATATGCCAAATCTAGTGGAGAAACTCACATCTGTGGATGTCCATTCTTGGGACCAGAGGGCAAGAAGGGACAGTGGTGGAAGAGTCCATTCTGAACAGCATCATGGAATAATGGAATGTGGAAGGGCCAGTTCCCCAATGCAAAGAAGATTCCTGGCCTAATAGATTTCATTTCTTGGCTGCCCAGACATGCATGCACACACATGCCCTCCCCCCCACACACACACACCACACACACACAGGTGTCTTTTTCCATTCCTACAATTTGTGTGTACTCCCCTCCCCATATAACAGAGCCAGTCCATGAATAACATTTATACACTCACCACTTCCCCACAGCGAGTCAACCCTACGCCTTCTACTGAGGCCATTCATTTCCTGGTCCAGGGGCTCTGGACAATATGGCTTTCTCTTTTTTAAGCCTAGACGTGGCTCTTCACAGGCCAGCAATCTCTATCTAATTGGTAAATGTAATTCCCTTCATGTGTTTAACGTATTATGGAGGAGGATATGTTTGAAAACTACTTTAAAAACTCTCAGTTCAAAGGAAAAAAAAGGAAGGGAACAGGCATCCATCAGTTTGTAATGTACATGAAACCTTTCTGGAAGGTGAGGCAGGAGAGCCTTTGTCAGCCCCTGGGCTGCACTTGGCTCAGCTCTTTGGGAGATACTCCCTTTTCTGTGGTCTCTTCCATGGCCACCTTGGAGAGCATTCTGGGGCAGGCTGACCAGCCCACCTCCTGTTGGTGAAGATGTGGGGTTCTGAGGAATGTCCTAGAACAGAGGTCCCAGTGTTCTCCTTCATAGCACCCTTAGTGCCCCAGTGACTTTTTTGCATAACATCTCTTGGTCAAAGGAAATACCTAGCAGGCCAATTAATTAAGAAAATAGGGTCTGGATGCTGTGGCTCATGCCTGTAATCCCAGCACTTCAGGAGGCCGAGGCAAGTGGATGACTTGAGGTCAGGAGTTCAAGACCAGGCTGGCCAACATGGCGAAACCCTGTCTCTACTAATAATACATGAATTAGCTCGGCATGGCGGCGAGTGCCTGTAAACCCATCTACTTGGGAGACTGAGGCATGAGAATTGCTTGAACCTGGGAAGTGGAGGTTGTAGTGAGCCAAGATCGTGCCACTGAACTCCAGCCTGAATGGCAGAATGAAACTGTGCCTCAAAAAAATAAATAAATAAAAAAATAGGTACAAACAAATTAATATGGACTCCTGTCTTAGTAATTTAGAGGACATTTGAAGAAATAATACTGTAAATTATAAAATAATAGTTTAATTTTATTCTTAAATAATCACAGTTACCGACGGGACATGTGTTCCTATGGGACACTGCACAACTTCCCAACCTTAGAATCATAGTGGACACTGCCACCTTCATTTCTTGTTCCACACTGATTTTTTTGTATTTTCTTTTTTTTTTTTTTCTGAGACAGAGTTTCGCTCTTGTTACCCAGGCTGGAGTGCAATGGCACAATCTCGGCTCACCGCAACCTCCGCCTCCTGGGTTCAGGCAATTCTCCTGCCTCAGCCTACTGAGTAGCTGGGATTACAGGCACGCACCACCATGCCCAGGTAATTTTTTGTATTTTTAGTAGAGATGGCGTTTCACCATGTTGACCAGGATGGTCTCGATCTCTTGATCTCGTGATCCACCCGTCTCGGCCTCCCAAAGTGCTGGGATTACAGGCTTAAACCACCGCGCCTGGCCTGTGTTTTCTTTTAAATCACAATAACTTTCAAAAATATAAGCAACCACTTTGCAAATTATGCGATATCACTGAAAAGAATATAGCATGATCTAATGTTAATCTGAGCTATCTGTTATTGTGGTATCTGACAGATGTATAATCCCACCATATTTCCTAAAAAATGTCAAATACTGCATGGCACCTCTGAATTCTCTGCAGTACCCAAGACCACCTTGGGACAAAGCTTCAGAAGCAAGGGCTTTGGGGATTAAACAGTCACCAGGTTTGTGATTGTCCTGGTGATGTAACTCCCTTGAAAACTGAGTAGAAACCCAAGCCAGAAGCCTATTGAGTCCAGGCTTTTGAATCTAAACCTCATCACTAGAAGCTCAGCCCTCTGCCCCTTATTGCTCTTGGTCTTGTTCTTTGGGGACAGTTCTCTGCCTCTGAATGAATGGATTGTGGTGATAGGCAGGGTTAATCTGCTCCTGGTCCCCTGGATATACCCCAGGCCTGGTAATGGGGGAAATTATTACTCAGCTAGTAATTAGTACTCAGCAGGAGGAGAGAGAAGCCTGGCATTAGCTCCAAGGATCCCAGAGGATCAGGGTCATTTGACTCTGACTTTTCCAGAGTCCCAGGCAGGACCAGCTACATAATTTGCAAAATGGAAATGTGTGCCCTTGTTCAAAGCATATTAACAGTTTCAAGACAGAACACAGCAGTAGACCAAGCATAGGACCCTTTTTTTAATGACTTCAGTTTTCTGTGGAATCTTTTTTTTTTTTTTGAGATGGAGTCTTGCTCTGTCACCAGGCTGGAGTGCAGTGGCATGATCTCAGCTCACTACAACCTCTACCTCCTGAGTTCAAGCAATTCCCTGCCTCAACCAAGTAACTGGGGTTACAGGTGCCCACCATCACGCCCAGCTAATTTTTATATTTTTAGTAGAGACAGGGTTTCACTGTCTTGGCCAGGCTGGTCTTGAACTCCTTACCTCGTGATTCACCCACCTTGGCCTTCCAAAGTGCTGGGAGTACAAGCATGAGCCACCGCGCCTGGCCCCATAGGGCCCTTCTAAGTGTGGGGTGATGTGCAACCACATAGGTCACACTCCCAGCCAACCAACCAGCCTGCCCCAGGTTTACTTCCCAGGTGTTTACCGGTCTCTCTAACTAACTCTCACTTACTTCAACTTGGGAGGGTTCATACAGCTTTTGGATTCTGCTGGAAACATGCCTCTTCCAATTTGGGCTTGTTGGTGCAGGCCAGAAGGTCCTCCCTCTGTAAGACTCCAGGGCTTTCATCCAAGACTGCATGACTTCCTGATGTGCCAACTCGGTTGAAGCCTGTCTGTTTTTCTTGCAACTTACTAAAGGCCACAAAAAGTAACCAACACACTCAGCTTGGTTTTTTTAGACTGAGAGCTTCGTAAACATTGGGCTGTGGCCCACCAGTGTGGCAGCCATCCATGCCCTGAGTCCCAGGCAGCTGGGCAGTGCCTGAGGTATTGAAAGCCTCCAGGCCAATTGCCTCTGGCAGGGAGCACCTCATCTATTTGCATCAGTATGTGCCTGACACATACTCTGCTTCCTGATGTCGATGAGAAATCACCATTGTAAAACTTTATTCTCGGCACCTCCCAAATCCAAAGTCTGTAAGTGATCTGGCACAAGAGCTGCCAGACTCTGATTGGCCTGGGGTGGTGTGAGGTGACAAAATCATCTCACCTGAATCCAGGGACAGAGGATGGTTTATTTAGGAAGAAGCAGGTGGTATACCCTAAATAAAGTGATACTGAACAGATAAGAGCCCTGTATCTACTGGAGTAGGGAAGTGGGGGTTGGTCTATGTAGCTACTTAATTCAGCCAGCTTCAAATCAAAGCTCATTGGCACCGAGGCTCCCCAACTTCCCAGACTCAGAGATTTCTGCCGTATTTCACTCAGCATCATGGATACCGTTTACCTAATCAGTTTTCCTCCAGCACCTTTCACTCCCAGTACCAGTTTCCAGGTATTTATTTCATAGATACAGGATCTTGCTCTATCACCCAGGCTACAGTGCAATGAAACAACCATGGCACACTGTGACTTTGAACTCCTGGGCTTAAGCCATCCTCCTGCCTCGGCCTCTTGAGTGGCTGGGATTACAGGTGTTTGCCACCACACCTGGCCACGGTCCCAGTTTTTATGCTTGTCCAGACTCTCAGTTTCATACAACAGAAACCCTGTCAAAACTAACTTAGGCAGAAAGAGTAATGTATGGGCTCAGGTAACAACAGGGAAATCTAGTATTTATAAATCAGTCACAGTCAAGTTTTAAGGTGAAAATTGCAAGACGTGAAGCTGGCTTCTGACAAGTTCATCTAGGGATTCACATAAGGGAATCAGGACTCTGGGGGTCCCTATTTTGGCTCCCTGACCTCTGCTGGCATAACTATTAGGTGGACTCCTTCCACATGGGAGCAAGACAGTTGCTGTCAGGCCTTCATCATGCTAACACATTGAGAGCCTAGATTTAAAGGAAGAGTCACAGGGAGGACTCTGATTGGCCTGGGGTGGTGGAGGGGACAAAATTATCTCATCTGAATCCAGAAATTGAGGATGATTTCTTCAGGAAGGAGCAAGTGGTGTGCCCTGAATAAAGTGATACTGAACAGATAAAAGCCCTTTATCAGCCGGGCGCAGTGGCTCACACCTGTAATCCCAGCACTTTGGGAGGCTGAGTTTGGGAGTTCGAGACCAGCCTGACCAACACGGTGAAACCCCATCTCTACTAAAAATACAAAATTAGCTGGGTGTGGTGGCGCACGCCTGTAATTCCAGCTACTCAGGAGGCTGAGGCAGGAGAATCACTTGAACCCAGGAGGCGGAGGTTGCGGTGAGCTGAGATCATGGCATTGCACTCCAGCCTGGTCAATAAGAGCGAAACTCTGCCTAAAAAATAAAAAAAAGAGCCCTGTATCCACTGGAATTGGAGCTGGAGGTTTGGTCTGTGCAGCTGCTTAATCTGGCAGTGAGGAAATCTTTATGAATCCCAAGATCTTCTTATGGCGTTAGAGGATAGCCAGCCTTTAGCTCAGGAGCTGGCAAACTTTTTCCATAAAGGCCAGAAAGTAAATATTTTAGGTTTCATGAACCTTGGGGTCTCTGCCCCAGTTACCCAACTCCACCGCTATATCACTAAGCAGCCATAGGCAACACCTATACAATGAGCATTGATGAACCTTTACTTACACAAAGAGGTGACAGGCCAGATTTGTACCCAGGAGCCATAGTCCGTTGACCTCTGACCTAAGTGAGTGATTTTGGTAAACTGGGTGAATGATAAGAACTGTAGAATAGAGTTTAAACAGAACAAGTTTTTTTTGTTGTTGTTTGTTTATTTGTTTGAGATGGAGTCTTGCTCTGTTGCTAGGCTGGAGTGCAGCGGTGCAGCTCATTGCAGCCTCCGCCTCCCGGGTTCAAGCGATTCTCCTGCCTCATTCTCCAGAGTAGCTGGGACTATAGGCATGCACCACCATGCCCAACTAGTTTTTGTGTTTTTAGTAGAGACAGGGTTTCACCCTGTTGGCCAGGATGATCTCAATCTCTTGACCTCATGATCTGCCTGCTTCGGCCTCCCAAACTGCTGGGATTATAGGCATGGGCCACTGTACCTGGCCTAAACAGGACAAGTTTAGGGGAGTAACTAACACAAAGGAACAAAAAGAAACTACAGCCATACTGTGCGAATATGTAGCATTGACAGAAGGAGATTAAGGAACCATCCTGGACTATGAGCTATAGTACGTCTTACTTAAAGATAAAGGCAGGGTCCAAAATACATCTATAACTGGTAAGAGCACAAGGAGGTAAATCTGACTATGGAGGATTCAGGTCTTCTGGAAACATCACTGTGGAGCTTCATGAAAAGGGGGTCATAGAAGAACATCTGTGAGGAATCAGGAGCTCTGTAAGGTCAGGGAACGAGTTCTTTTTTTTTTTTTTTGAGACAGAGTCTGGCTCTGTCACCCAGGCTAGAGTGCAGTGGCGTGATCTTGGCTCACTGCAACCTCTGCCTCCTGAATTCAAGAGATGCTCCTGCCTCAGCCTTCCGAGTATCTGGGATTACAGGCGTGCGCCACCATGTCCATCTAATTTTTGTATTTTTAATAGAGACAGGGTTTCACTGTGTTGGCCAGGATGGTCTTGATCTCTTGACCTCATGATCTGCCCACCTTGGCTTCCCAAAGTGCTGGGATTACAAGTGTGAGCCACTGTTCCCAGCTGCAAGTTCATTTTTTATTTCGTGATCCCAACAGTGTTCCCACTATGAGAATATAAAAGAATCATTCAGAAATACTTGTTTATTTATAAGTCAGACACAGGCAAGTTTTAATAGAGAATATGGTTTTAACCATAGACTAAATAAAATTCTATTATTTATAAAATACTTAGGCCGGCCGGGTGCAGTGGCTCAAGCCTGTAATCCCAGCACTTTGGGAGGCCAAGGTGGGTGAATCATGAGGTCAAGAGATCGAGACCATCCTGGTCAACATGGTGAAACTCCGCCTCTACTAAAAATACAAAAAATTAGCTGGGCATAGTGGCACGTGCCTGTAATGCCAGCTACTCAGGAGGCTGAGGCAGGAGAATTGCCTGAACCCAGGGGGCGGAGGTTGCGGTGAGCCGAGATCGCGCCATTGCACTCCAGCCTGGGTAACAAGAGCGAAACTCTATCTCAAAAAAAAAAAAAAAAGAGAAAAGAAAATACTTAGGCCAAGCATGGTGGCTCACACCTGTAATGCCAGCACTTTGGGAAGCTGAGGTGGGAGGTTCCCTTGAGGACAGGAGTTTGAGACCTGGCCTGGGCGACATGGTGAAATCCCATCTCCACAAAAAAATATACAAATTAGGCTGGGCATAGTGGCTCATGCCTGTAATCACAGCACTTTGGGACGTCAAGGTGGGAGTATCACTTGAGGTCAGGAGTTTGAGACCAGCCTGGGCAAGATGGTGAAATCCATCTCTATTAAAAATACAAAAATTAGCCTGGTGTGGTGGCATGCACCTGTAGTAGTCTCAGCTACTCAGGAGTCTGGGGTGGAAAGATCACCTGAGCCTGTGGAGGTCAAGGCTGCAGTGAGCCATGATCCTGCTGAGCAACTGCACTCCAGCCTGAGCAACAGCCCACAACCAACAAAAGGCTGGGTATAGTGATAGTGGCATCTGCCTGTAGTCCCAACTACGTGGAAGGCTGAGACAGGAAGATCCCTCGAGCCCAGGAGTTCTAGGTAGGATAGAGTGAGCCAAAAAAAAAAAAAAAAGCTTAAAAATATTCTGCTGTATTAAAAATACACCACCTCACACCTGTAATCCCAGCACTTTGGGAGACAGAGGCAGGCAGATTAGTTGAGGCCAGGAGTACAAGACCACCCTGGCCAACATGGCAAAAACCAGTCTCTACTAAAATACAAAAATAAATTAGCTGGACATGGTGGCATGGGCCTGTAGTCCCGGCTATCCTGGAGGCTGAGGCAGGAGAATTGCTTGAACCCAAAAGACGGAGGTTGCAGTGAGCTGAGATCACCCCTGCCTGGGTGACAGAGCAAGACTCTAACTAAAAAAAAGGGGGGGAATGGTATTTACATACCACTGGCAGAAATATAAATTAGTATGATATTCCTAGAGGTTCCTTTAGTAAAACTAGAAAACCTTTTAAATATTCATACTTTAAAAAAATTGAGATTTTATACTTAGGATATAATTACAACTACTTACAAATGTATATATGAAGATGAGATCATATTGCTGTTTATAAGAGAGAAAAAATAGAAAAATGCTTGAAATATACAATTATAACTGGCTACAAATTATGCTACAATCATAGAATAGTATAAATTCTATCTAGCAATGTTAAATGATTGTGCAAATTAATATTGACATACTTCTGAAAGATGTCGTTGGTTCACATATGGATAAGTGAGAAAAGCAAGCTACTGGAAAGTATTTCTATTATGATAACATTTTTTGTTCATGTATATGTAGAATTCTGCTTCTGGATATGGCTGACTAGGTTATTTCAGAACAATCCTGCCATTAAGAATAACTAGAAAAGCTAGACAGAATAATTAATGAGGGGAAAACCCAAACCCCATGTCCTTGGAATTATCAGAGAACTGGCAAGGCAATCTGTAGAGCCGAGATCCAGAAGCAATGGAAGCTAAGACAGGCAAACCTGGCACCGGGCACTGCACCTCTCCTTGAGGCAATTGCTAATTTGAAGACAACTGAGTGGCAAAAGGGAAAAACAGAGGTGTAGTACTTCGACAGGGCCAGGTGGGCAGAGTTTGGGTTTCAGTGCCCTTTATGGAAGAGGAGTTCTGGCAGACAACCCAGGCTTTTGTCTGGGACCACAAAGCACTATGTTCTTGGATAAAGGGTGAATGGGAGACTGGCTAACTCTCACAAGGAATGAAGTTCCACTTCAAATCAGCTCAGAAAATTAGAGTAAGTTCATATGCCCCTAGCCCGCTTCTTTTTACTTTTAATGTTTTTATTTTTATTGAGACAGAGTCCCACTCTGTCTCCCACGCTGGAGTGCAGTGGCACAGTCTCAGCTCACTGCAGCATCCACCACCAGGGTTCAAGCAATTCTCCTACCTCAGCCTCCCGAGTAGCTGGGACTAAAGGCGAGTGCCACCATGCCTGGCTAATATATATATATTTTTTGTATTTTTCTAGAAACAGGGTTTCACCATGTCGCCAGGCTGGAGTGCAGTGGTGTGATCTCAGCTCACTGCAATCTCTGTCTCCTGGGTTCAGGCCATTCTCCTGACTGAGCCTCCTAAGTAGCTGGGACAACAAGTGCCCACCACCACACCTGGCTGATTTTTTTTGTGTGTGTATTTTACTAGAAACAGGGTTTCACCATGTTGTCCAGGATGGTCTGGATCTCCTGACCTCATGATCCGCCTGCCATGGCCTCCCAAAATCCTGGGATTACAGGCGTGAGCCACCGCGCACAGCCATTTTTTTGTATTTTTAGTAGAGATGGGATTTCACCATGTTGGCCAGGCTGGTTTTGAACTCCTGACCACAGGTGATCCACCCACCTCGGCCTCCCAAAGTGCAAGATTACAGGCATGGGCCACCACGCCTGGCCTCCTGTAGCCTACTTCTGTGCCAGAAGTAATCAGAAATCCACGCTGGAGGAAGGTATTATCATCTAAAGCCTCAAACCATCTCTGTATTTATTCAAAACAGTGTGTGGTACTCAATTCAAAATACTCCAGGCAGAGTAGAACTTACAAAATAAAATCATGTATACAAGAAGACACACTTGACAAAAGCCAAGAAAAGAAGTATACAATAAGAACAGACTCACTGTAGATATGGAAGTTATAAGCATGAACATTAAAATAAATATGACTAACAGATTCAAGATATCAAATGACAAGATGGAGAATTTTGAAACAATTGGAAACTATAAAAAAGAGTTAGATAAAAATTCTAGCCAAGCACAGTGGCTCACGCCTGTAATCCCAGCACTTTGGGAGGCCGAGGCAGGTGGATCACTTGAGGTCAGGAGTTTGAGATCAGCCTGGCCAACATGGTAAAACCCCATCTCTACTAAAAGTTAAAAAATTAGCTGGGCATGCTGGCTCGTGCCTGTACTCCCAGCTACTTGGGAGGCTGAGGCAAGAGAATTGCTTGAACCCGGGAGGCAGAGGTTCCAGTGAGCTGAGATCACACCACTGCACTCCAGCCTGGGTGACAAAGTGAGACTCTGTCTCAAAAAAAAAAAAATTCTACAATTGAAAATACAATAATTCAGTGTTTTTTTAAAAAAACTATCGGGTTTAATAGCTGATAAGGCTGGGTACAGTGGCTCACACCTGTAATCCCAGCACTTTGGGAGGCCGAGGCAAGTGGATCATCTGAGGTCAAGAGTTCAAGATCAGCCTGACCAACAGGGTAAAATCCATCTCTACTAAAAATACAAAAATTAGCTGGGCATGGTGGCACTTGCCTGTAGTTCTAGCTACTCAGGAGACTGAGGCAGGGGGATTGCTTGAACCCAGGAGGCAGAGGTTGCAGTGAGCGGAGATCTCGTGACTGTGCTCCAGCCTGGACGACAGAGCAAGACTGTGTCTCAAAAAACAAGCAAAAAGAGCTGATTAGATACAACTGAAGAGAGATTTAATAAACAGAGAAATAGTGTGTGTGTGTGTGTGTGTGTATGTATGTGTGTGTATACACTGATGCACTGATGCTCAATATATTATGTTGAAGAAAAGAAGGCAGATATAAAAGGATACTATAAATACCAAGGAGTATTGCATGGTTCTACTTATATAAAATTCAAAATCAGACAAAACTAATCTATAGTGTCAGACATCCTGAGAGTGGTTGCCTTTAGGAAAGATAAAGAGAATAAGGTGTGGGAATTAAGGCGGGGGCTATTTCTTGACCTAAGGTATGACTGGTTATACTACCAAATCCACTCTGAGTTATTTATGAAGCTGTTAATGATCTGTGTATTTCTCTGTGTATGTTACATGTCAGTAAAATACTAATATATATGTAGGCTGAGGGTGTGGTGGCTCATGCCTGTAATTTCAGCACCTTGGGGGTCCAAGGTAGGAGATCACTTGAGCCCAGGAGTTCGAGACCAGCCTGAGCAAGGTGGTAAGACTCCAGCTCTACAAAAAATTAAAAAATTTATCTAGGCATGGTGGCACACTACACCTGTAGTCCCAGCTATTCAGGAGGCTGATGTGGGAGGGTTGCTTGAGTGCAGGAGGTTGAGGCTGTAGTGAGCCAAGATGGCATCGCTGTACTCCAGCCTGGGCAATAGAAGTAGATGTGTGAAAAAATAAAATAAAGTAAAATGAAAAAATGTATATACACACACATAAATCTGAAAGCCTATTAATAGAGGTTATCTTTGAGCACTATGAATAACTTCTTTCTTTGTTTTTTTCTACAGTAGTCATTGGATTTCTTATGAAAAAAGAAATTAAAAAAAGAAAAAGATGGCCAGGCATGGTGGCTCACGCCTGTAATCCCAACACTTTGGGAGGCCAAAATGGGCAGATCACCTGAGGTCAGGAGTTCAAGACTAGCCTGGCATGCAATATGGTGAAATCTTGTCTCTACTAAAATTACAAAAATTAGCAGGGAGCGGTGGTGGGCACCTGTAATCCCAGCTACTCAGGAGGCTGAGACAGGAGAATCACTGGAATCCGGGAGGTTGTAGTGAGCTGAGATTTTGCCACTGCACTCCAGCCTTGCACTCCAGTGCAAAACTCCATCTCAAAAAATAATATTTAAAAAGAAAAAGAAGAAAGTAAATGCTGACTAGCTTTTATTCCTTAAAATTCTTTTGATGCCAGAATAAAAGAAAAAGCAATTTAGATTTGGTTTCAAAAAGAACCTCCTAGATCTAAATGTAGTTAAACATAAAATCATGGATTCTTCTTCCCTGGTAGCCTTTCAAAATAGCATAATTGTTATGTGTGGTCTTCACTGAAGGTGTGGCTATAAACTGACAACCTCTCAAGATTCTTTTTTTTTTTATCAATGTTGTAACAAATTTTTGCCCTAATTATCTGCCATTGTTTATGTCTTCTTTCAAAGTCAATTAGAAAAAGAGAGAAAATTATTAAGTTTTTATTAAGTGAAAGCTCCTTAATACTAAAAAAATTAATAAAGGAGAAGATATGAGGATCTAAGCCTAAATCTTAACTGGCATGAAAAAGATGCTGACTTCATCCAGATGTGATTTTGTTTCATTCAATACAACACACAGGTAGGATGTTCTTTTCTTTTTTTTTTTTTTTTAAAGAAAAAAAGGAGAGAAGGGGAGGAAGAAAGAGGAAGAAAAAGAGAGAGAGAGAACAGGAATATTGCTTAATTCTAAGAATGGTTATTAATAATGGCTGATCAATATTTTGTGTACTGAAAGTGGAGAATGTATATTTTGTGTATTTGAAGTGGAGAGCACTATACATATTTATTAAGTTTACTTATTCCAGATCTGAATTCAAGTCCTGGATATCCTTATTAATTTTCTGCCTCGTTGAGTCTAAATCTCTTTATGGGTCTTATGTATCTGGGTGTTAGGATCATTAGCTCTTATTGTTGCATTGATCCTTTTACCACTGTATCTTTGTTGCTTTGAAATCTATTTTATAAAATGCGAGGATTGCAACTCCTGCTTTTTGTTTATTTCTTTATTTTTGCTCTCCATTTGGTTGGTAAATCTCTCTCCAACCCTTTGTTTTGAGTCTTTGTGTATCTTTGGATATAAAATGGGTCTGGATGTAT